>CM031244.1:358141916-358581409 GCA_018340775.1 Taxus wallichiana var. yunnanensis
AGAGAATTGGAAACTCCTACAATATTGAACATAATGTTTCCTTTTTACATTTTTTAACCTTGGTGTGTAAATTATTTTGGTAAAATTTTAACATAGTATAGCTTAAACTTATGGAGATAACAAATAATTATTTTGTTTCAATGCTTTTGAATCTAGATATCCCAAATAATCCTAAAATTTCTATGTTTGGGATAGAAGCTTTATGTGATCAATAATTGTTTTTTCATGAAAAATTTCTCATATGTGATTAGGTTTGATGGGTGGAAGTGCATTTTTAATTTGAAAGAGACGTCTAAACAATATGATACTATGTGTGTTTGTAGAAATTATATTTGAAAATCATTTTTGAGTTAGTATTCTAATTGAAATACATCCACAAGAATAATTGTGGTTATTCATAAAAGAAAAAATTGTTTTATCTTATGTTTCGATCAAATATCCATTCAACTAGCTTATGGGTTGTGGATTTAGGTTGTATTCTTCTTGAAATGTGATGTAATTTTTCTTTACAAAGAGGTATATCAATTCTAAATGGATATTTTTAACAAATGATTTTTGGTTAGAGATCTCCACTTGATTTCTCCAATTATTTTTAAATAGATTGTTTTGAGCATTGTTGTTGAGCAAGCTATTATTACAAGTGAACCTTTGATTTCAAAAATTGAGGTGTTAGTCTATGACAAAAATTGATACTTGTTGTTTTGTTTATTTCATTTCCTCATCAAAATTAATTACAAAATTTTATCTCTCCTTGATATGGATGTTTCTTTGATGCATTGATTGATTATTTTGATTTGGTAATATTTCTTACTAATTTGAATTTTTAAATGTAATTTTAATTGAAATGAATGGTTCAGTTCACACTCTTATATAGATTTTAGTTAAAATATCCAACACTCAAATTTTTCTTAGTCATGTGAATATATGGGTTTACATTCTTCTTAAACTTACATTGTATAAATGAATATTGAAAATATATGAATGACAAAGATTTCTTTAAGTTTTATCTAGGTTTACTTTAAAGATGTTGCATTTAAGGGATGGATTTGACAAAGTTGAGTAGGTACATTAAAATTCTCTTATATTTTGGATTAATAAGTGATTAAGTTTAATTCAAAGTTGAAAATTGGAATTGGGAATTTCAATATGTTTTGAAAAGGTTTAATTTGGAATTCTAATGTTTGTATGATGTGATTTTTTCAAAAAAATTGTGTTCTACCTTAATGAACATTTGTTGTGATTGAGATGTAAAATAGACCTTTGTAGTTGAACTTATGGAAATCACCAAGGTGATAAAAAAGGACTTCAATTGTTTTTCCCTTAATTTAATATTAAAATATAGTAACAAGTTTATTTAACATGTTTTCATTTATTTGATCTCTATTTTCCTTCACAATTTGTCTCACCTTTCTATTGATATTTTTATTTGGCTAGATTAATTGTTTCGTATTTAACTTGAATTTTTAAGACACGTCGTGTCAATAGCATTCATAATTAATTTAATTACATTTTAGATTAGACGGAGAATTTTTATTCATTTTACAACTTGTTAATGGTTCACAATAAATTTTATGAAATGTAATCCTATCACATTTTAAACAAATGGATTATATGTTTTACTCATTTTAAGACATAATTTTAAAGCTATGTTTTAAAGTGTTTAATTACATTGTAGATTAAATTTATGGATATATATGTATCCTTTTTATTTTAGCCTTGATACAACTCTCTTGATGGTTATTCTAACCTATGAATCGATCATAGTGTAGATTAGATTATGTGGTATATTTGTCTTACAATTAGGGCACTTTTCCAATATTTGATCTCTAAATTAAATTGATGATAGTTTAGATAATGTCTCAAATCATTCAAGCATTTTATTTTATAGAAAATAAGATGATAACAATTTTTTTAGATTTTTTCAGAGAAAATATGTCATTTAGAAGAAGCAATATATGAGAAATGGGCGATAATAGTACATCTAGCTTTGAATATTAAATTAAGTTTACCTAATAATAATATATTTTTATAATCATATGGAATCGCTAAAAATTTACATGTATGTCATGATTTTTACAAGTATTAACCAATGGAAATATTCTTATCATTTAGGGTTCACGATGATATTATAGAAAATTTTAAGGATTCGAGATTAAAATTGTCCTTGGTTGGGATTAAGTTCCCTATTTCTAGTAGATGAGGAGACTATAGATTCTTGTAAACTTTGGGAAGAAAACTTAAGAGGTTGAAATTTTGGATTAAAGATTTCCAAATTTCGTGTGATAATTCAAAATGTAAAAGAAGTTTTGTTGTGTCTTATGCATGTTCCTATAGAGAACATGCAAATAATGTCCTTGGAATCCTCACTTTCTTAAATTTACTTGTGTGAGAATTATATCCTAATAAGCTTCACAAGAAAATAATTGGCCTTAGGAAGTCTATATTTGAACCAAACCATTTTTGAAGGGAAAGGGGTCATGATCCATTGATCCATATCTAAAAGAGTTTTATATTCATCCTTTACATTATAGCTACCTCATTTCAATCCCATCCAAACTATATTATCTTATTGATTGGAGAAATGAAATGGCCTCGCTTAGGTTGAAAGGGATTTTCTTTCTTCTTGTAGATGGTTTGTGGTTTATAGATTTATCCATCCATTTTGATTGAAATTGAATTATTCCTCAACATGAATGTTTATTCAAATAATAAACCAAGTTTAAAGGTTATTTAATTAATCCAACGTAGCCAATGGGAACTAGATAATCCTACATTTTGTCCTTAATTTTTTTATCTCCTTTAAATACATTTCATCTAAGATGTTGGTTGATGAAACTTACCAATTCAAACATGAAGTTTTAAATTTGTGAGACTTTCAATTGATTGCTTATAGTGAATAATATTTACGGAATCATGTTATCTAGGTATTTTATTCTCAATAATACACTCCAAAGAGAATGGTTCTCATATTACATTCTCCAAATTGTCTTATCCCTAAGGGAATTTTTCATTTTCTTGTTAATATATAATCTGAGTCCCATAAATATTGAGGTTTACATATTTGATCCCCTTTGACTATATGTATCTTTTTACTTTCATTCAATCCATTCAATAAGATTCTTATTTGGATGTATTTTATTGATTTTCCTACCTTGAATAGTATTCATAGTTTCGACATCATGTAGATTTCCATTTCTTGAAGACAAGGTCAAGGGAGAAAATCCTTCCTATAAATGAGGTATGTTTCCCCTTCCACCCTTCCAAATTTTTGAGGATTTAATTATTCATATATTTCCAAATAATGGAATAATATCCCCTTCAAAAATAATAATACCCAAATACGTGGAAGGAAGTATATCTAGATTTATATTTAAGATTTTATAGAAAGTGCTCTAAGGACACTTGCTTTTATTTTTAAAAATGGATTTTCCCTTGTTAACTTATTTCCAATTTTATTTCTTGTTTTAAAGGGTTTGCTTCAGGAATGTTTCTCTTGTGAAACCAACTTCATCTGTAAATTGAAGGTGTGAAATTTTTGGAGCATTATTAACTACTTCCATTCCTTTCATTATCCCAGGTACTTTAATTTGTGCTAAAATTCTACCTAATTCTTCTACCACTATAATGAATAGGTATGGAGATAGTGGATTTCATTTTTAAACCCTATTGAGGCTTAAAAAAACCAATTTCCTCATAAGTGATTAATATAAATAATTTTGGCGAGCTTATAAAAATCAAAACCTGATCCTGACAGTATTTTCCAATTCGTAATTTATCCCTTATGTAGAGCATAAAGTTCCAATTGAATTTGTTAAAGTATTTATCATATTTAGTATATTAGATTATTTATTTGATTTTGATCTATATTTGATTTCATCAATTCATGAGCAGTGATAATTCCATCTATAATTTGTGTTCTAGCTACAAATCATGTTTTTGGGAGATAATCTTAGGAAGTATATTTTTCATCTTATTAGCCATAACATTAGATATGATTTTATAAAATACATTACATAAATATATAGATGTATATGTATCGAAGTAATTATCATTTTACTTCTTATGAATCAGTGTTATGAAAGTGGAATTTTGTTTTTAAGTAATTGAACAAGGGTTATGAAAGTTGGTCGATACACATAAAATTATTGTAGTTGGTATCTCAAGGTATGATTGGAGAGAAAAGGTACAATCAAGCTCTAATACATGTTAAATTATGACATTACATATAGTGTTGATCAATTGGCCCCATTTGAACCATTTGAGCCTTAATACATGTTTAATCAAGTCTGAATAGGTATGTTAGGTTCAAGTGATGCAAAAATGGACAATAAATACCTAATACATGTTAATTTTTGTGTTATGAGTATTAAGGTTCTAGTGGTCCTGTTTACACCACTCAATTCTAAAATGAGTCAAATTTTCACAATAGGTGTTTGAGGTCTATATTATCACAAATGAGGCCAATCAATCCCTAATACATATTGGATTATAATATCATGTGTATTACGTATCAATTAGTCGTGTTTGCACCAATTGATCCATAACACATGTTAAATTTATGCATTATGTTTTTATAGATAGATTCAACCAATTTGGATCAATCAAGCCAAACACATGTTCAATTATCACTTATGTTAGGTCTTAATTGTTAAAATGGACTTTGAGGTTTAATACATGTTAAACCATCGTATTATGTGTATTCAATATGGAATGGCCTTATTTATGAAAATCAAACCCTAATACACATTAAATTGTCACATTATGTGCAATATGAATAAATTAGCCTCCTTTGCACCAATTAAGCCATAACACATGTTTAATCATCATATTTGAACATGTATGAATTGGCACAAATATGGTGAATTGATTCCTAATGCACTTTAAATTGTCATGGTATGTGTATTAGGGCTTGATTGGCCCCATTTGTGTCGTGTGAGCTATAATATAGATTTACTTCTATAAAAAAGATTTGAAATTTTTGATATTTTGAAAATTGTTGAAATTTTTTAAAAATGTTTTTAAATTGAGGTAATTAGGGTGATACAAAATCATGAAACAAATAAATAATAATAAAAATACATTACAAAACAAAATATTTTCAATATAATCAAACAAAATTTTCATAAACTTTAAAATACCAATATAATTTTAATATGGTCATATAATAAAGCTATTAGAATTTTCATCTAATTGAGGTGGAAGTTGTTATAGTCCATGTAGTTTTATTTAATGAAATCATGTCATGATTTCCTTACTCTAGGGAAAACATCAAAAAAAGGATCTATGATATGAACATATGGTGTAAATGATGTCATTTTCCGTGATAAAGAATGTCTTAAAAGAGTGAAACCGGTCATTTTAGCTCATTCGTCTCTTATTCATGTGGATCTTCTCCTTAATTGTGAGAGTGCATGAGTTTCTAAGTCATAAAAATCTTCACCCATCATCAAGGTGATTGTGTTAGTAGACTAATAGATGTCTCAATCATTGGGACAACATCATCATGAAGAGGAATTGAAGTTATGTAGAAAAAAATATCTTTAATGTTTTGGAAATTTTCATCATGTTCATCCAATTCTTATAAAAGTGATTATAAAATTTGTTTTAAAATTATTGTAAAATAAACTACATTCTACAAAGACATAAACCATCATAAAGGAATTTGTTTCATAATGACTAGACTAAATAAATAAATTGTGTAACTATGAATAACTGAAAACCAAATAGCATATATAATTAAATACATGTTTATAGATGAACTTGTATTTTTTATTCTTTCCACCATGACATAATGAGGTCAAATTCAAACTATTTTATCTTTATTTTCATTGGCACACTCCTTTATAGAAAAACAATGATCTTACTTGAAAAAATAGTATAGTGATTAACATGGTATTGCAATATATTTCTCAATTCAATATGATTATTACAAGTGAAAAAAATTATTGATTTGTATGGAATATTTCGTTTGAAATGAAAAATCAAAGCATTCATACAATACAATAAAAATTTAGAGTTCAATATCCAAGACATCATGCTTTTTGATCAATCAAAAAAGGGCTATTATACACCCGAGAATCAACACAGGCTCCTAGACACATGCGACCTATCAAGGTAGTATCAAAGGCGAACCAAAATGGAATGGATGAGATGGTAATAAGATGGGTAAATGGTATGAGGGTGGAATAGTTAGAAGCGATGAAAAGAGATCAAGGTAATCTAATGTTTTCAACTGGAAAAATGGGTATTTGTTTTTGAGGGAAATAAATGTCTATCTCACTTGTTTGGGGGTGATGATACAATCAAGGATGTGATCAATGTACGAAGTCACGGTCAATATCGGTGGAACTAAATAAGAATCAATTTGGTTGTGAAACACGGGGAATTTTCCTTCGTTGTCTATGAATTCCTCTCCAAAGAGGGTCATGAATATATGACGAGCAATGGGATAAGGAAAACTCTAATCCCTACCAGGATGGTTTTCCTAGAACTCCTCGAAGTGTTTCATTGTCCAAAGCAATCAATTGTATGATGATGGTAGGTGGGACTAGGGTAGTCTGAAAGATAAATTTTCTAAGGCCTTGGTCAATATAATTCAATCGTGTGTCGATGTTTGGTTGTGGCACAATTGGGTCATAAAATCTTTGCCTTGGTTTACATGGATCCTAAATGGTCATGTGGGCACAAAGCAAAACACTAAGGAAACAAACAAAACACACAAGAAACCAAAGGGGTATGAAGTTAAGTCAGGTAACCTTAGGCCACTATGGGAAATGTTGGGGTTGTTGTTCATTCCAATCTAATTAATATAGATTCCTATTTTAAAACCAACAAAGAAACCAAATTTAAATTAAATGAAATTTGATTACTCTCCTTTTAATTTAATTAAATCTGAATGCAACTAATTAATTAAACAAATGCAAAACAAATTAATCTACTTGTTTTTGGTATTTTAAATGAAGATTTTAAATGCAAATAAATAAACAAAAACAACTAATTTCTAATCTATGTTTTTGGATTTTTGGTTTAATGAAAATAAATAAATGAAAGCTATAGAAAAAGGAATTGCTTCTAATTAAACAAAACTACTTCTATTCTAAAATAAAATAAATAGGGAATAACCGGATGTGTCTATTCCTCTATTGCTGGATGTGAAGCTAATTCTAACTAAACACATATTATTTCCAATTTGTAATTGTGGATATTTATTATTTCTTCTAATGCCTCACCTTAGAATCACAAGAAGAAATGAAGCTTCTCATAAGCAATTTCTTTCCTTGAAACTTCCCGATGAAATAATGGATTTCATATGAAATTGATTTGTGAAGAAATACAACAAAGTGGATAGACACAAAAGCTTCCTCAAGCTTCTTTCCCTTGCATATCCATAGGGATAAGCAAGGAGGAAACTCTCAATGAAATATTTGTTTTCATGAAGCTTAAATCTAACTAATAAATGAAATGAAAGCTACGAGTTTCTTTTAAATGAAGATGTGTGCACATCAACTTCCTCCAAATACTTTCCTAGGAAGATCCACAGGGATGATTCTAAAAGGAATTATCAATGGAAGCTTCTTACAAGATACAAACAATTTTTAATTCTACTTTCTTAAAATAACTATTGATTTGATGAAGAAATCTAAACTCTAAATTAAAAATAAATTTTTTAATTACACCCCCAACCTAGAAATGTAGAACTGTGATAGTATCCAGAGGTGGTTTTTATTTTCTTTATCCCCTCATCTTATTTTCTAGTGATGAATCCAAATGGTCCAAGGTAACTATGTTGGTTGGTATGCAAAAGAAGTTGTGTAGATGTTGGAGTAGACTGGTTGCATGCTAGTTGGTCTCAAATGCAAGAAAGGAAGTAACAAGGTAAAGTCTCTAAGTTGTTTGTTGTGTGCTTCTTGGAAATATTTTAGCAGAGTAACAATGCAATCAAATTCAAGAGACTCCAACCAATGCTTTGGGAAAAAGCTTGGTTTTTATAGAAAGTTGGCAGGGAAATGGTCCAACACACTTGGCAATCAAGAAGTGCCAAATCATCCACAAAGGGGTATTCAACTTACTAAGAATAGTAATTAAAGAAGAAGAAATTCATACGCATCTAACAAGCTCGGAATTAACAATTGAGAGAAACTAAAAAAATACTTTGGGAAACTTGCAACATGCATACAAAACTAGAAGTTCTAAGTCTTAGATTAAAGTTTTGGAACCACCGTGGTCTTATGCAATGGTGGTTACACAACCGCCTCTCTAGGCAGACCGGTTACGTTACATAACTTAAAATGAAAAACTAAGGAAAGGGAGTGAAAAACATTTGCGAAAGCAAGTAAATGATAAATAAGAAGTAAGGAAAGAATAAGTCACATAGACATGTCAGTAGAAAGTAAGGAAATGGGACATGGACATCATCATTTATTCTAGAAATTAAATTTATCATCATTGGGGATTTTTATATTCTAAAATGTAGCACCATGTAAATTTTGGGTGCATACATATTTCCCCTCGAGAAGAATCATTTTAGCCATGAATGGGCAAAACATGAAGTCCGAGTATGGTGCTCCCAAATGGGAAAGTTAGAAATTATACATGATGCCCGTGTGTTGAAATCACGCCAATCCAAGCTTCCCACCACCTACAAGAGAAAAAATGGGAATCAAGTGCAGATAAAAATATGTAATCGACAAAAAATTTAAATTAAAATGACAAGAATACTTACCATGTCAGTGGGGATGAGAAATATACCTATGTTATGCTACCAAGACTCCAGCCACCTACACACACACAAAATGACATTAGAAAACACTATATAAACAACTTTTTACTATTTATAGAAATCATTTACACTTACCCACTTAGTGAATTTTAGAGCTCTAGACTACCTGTGACCATTTTTCATGTGAGAGAGTATAATCGAAATGAATAGCATTCAGATGATGGAAGCGTAACCAATGTAAGCGAGAGGGTCATGATCATGTTAGTTATTTACATTTGTTTTTTTTCCTAAAATGTAGGAACTTTATCAAAACTAGTCGTAGGGGGGGTTATTTTTAATAATTTTAGTGAAAATGATCACAAGGGGGTGTCATGTATGATTTGTCTTTTATTTGAGGTAATTTGGTTCTTTATTACTATTTTTTTTGAATTTTTGGCCTTTAGGGTATGGCCTGAATTTTTCAGTAGAAGAACCATACAGTTGCAATTTTCACACTTGTTACTCACTCTGCAAGTGGGTGGTTGTGCAACTTCCACATTTTTACATAACTTCTTAGCTTAGGTGAAAATGTGTAACACTACGGTGGTTGTGCAACCACCACTATGCTATGAGTGGTGATTGGTAACGTAATCATTAAGGAATTTTCAAAATTTGACTAAGTATGAAAATTTTTTTGGTTTTTTCTTAGGTTTATACTATTTTTGTGAGATTTTTATATGCCTAAGAGGTTATAACTTTCTCTTTTCTTGATTTTTATGAATACAGGAGATATGTTAGATGGAGTAGATCTCATGAGTAGGATTGGTTTCCCCAAATCCTAGAGAGTTTGACCCAATCGGAACGGGAATTATTGCAGAGGGTGGGTGTATGGAGGATATTGCATAGACACGGCTATTTATACCTGCAAGTAACTTACTCTATGACTTGTTGAGCTATTGGGATGCAAACTAGAACACTTCCTAGCCTCCTGGAGTTAGAGGTGAGTGGAGTATCACCTTGGAGGATGTCTACCATGGATTTTAAGAGTTCCTGTCACTTCCAGGAAGTTAGTGTTGGTGAGTGCTAACACTTGCATAAGCTGAGGCTCACAGTTGGGCCACTTATTTGGGATATGGATAGAACCTAACATCTAGTGTCAAGCATGGGGAGTAGGTTGGTTTTGGTTGATAATGCACCTATCCCCACTCTACATGTAAGGCCATCATAGGTATCTTGGCCTCACGTTTGATCGGGGATAAGGGCGGGACATGTTTCTATATTATTGGGTGCCCATAGTTCAAAGTATCAAGATGTATGGTAGAGTCTATGCATGCATTGGGGGTATATTTGGGCACTACTTATCATGATTTATATAGGATTTTCAGATAAGGGCCACTTCATTAAGTCATCCTACTCTTGTTATGTCTTGGGTTTATGAGAGGATGATCCCCTACCAGAGGGGAATCAAGATAGCAAATCCCATCAATCGATGAATCTAGATCCAGATGGGTGGATATGGCTCCACTTAGGGCCCTCCATAATTAGTTTCTACATTGACATTGGTAGACATGATAGCTCATCCTTATCAGGATATGATAGGCCGATGGGGTGAGGAGGCACTCATTACTTGACTACTTGCATTAGGACATTTCGTTAGTTGATCGAAGTAGCATAGTAGAGACTCACCCAATGCTCGAGTACCACAACAGTTTAGGATACCTTACATAGATTTATTCCTCCCAGTAGTACCTATATTATATAAAGGGATACAAGAGTCTAGAGCTTCCCTGAAGGGAAAGCTATAGTGGACATTTGTTATTACTCTAGGATTCCCCATTTGGTACACCATGAGCTACACCAGATTCCCCACATGGGGCCATAATTAGGCCCAAGGTAGGTACTTCAGATTGAGGTGGGTCTAGTTACAATTGAGGAGGAGGAGGAGGCTAAGACATGTTTGACTCGGAGGAGGAGGAGTTAGATTTAGAGTGGTAGGCTGGCCACTAGAGAGGCCTCAATGGCTGCTAGAGCTGAGGCAAAGGAGGAGGAGGAGATGGTGCACATGGAGGAGCCCCATCCTATGAGAGGGGAGGAATCATGTGCACTTTAGCCATCAAGAGGAGATCAGAGTAGAGGAGCAACATGTACCCACTCCTACACCACCACCAACACCAGCCATTGATCCGAGCTTGGATGCCTGGAGATCCTAGTGAGTGAAACACTCTTTTCCCTACATTTACTTTATTAGACTAGATGTTAGTAAGCTAATCTAATTTTTTTTTTTTTTTTTAAATTTTTACTAACTCACATTATTTACTTACTTTTGCCATCGTAGATGGATGGTGAGATCTTATTCAACACACACTCCTGGATATGTTTGTGATTCCTAAAAATGATGACTAGAAGACCATATATTAGTCCACACAAGACATCCATCCAAATGATGAACGAGGCCATCCACATATGATGTGTTTGTGCCCACCCGACATGCATCAGTAGAGGTGATGACCCAATGAGGATGGATATCACATTTCACATGGATCAGGAGAGAGACATGAGCACACACACAATAGTGGAGCCACTACCATCGGTCATTCACCTAGACACATCTCATAATCTCATGGTCATGAGAGGCACACACATGGAGGTTACATGGGCCATCTCTCTCATCATCTCTCATCATAGGATTCCATGCGAGCCCACTCTTCCACCCTACTTTCTCGGGGGATCTAGGAGGAGGGATAGGCTAGGGCCATTATTTCTTTGAGACATTTTTGATACATATATCAATTTTTTTATTATTTTGAGCTCTTAGAGAGAATTTTTACCACACTTACTATATAGTGTGATGACATTATACACGAGAAACTTGATATATATACATATATATATACATATATATATATATTATATATATATATATATACATATTTTGGTTGAAATTCCTTGTAAGAGTTGACTTTGTTATGGTTTATTTCATTTGTGTACTCTTAGATGGTTTGGAATTTCTGATGTTTTATGTTTTAGAATGTATGTTATGGATGATGATGCAATGTGGTAAACAAAATGATTTTTTATTTATATGCATATGATAACAAATTGTAACTTAGATACTTTGTTTCTCAAGTAATATTTAGCATTTCTATTCATTGGAAAAATGTGTTGAATGTGGTATGATGAAAAGATGAACTCACTCCATTCTTAACTCCACACAACTAGTAGATGTGAGGGCTCATCACCAAGATTCAAGAAGGACATGAGCTATATGACTTGAAGAATGTGAATGTGAATGATGATCAAGAGACAAAAATTATGACAAAGATCCAACCAAAAACTTGCAACTCAACCCTAATCAAGATCAACTAACCATCTCAAATGAATTTTTCTTGCAAGTTCATCTAGACTTAGATTCATGGATGGCCTATTGATTGAAAAAAAATCTGGTTTTGAGAAAAATTCTCTCTTAACATACACATCTAGTTCATTTTCATGGGAATTTTTAAGAAGCACTTTTATTTGTTTATTTATTTACAACTTGTGATTTATTATTGCGACCCCTACTATGTCTTTCCCCATGCTACTAATGTAAGAAGCATGGACTCATCACCAAGGAAAAAATAGGTGAGTAAGGGAACTTCCCTCCTTTCCCAACCTCATGCTACTAGTAAGAAGCATGGGCTCATCACCAAAGATTTGGTAGGGAAGAAGTGTAGTTTTATTTACAAATGAAATAATTTTGTATTTATTGTTTATTTATCTTTTTTTTTTTTATTGATTTTTTTTAGGAGGAACATTTTCCCTAGCCTCAACCCCACACAACTAGAGGATGTGAGGGCTCACCACCAAAGGTTGAGATAGGCGAAAAAAAATGCTCTAGGTGAAATGTTTAGAATGTTTTATGTCATAGAGAGATTTTTTTAAAGGAAATATTTATCATCAAGAAGCTTCTAGAGAAACTATGGGCAAGAAACACCTGAATTGGAAGAAATCATGAAGAGAACTAAGTATACAAGTCCTTGTAGAATCATTATCAAGATTTTTCTCATGAACTGAAATGATGAGATAGATAGATTGGTTTGAAGAAGTGAAATGAATATTGAAGAGATATGATTTGATATATTTTCCAATGTTTGAAAGCTTAAAAGTTACTTGAAAAGTAAGTTTCTAGTTTACAATTTCAACAAGATGATAATGCAAGTGATAAAGCGATATGAATGTAATAATGTACAATGTGGAAATGCAAATGATTATGTGTAAAATTTTTAAGGTGAAGTGAGTTGATGGACTCACCAAAATCCTCACCCTCTAAAGTACACAGATGATACACACCATTCTTATAGTCTTCCATTACTTGGTACATCCTAACCATTTTGGTCTAAATTTTCTTCCTTCACCGACCTTTTTTTCGATTTGGCTTGTCAAGTCATAACACTAGGTCTCCTACCTAAATTTCTCATTCATAAACTTTCTTGTTGTATTGACGAACACATCTATCAACATAGACTCGATGATGTTGTTTGGCTCTAAGTCATCTTTCATCCAGGCCTTCTAAATTATCCAATCACATTTCTCGGTATGCATCTTTGTCAAGAATTCCTTGTAGAGACACATGAAGACTAGGTAATTCCACCTCGAGTGGTAAAAACTTCACACCAAAAAACTAAAGAAAAAGGGTTGCCCCATAGGTAGGTTTAATATCGAGGTTTTATAAGCCCACAAGGCTGAAATAAATTTAAATGCCAATCTTTCTTGTTCTCCTTAATTGTCTTAAGGAGGATGGACTTCAAAGTCTTATTCATAGCCTCAACCTGTCCATTGGCCTTGAGGGTAGTATAAAGAGAGGTCATGTGTGATGAGATATCTTAAACTACACACACAACTCACACCTCTTTTTTTTGAATGGGGTGTCATTATCTAAGATAATGACCTATGGGACACCGTATACGAAAAATGATTTGGTTTAGATGAATTTAGAAATAACCAATCTGGGTATAGTAGTTAGAGGCATGGCCTCAACCCACTTTGTGAAATACTTTGTGGTCATAATAATGAAGTTATGGCCATCTGAAGATGAGGAGAGAAAATTTCCTATCAAATCAAGACCCCAAGTAGAGAAGGGCCAGGGTGTAATAATTGTTGTAGAGCCTATGTCCGAGAATATGTATGGCATGTGAGAAAATCTTGGCATTTTTGACACTTACACATATTCTATAACATCATGCTCTAATGTGGGCCAAAAGTAGCCCATTTGGTGAATCTTACAAGTGGTTGAATTCCCTCCAAAGTGACCACCACAGACTCCACTATGGGCTTCAAAGAGAAATTTTCCACTTCTTTTCATCAATGCATCTTAACAACATGCCATCAAAATCTCTACGATAGAGCACTTCCTCTACAATTACATACTTTGTGGCTATGATATGTAGTCATCACCTCTTGTTGTGAATTGTATCCTTCAGATATGTTTGATCTATTATGTGATTTATGATGTCTCATATACCATGAACAAGAGGAAATGGCGGGTCTTTCCTCTATATAAAACACACATTCATCGGAAAATCTAGATCAACTATCTATCCATGCAATCTATAGGGTTATCCCAACCAATCAGTGATAATTTTTTCCCTTGATGGAATTTTGATTGACAAAGGTGAGTTTAATTCACCCATTAACATGATGAATCTTCCATCCTTCTTAGACAAGGTTTCTTGAGTAATGAACATCTCACAACTACTCTAATTTAACAATTACTCATGTTTCTTGGTTAAGCATATAATGCCTTAACCTCTTAGTTGTAAAGATAATGGCCAAAAACTCTTTCTCTCACTTGAGTATACCTCATTTCATAATCAAGGAGAGTGTGGATAATGAAGTAGATGGCCCATTCATGACCATCATCATCCTCTTGTGCCAACATGCATGTTATCGAGACATCAATGGCTCAAGAATACAATATTAGAGGGTGATCAACCTTGGGTGGCATGAGCATAGGTGGAGACATGAGAAAATTCTTGATTAACTCAAACACATTGTGACATTCATCATTCCACTCCTTAGAAAATCCTTCTTTAGCAATCCATTAATAGGGTGAATGACATATGTCAAATCAGGGACAAATCTATGAATTTCCCCAAGCTTTCCTAAGAAAGATCTAATGTTGACTCATCCATTGGTGGGGTCATCTCTAAGATTTCTCTAAATCTTTCATAGGATCTACATCGATGCCTCGAGATGAAATGATATAACCCAAAAATTTACCACCCAGTAACTCTGAAAATGCACTTTTCCATATTTAGGGTTACACCATATTCAATTAAGTGTGAGAGAATGATATGAAGAACTTTGGGATGGTCACCCCATTTCTTAGATTTTTTTAGGAGGTCATCAACATATGTCTCCACAATCTTATGAATGAGATCATGAAAGATATACATCATTTCCTATTGATATGTGGCTCCATTTCTTCATACCAAAAGGCATGATGACATAATAAAAAAAGTCCCCCAAGGAGTAGTGAAGGTAGTCTTAGTTTGATCCTCCTCGAGATCCTTATTTGGTTATATCCAGAAAAAATCCATCCATGAGAGACAATAACTCATACCTAGTTATTGCATCAATAATGATGTCAATAGAGGGAAATGGGAAATCATCCTTGGGGTAAAGGATTTGTTGATGTCCTAAAGTCGATGCAAATTTGTATCTTCCCATTCTTTTTAAGGACCAGATGATGTTGGATAACCACATGGAATAGTCTACTAGTTTGATAAACCCTACTTGAAGAAGTTTCACTTATTCTCCTTATTTAACCATTAAAGAAACTTTAGGCTTCATGGGTCTCAATTTTTATTTTATGGGATTTGCATCAAGGTTTAGTAACTAATTTTGAACCACTACATCATCAAGAGAAACCCATTCCTTCATCTTTGTAAACTAAAATTGAAGGCCTTAGAGTGTTCTTTGAGCACTTTGGTATGTGCTTCTACTTCCTCTAGTGAAAAAAGAACCAAGTTTCAAGATTCTAGGCTCTTTCTTCCATTTCGATGTTAATATCTATGGTGCCTTTGATTAAGGAAGCATTACCTTCTTCAAATTCAGAGGGATGGAGAGGAAATTCTAGTTCTTCTTCCTCAACTTCATAGATTTCAAATATTTTATGAGGAAGGGTCCATCATGTTATATCTCCAAAATAGGAAGAAGGATGAGGAGTAAGGGAAAATCCTTTCTTATGATGTGTGGGATGAAGGTCAACATATGCATGGAGGTATCCTAAGATTTCCTCATCATTCTCCATAAAATATAATATAACATGCTCATTCTCAGTCTCTACATATGCCAAAAATTGCATTGTTAGGGCATCTTATGAACTAAGGGTTCAACTCGAACTGAAACAGTGAACTCCATTTCCTTTAAACCTCATTAGGAAAAAACCAAGAAGAAGAAGTAGCCATAGAATCAACGAGTTGATTTTTTCTCTTAAGGAATATATTCTATGGAGATAAAATCAAAATATTTACAAATTTTGTGCATGGTGACTTGTAAAGTTGGAGGTGCTCGCTCTAGTCTCATAAACTTTGAGACTTGGTTTGCAATGAGTTACGAGTCACCTAGGACTCTAACATTGTGCACACCCATCCTCTTGGCTATAATGAGACCAAGAAGTAGAGATTCATATTCAACTTTTTTTTCATACATTCAAAGTTCAACTTGAAGGAAAAGGGCATGAATCTTCCCTCTAGAGAAGTAAGAATCACCCCTTCCCCTACGCACCATAATGACACTTTCACTCCATCATAGTTAAGGGTCCAACAATTATCAGGAAAGATAGATGTTTCATCATTCTTTGAATCTTCTTCCTAAATTTGAAACCTCAACCATGCACACCTCTTCAAGGCCATCTTTTGGGAGAGAGGATATCCCAAGAACATGGCCTATGCCCAAATAATCAAAAGGGAGAATAATTAGTAGATCATTCTCTAAGAGCTTCACAATTTCCATTGTAGTTTTTGTTGAAATAGTTCTACCATAGCCTTTTTTTCATTAACATCCACCCCTTCAATTTCTTTAGGTGGCTCTAACTTTTGTTGGAACAAGGTTGGATGTGGGAACATGTCCCCTTGAAGAGAGGGGATTATTTAATTAGTTTTTTGGGAGCTCAAACTCTAAATGAACCCCAATATTCTTCTTAAGGTTAGCTAGATGAATGTCAAAAGGTTTTGGATCACCTTGGGCCACAAATACCTTCCCTAGATGAAGGAATTTGACTTCTTGAAATAAAGTAGAGGGAATGGCCTTCATCCTATGAATCCAAGGTTTACCAAGGATCATATTATAGTTGGTTTCCTTGTCTATAATATAAAACTTAGGTCAAAATAGTCTTGGGTCCAAGAGTGACCGGGAGAACTATAGTTCCAATGGAAGTATCCTTAAGAATATCATAGCCTCTCAACGTGTTTCTAGTTTGAAGAACAATTCATTTCTCCATAACCTAGTTTTTGTAAGAAAAAAATGAACAATGTTAACCACATCTCCATCATCGATCATAGCTCTCTTGACATAATTTTGTAGATCCATACCTATAAATACAAAGGTAGGATCACCTCTCTCATGCTAACTCAACATATGTGGGGCATCTTACTAATATCAAAAAAAAAACCCAACATCTCTCTCATGTTGGCCTAGAGGATAGACATCAAAATCTATATGGTTAATTTGGGCCTCTGAGGGGTGTAACATGAACTAAGTGACCAAGACCTAATGCTTCTAACAAATTAGATCGATGTGCTAGGAGTTCTTCAAAAATCCAAGAAGGATATGTGAGAAAAGGTCTTGGTTAGGTATGTAATCAAATCATAAGCCCCTACTAGTTTAGGGACTACAATTGTGCATCATCTTACACTAAGGATAGACAAGGAGAGGTTGTGATGTAGTCATGAGTGTGGGTAGTGGCATGGATTTCATAGTTTAGTTTCTAACTCAACTAGGCCTACAATATTAGTTTGATTTCGTTGGTCCAAGGAAGGAGGAAAACTCATGGGTCAGTAGATGTGGAGGCTTCATGATCATTTTTCCCTATGGGAGTCCCTTTTTCATGCCATGAGGATTAAGTTTCTCATTTTTAGGGTGGTGCTTTGGAAAGGGTCTCTATAAATCCCAAGGGTAGCATTCTATGGAGAAACATGCCCCATGTGGGTATTTTTCATGTAGGTGTCATGGGGTTGGCCAAGAACATCTCAATGAAGAGTTGTCTTTGGTCCTCCAATGAAGATGTTGTATGAACTTGTTACAGTCCCTACAAGTCCGAGCATCATGACCTATAACTCTATGGAAACCACAATACAAGTTAGGATCATAATCTCGAGGTATTTGGTTTTGATTTTGTTGTGGTCCATAATTCATGTTATTGTTCTAATTTTGGTTATTATAGTTATAGTTCAGAGGCTTTGACCTTGGTTTTGGTATTGATTTGGGAATTGGTTTGGGTAGGGATTTAGGCCTTGAGTTTGAACTTGTTGAATGGAGGATGACTAAATTCAACCACATTAATGGAAGGAGTAAGGTTATTGTTCCTTTGATTTTTCGTATTGGCATTATTATTATTTACATTGTTGTGTTTGTGATATTGGGATTTTTTGGCTTGATTTGTCACTACACATCCATCATTTATGCACCACGGTTTTATTGAGGACCTTAGGTCCTTGATTTTTTTCAAACCATTTTTATAATTAGAATTATTTTGAGGGAGTGACCAACTTCCTATTTGGACCATAAGTCTTACACCCACTATCTATCACCACTTGGTTGATACATAGGGCCCTCTAAGACTTCTTCGTATAGCTCTAAAGAGGAAAATTTTGGACTTCCTCCTTGGTTTCTCGGTTAAGAGAATGAAGGAAAAAATCACAAATATTTGTCTGTCCATGTTGGGAGCACTAGTAAAGAATAATAGAGGACCTACACCACCTCTGAATGAAGTGGGTAGTGGACTCATTATGCTCTTGTTTGATATGTAGGAATTATCTAATCCATGTTCTCAATAATTTTTGTTCATGTCAAAATCCTTAATGAACTCAAATACAAGTTTCTTGAAGGAATGGATAGAGGCTTATGGGATTCTATAGTACCAATCAAGAGAGCAATCCCTTCAAGATTCTTAGGAAATATTTTTGCAACGACTACATCCCAAGGGAGTAGTTCTCTGATGGTAGTGGCATATGCCTTTATATGGGCATTTGGATCTCCTCCCCCTTAAACTTAGGGAGGTCCAGAAATGGTCGTGGGAGCATGAACACCTCATATAGTGAAATCTAGAGGCTCTTTTAGGTACTTAGAGTATGTTCCCACTACATATGATTCAACCATCAATGATCCTTGAAGGGGAAGTGGAGGTGGAACTGAGAGTTTATGATAAACAGGCATAGGCATTAGTTAGGCATAAGGGACCCTTGTTGTTGAGTGTAAGGTCCAAGGAAAATAATACATATCAATAGGAGGATATTTGGAATACATGTGCATGTAGGGAGGAACAACACTAGGGTATGGGCTTGTAGGCACAAAACCAGGAACACCACATTTCCCGAGGAGACATTTGAGAATGCACTTTTGGTTGGTAACCTTGTGTTGGATACGTATATGAAGGATGAGGGGCCATCCCTAGTGTGCCCGATCCTATAAGAAGGTCACCTGGGTTAGGAGCACCCAAGTAGGCCTGAGATGGTGGTTGTTGATAGGAACTTGTGGAAGGCATGTAGCCTTTTTTGCATGTATGGGAAGTATTGTTTGAACCCACAAATTGTGTAGGTTGTGAGGCTTGGGAAATTTCTAATTCCTTAATCCTACCCACCAATGACAAGATCACATCACCAGGTGAAGGTGGTGCATTTTTTTAGGTGTGTTGGGCCTTGTTGGGTTGCAAAGGTACATGATACCCTGCTATAAATTGGTTTTTATACCACCCCCTCTTTAGATGTATGTTTTCTATTTTGGGAGGAGGGTGGAAACATTTTTTTAAAGAAGAGCATCAATATATCCTTGCATCCTCTCCAAGGATTCATCTATAGCATTAAGATGATCACCACTTTGGGTGAATCATACTAAAAGCTCATCATTTGGTGATAGATAAGAAGAGAAGGAATCAATTGCATGCTAATTTGAGGTCTGGAATAAGACCCATGTGGATAAAACCCTTGTTCTCCTATGAATGTCATGTTATTAGAGTTGAGAAATCTGGTTGTGCACTATAATTAGGTTGTTCTATCTCCTCAATCCTAACTATTGAATAGTGTTAAACCCTTGAGGAGGGGTGTGTGAGGAGATAACAAATTTTGTGAGTAATTATCATCCCACCCTATAAAGGGTGACTGTTGCATACCCACTTGGTTATAGTAATAGGCTTTGAGACCCAAGATGGGCCTTCCGTATTCCTAACCTAACATATTCGGGGGTGTATAAACACCTGCACGAATAATGGGAGAGGAGAAGGATGGATGAAAGAAAAGAAAGAAAGAGGAAATGAAAAGGAACTAGTCCTTCACATCGGGTTCACCAATTTTGTACACCTAAGAATCAACACATGTGACTCCTAGATGCACGTGACCTCTTGAGGTCATGTCGGGACAACCAATGAATGGATGGGATGGTAATAAGATGGGTAAATAGGTATGCGATGGAATAGGTGGAAGAAAAAACAAGAAATCAAGGTAACTAATGTTCTCAACTAGAAAAATGGGTATTTGTTTGTTGAGGGAAATAAACGCCTATGTCTCACTTGTTTGGGTGTGATGGTATGATCAAGGATGATCATCATACAAGTCATGGTCAATATTGGTGGAACTAAATAAGACTCTACTTGGTTGTGGAACATGGGGGAATTTCCTTCATCATCTATGAATTCCTCTCCAAGAGGTCATGAATATATGATGAGAAATGGGATAAGGAAAGTCTAATCTCTACTACCAGATTCGGTTTTCCCAGAACTCCTTGGCAATGTCTACCTTCGTTCAAAGAAATCAGCTATATAATGATGGTAGGTGGGACTGGGGTAGTCTGAAATAAGTTTCTAAGGCCTTGGTCAATATCAATCAATTGTGTGTCCATGTTCTATTTTGGGCATGGTGGGTCACAAACTCTTTGTCTTTGTTGATGTGGACCTTGAATGGTCATGTGGGCACAAAGAAAGAAATTAAGGAAACAAAAAAACACACAAGAAAACCAAAGGGGGCTGAATTTAAGTCGAGTAACTTAGGCCACTATGGAAATGTGGGGGTTTTCATTCCCAATCTAATTAATCTAGATTCCTATTTTAAAAAACAAAGCAAGAAAATTTAAATTAAACAAAATTTGATTACTCTCCTTTTAATTTAATTAAATCTGAATGCAACTAATTAATTAAAAAATTCAAAAAAAAACTAATCTACTTGTTTTTGGTATTTTAAATGAAGCTTTTAAATGCAAATAAAAAAGATTAATACTTCTAAACTATGTTTTTGGATTTTCTTGTTTTAAAAATAAATAAATAAATAAAAGCTACAGAAAAAGGAAATTGCTTCTAATTAAATAAAACTACTTCTATGCTAAAATAAAATAAAAAAGGGAATAATTAGATGTGGCTATTCCTCTGTTGTTGAATGTGAAGCTAATTTAACTAAACACAGATTCTTTCTAATTTACAATTGTGGATTTTACTATTTCTTCTAATGCCTCACCTCATAATCACGGGAAGAAATGAAGCTTCTCAAAAGTAATTTCTTTCCTTGAAAATTCCCTGGTGAAATAGTTGATTACACAGGAAATTGATTTGTGAAGAAATAAAAAAATGCACAGACAAAAAAGCTTCCTCAAGCTTCTTTCCTTGAAATCCATAGGATAAGTAGGGAGGAAACTCTCAATGAAATTTTGTTCGTATGCACATTTTAAATCTAACTAATAAATGAAATGAAAGCTACATGTGCTTTTAAATGAAGAAATGAAGAAGTATGTGCACATGAACTTCCTCCAAATCCTTTCCCAAGAAAATCCATAGGATAAATGAGAAGGAATTATCAATGGAAGCTACTTATAGGCTACAAACAATTGTTAATTCTACCTTCTTAAAACAAACTATTGATTTGATGAAGAAATATAAACTCTAAATTAAAAATAAAGCTTTAAAAAATTTGAATTACACCCCAACCTAGAAATGTAGAACTGTGACAATATCCAGAGGTGGTTGTGCTTTTCTTTATCCCCTCAACTTCTTTTCTAGTGATGAATCCAAATGGCCTAGGAACTGTGTTGGTTGGTATGTAAAAGAAGTTGTGCAGATGTTGGAGTAGATTGGTTATAGGATAGTTGGTCTCAAATACAGGAAAGGAAGTAACAAGGAAAAGATCTAAGTTGTTTGTGTTCTTCTTGGCAAATATTGACAGATTAATTGTGCAATCAAATTCAAGAGAATCCAACCAATGCTTTGCAAAAAAAACTTTTTTGGTTTTTATAGAAATTTAGAAAGGAAATGGTCCAACACACTTGGCAATCAAGAAGTACCAAATCACCCACAAAAGAGGTAGTCAACTCACTAAGAATAGTAATTAAATAAGAAGAAATTCATACGCATCCATCAAGCTCAAAATGAGGAGAAATGGGTGAAAAATGTGTGATAAAATCATTGGGAAACTTACAACACGCGTACTTATTGAAAGTTTAAGTCTCGGATTAATGTGCATGGAACTACGGGTTTGCACGGACCAGACGATTACATAACCTCTACGGTGGTTACGTAAATGCCTCTCTAAGAATATTGGTAGTTACGTAGCCGTTGTGGTGATTACGCAACCGATGGTCTACCTAGAGTGGAGGTTACATAACTTAAAAGGAAAACACTAAGGAAAGAGAGAGAGAAATACTTTCAAAAGCATGTAAACATGGGAAACTCGTAAGTAAATAAGAATAAATCACATGGGTAAACCGAAAGAAAGGAAATGGGACCTAGACATCATCATTTATTCTAGAAATGAAATTTATCAAATACTAATCCCATAGGCGAACAAAATAACTATAGAAATATTTTAGTCGCCACCTTCATATCTACAATCTAAAACTAATATAGTTAGGCCACACACTCCCTTTCTTCATCCTCTATGATTACGAAAAGAAGATAATTTGCTACGAGATTCACCTAGAGCGGGTATTCCCAATTTAGCACGTATTAATCAATATTCCTTATTTTTCTATTACATTCACAACCATGTCCTTGAGCGGTGTCAAAATATGATCAAACTTTCATCCCATATCAAGCCCAAGTGTTCCACATCTTCATACACCATGTGATGTTGTTGACACTAATCGTAAATTTTGAAATGTAATAAAGTGAGCCACATTCAAGGTGTCAAGCCTTGGAGTGGATTGGCCATGATTGTTCATGGTCTACAGGATGTTGTCCATGAATTCCTACTCACCCATTTTTCGAGCTAACTGATCTTTAAAAAGGTTTTTGTCACATGCATTAACCTTTTCAATATTGATCTCATTTATTAATTCATTCTTCCAAAATTATAGAACTTCCTTAGCCATTATCCTAGTTATTTTTCCAAAAGGACCCCAACATTTAGTAATTTCCTTAAATTTCGGTCATTTATGAGTTCATGGAAGTATTTTTGGATGTCTTCAATGGAGAACTTGTTGACCATCACCTAGTGTGTATCCTTGATAGTATTGATAAATTCCTCTTTGTTTCCTCTCTACCTTGTTCACTTTAACAAGCATGATAAATCTACCATTATTGTTCTAATGACATCTCGAGAAAAAAATCACAAACCTTAACAAAAGATGCTAAAATAGTAAAAATTGAAACTAATGAGCTTTTCTAAAGGATAGTTGATAGGAAAATTAGTATTGGCAAAATTAACTTCTTTGCACAAATTCCATCCACAAATACACTTTCTAAATCTTTTAAATATTCTCACAAACCAAAACACATCCCTGGCTTCCTTAAAACCAAATTTGGGAAAGAAGAGTTGGGATTTTGGGTCTACATGGAAGTCCCTCTATAACCAAAGAATACATAGAACACAAAATCCTTCCCTTCAAAACATATTAAATCATCAGTCAAATAGATGCAATTTGAAGAAAACCTAAAATATAGAATCATATAAGGGTGCCCATTTTTTCAATCAACTAAAAAAAAACCCAAAAAATCAAAGACACTTTAAATTTTTCATCTAGTCCCAAAGCCAAAGTAATCAAAAATCAAATTGATTTAGAAATAAGAAGGGAAATGGGATTACCTTGAGATTATTTATATCTCACCATATCATTCACTTCCTATCAATAATGAAAAAGGTAGAGACATGTGGTGAGCTTTAAGGAACCCCAAACATGTTAAACTTCCCATCCCTACCACTATAATCAAGAGGGGAAACCTCATCATGGATTTCTCTCATACTTTTTCCTGATTATACACTTCCCATTATTATTCATGAGAGGAAATGGTGAGGTTAATATCATTGGAAAGAAGTTCTTTGATCTTATTACCTAACAGTGTGGGGTACATTATCTTTAAATGGATTTTATGAGTCTTGAGACCCGCCCCAATATTAGAAAAGAAATGAGCCACTTGGTTTTCATTCCGCATGATATGATTGATCTCATGAATGTGTAGACATAAAATCACGCACATACTACTATTTACTATACCACCAAGTACATTGTTTTATATATGAATCTTGTGTAAGAAAAGTAGTCATCCTCCTTGCTTTGAGTGTCTTTTATTGTCATTATCTATCACCTCTCTCTCTTCTACACCTATTTCTAGTCAGGTCGTAGGGATTGATGTCTGTCAATATTTTCACATTTTTGTTAGTTATCTCTAGACATTAGCACCCAAGTGCTCTTTTCCAACATGGGCACTCCTGTCCTCTTTGTTCTTGGTCACATTTTTAATACATGTAATGGGCCTTTTCAAAAGTATTCTTACTCCTATCCCAAGGTACTAGTCAGCATGTCGTGTCATTAGTGTTAAAATTAAAGCAAGAGATCCCTATATAAACACAACATACATACCATTATAAGGGTGGGAAATTTTTATCAAGGGCTATCTATCTACATATCAAAAGGGACTACATTTGGGCATATTTTGTTACATACACACTACATAGGAAGGGGAAGTTTTGAATTTCATCCCACACATTTACATTTTATCTAGATATCGCCCACTATATTGGCATCATCGGCAAGAGGGAAAACTAGGAGCACTATTGCACACATAATCACATAGAACTACATTGGGTCTAAGATGTATTGCAGTGCTCAATCATAAGTTAACCCATTTGATAGCTGAGGATAGTATGACCCCTATTTTGCATCTTTATTTTTCAGGATTTGATGTGGTTTTGAGGGTTTTGTAGGAGATGATTTGTTTTGTATATTTACAAGTACTCTAGAAGTCAAAGTGTGACATACATGCAATCATTGGCGAGCAAGTGTGAAACCTAGCGATAGTGCCAAAATCATATTCTAACATTTTCTCTAGACTACAACACCCACTAGAGGTTTAGGGCACCCACGGGTGCTCCTACCTCTGTTCAGGAACCTGTGTTAAAGAATTGCCAACACCTCTGGATTTTTCTTAACAAGATTACAATAGTAGGATTCCCTACTCCATCACTTCTCCCAGTCCTAACACACTTTGGGATAAGGAAAAAAAAGTTAAGTTCATTATCTCTTTCATTTATTTCATAATTATATCAAATAAAATTTCCTAGCATCTGTATTCCATTTTATATCATTACACCAATATTTACATTTCAAATTTTAATAAAATACCTGATTTTATTGAACTAGAATGTTGAAGTTGGTAAGGAGAGATTTATAGTCAACTAAAATGGTGCAAAGTTGCCAATTATTCATCAACCCTTCATTAAAATTTCCAAAATAATATTTGAGGCCCCTTCAAAGTCCAAATTAGTCCAATTATTCTCAATATTTTCTCCATACCTCTCCAAATGTATTTTACATTAGCAAAATTATTGGTATGTTTCCCCAAATATTCATAATTACCAAGAACTAGGGAGCCTTTAGCATCTTGAAAAATGTCTCTTGCTCTTACCCATTAAGGATTTTATTTTATTGCACCATCTAAATTGAGATTGATAGTTATCCCTTGTGAATGATATCAACTATTCCTCAAGTTATATTTTCCAATTTTATCGAAACTTTTATCAACAGCCCGAGAGATGGTGCCCTTCAAGTGAGATAGTAATCCAAAATCTTCGGTCATGTTTTCCCATATTTTGGATGCCAAACAAGGAATGATTCCTTGATGGATCTAAGAATGGTGGAAAACATTGTTTTTACATTTTTTCACCTTGAAATATTCTTATATTCCTTTCCAACCAAAGGTTATAGCAAGCTACTAACAAGATTGGGTTTTGTGCTTGCAGTGAGTAGCAGACTTTAGTGTGGATGTCTAAGAAAATATTAGGCCCTTCAAAGTTTAGGGAAACATTCTAAAAGTTGAACTTTTGGATAAGATATTCCCAAATATGGTGTGATAATTCACAATGTAAAAGAAGGTGACCAACGTCTTCTACATGTTTCCTATACATAACATACAAAGAAGGACCTTGGAAACCTCACTTTCTTAAATTTACTTGTGTGATAATTTTATCCCAATAGGCTTCCCAAAGGAAAGCATTGGCCTTGGGAGTCCATGTTTTAACCAAATTTGTTTTTAAAGGAAAGGGTTTTTGATTTTTTGATCCATATCTAAAATATTTTTATATCCATTCTCCACAATGTAGTTACATCCATTAGATCCCATCTAAACTAGCTTATCTTCTTGATTAGAGAAATGAAATGACATGAGTATGGTTGAAATGGTATTTCATTACTCTTATAGATTCACAGGGGGTTGCATATTCAGAATCCATTCTAATATAAATTGAAGTAGTCCTTAACATGAAAACGTACAACGATAGCACACCAAGCTTAAATGTTATTTAATTGAAACAAAGTAGCTAGTGTGAATGGGCTAATATTGAATTTTGTCAATAAATTTTCTTTTTTTCCTTTACCTATATTCCATCTAGGATGTAGGTTGATAACACTTAGCATATAAAGATGTAGGTTGAAATGTGTGATACTTTCAAGTGATTACTTATAACTAATACTCTTTCTATAATCATGTTATCCTAGAATTTTCTTCTCAAGATTACACTCCATAGAGAATGGTGTTTAGAGTACATTATCAAGACTATCTTAGAACTAACATTGGTGTTAGTTT
Source organism: Taxus wallichiana var. yunnanensis (assembly GCA_018340775.1). NCBI lineage: Eukaryota > Viridiplantae > Streptophyta > Pinopsida > Cupressales > Taxaceae > Taxus > Taxus wallichiana. Next base: position 358,168,871 of record CM031244.1, read on the forward strand.
TCTTATTAATCCAAAATCCAAGTCCCCCTAATATTTAGGCATGCATATTTGATACCATTTGATTAAAGGAAAAAAAATTTACCTCATTCGAGCCATTCCATAAGAATATTACTAGGATATAGTTTACGCGTTTTTTTACCTTGGCTGACATTCAAAGTGTTGACAATGTATATATTGGAATTACTTGGAAACAAGATCAAAGGAGCTAAATATTTTTTTCAAAGGAAATAGTGGATGTCATTTCCTAATCCCTCTTAAGGCTTTAAAAAACCATCTTTCCCATTATTGATTAAAGATAACTTTAGTGAACTTATAAAGTTAAAGACCCAATCCCACCATTGTTTTCCAAATATGGCTTTATCGATTATGTAGAGGAGAAAGTCCCAATTGACATTCTCAAAAGTAGTATCTAATTTCAACAACATATTATATTTGGTTTTATTAGCATATTTCACTAATTTTGAGTTCTATCTAAATTGACCAATTCATGAGCAGTAATAATTCCATCTAGAATTTTTCTTCCATCTATAAAGCTTCATGAAGATAATCTTAGGAAGAATATTTTTCAGCTTGTTATCCATAATTTTATATATGATTTGTTATAGTACATCATAGAGATATTAATATAGGATTATATGTGTTGAAGTAGTTGACATTTTCCTTTTTCTCGAATCAAGGTTATGAAAGTGGAATTTAGTTGTTTATGAACTTCTAATTTTTAAGTTTTCATAGTAAAATTTATGAGTAAACACAAGTCACACTAAGATCTCCTCTATCCCCAAATTTTTGTGGATTAGTTTATGAAAAATAGAGAAACTTATTCTCCATACTTCCATCCTAAAACCAAAATGGTGGTATTTATTTGTAGATGACACCAATGTAAGGTAGCTTCATGGATATAATTCCCTTTGAAGGATTTCCTTAACCATCTCAACACTCAATCTGACCAAATCAAGTTTACAAATAAAATTGAAGAAAATCATTGTCTCCTCTTCCTTGATGTTCTAATTAATAGAAAATAAGATGGCTCACTCACATACCAAGTGTGAAAAATTAGAACTCACATGGATATCGATATAAAATCCAATTCTCACCATCATCTTATGCAAAAGGGTACAATTTTGAAAACACTATACACAAGGACTTTGAGGATCTATGATTTGGACTAAAGAATGAATAAAATTGCCTACATAAGGCCCTAAAAATAATGGTTACATGGAGTAGAAAATCGATAATTTTTTTCATAAGCCTAAAAATAACCTCGTCTAACCTAAACATATAGAAAACCCAAATTGTGCTAAGGCCTTCCTTCCATGTGTTCAAGGTACTCCTCAAAAACTAGAAAGGATTCTTCTTAGGAGGATTGCAAAAATATATTTTAAACATTTCCAAACCATTAGAAGTGTTTTAGGAGTGCCAAAGGCTATTATGGCCCTAAATGGAGGAAATGTGTGTAGGAAATTCCTTGTTCTTGTAGAATTTCATATATAGGTGAGACTTGGCGATATTTTCAAAATTAATTCAAATAGCACACCTAAGAATTATATCAAGGTAACACTAAGAGATCATGTTTAGCTAAATAAGAGAGAAAATGAATTATGCCATGCTTATCATTAAATCCAAGATTTTATCCCTAGAAGGTAAATCACAAGATAAAAGATTTTGAGAAGCTACTAAGATAAGGAAGATGCCTATTAATCTAAGTAGAGATGATGGTTTCAATCTACGTCATTCCTAAAACCCCTCATCTGAAAACCCACTCCTAATAATGACCCCAATTTAAAATTAATATATTTAATCCATGGGCTTTATTTTCGAACTAATTCTATTAACTTATCCCACTCTTGGCTCTAATTTTTCTCTCATTCTCTATTTAGGATACAAATAATTTCCTAATAAAAATAATATTATTAATTTATGATATTTCATACTCTCTAAACAAAAGTTTACCATTAAAAAAATATCGTATCCAATAAAGTTAAATACTTCTCTATAATAGTGTCTTTCTAGTTAAATTTAGTTACACAACTTTCCATACCATTCACATACCTTATTTAGAATTGTCTTAACCACATAAAAATGTAATTAAATATTAAACTAATAACTCAAGGCCATTCCAACCTTGTATAATTTTTAATATCAAAACAAATTTAATAATAACAATTTAAAATTTTCTATTATTATAATATTTTTCAAATAAAATTTATTTAATGTTGTATCTATTTACAACCGACGCCTTATTACAACTTATTTTACATTGTTTAAGCTAGATCTTATTTCCTCTACTTGAACATTGGCTTCTATTTTCTCCTTGAAAATGAATGATCGAATTAAAAACATCAAATAAAAATAATTTTACACATATAAATCCAAAAATTAATACTCATTACTACTTTGTGAAGAAACACCACAAAAAACTAAAATGTGTATTGTTTAGTCTAGAGTTGTCTCTTTGTGTGGAATCCTCGGTGTTGAACTGTTATCTCGCAGAAGTGCACCTATGTTGAGGGGTGATAGATTTCTAACTTTGCTTCTCCCTCACTTCATAGATACAATTGAAACACCTCACGGGCTATGGGTTTCCCTATTGTGAGGTAAATCTCTAGGATTAATAAGGTTGGTTCGTTCTTTGGAGTATCCCTAAACTAGATCCATGAGGTTGAGGGTAAGAAAATGAACTATAAATTGGTAAAAATGGGGTGATACACCAAATTTTGTAAAGGCTTAATGACAGAGAAACATGCACAATATGATGTGAATTAATTGAAAAAGACACGATCTAGTAGGTTGTTGTTAATCTCAAGGAAAACATTGTTATGCTAAGGGATTTCTCACAATAACAAGGTAGAAATTACACACTAAAATCAATACAACACCTAATTGCAAAGGAAAAATATCCTAAGCAAAGCTTAACAAATTCAAGGAAAAAAAGTTCACAAGAATAACTATAAGAAAACACACTACTGCAAATTTATGGAAAGGTAAATCAACTAGTTCTCATATAAGGGAAAATTCTAGAGAAAACGATCTAGCACTTTGTTACATAAAAAGTCCTCCTTTTGTGTTTTTCCAAGGCATACAATATATAGCAATTATTTACCCACATCCCCTAAAAATATAATGTAATCTAAATTCACTTGTGCATGATATTCTTAGCCTTTATCATAAATAAATAATAAAATAAATAAAATACATTATGTACAAAAGGAAAAAATAGCCCTCTCCTTCTAGTCAAACTAATTTGACTTCATTTTAACTCTGCATGAAATGGTACGGTGCTTTTGGAAAAATTGAAGTTATTATGGGTGAATAATAAGATATGTTATTTTTAGCTTTATTACAAAAGGCATGACACATGTGTGCATGAAAAATATAACTTTGTCTTCTAGCTCCTTCTTCCACATGTGCATGGAAAAGGCAATTTTTTTCTTCTAGCTACCTTGGATTATTTGCATGAAACTCTAAGCATTTGTCTTGGTCATGATTAATGTTGCCTTTGTTTGATCTTTGGATAAGATAATGATCCTTTTCTTGACTTGGAAAAATAATCTTAAGGTATGATAAACGGGGCCACAAGTTTGAATTTTGTGTGGAAGGGACCCTAACCCATGATACATATGCAATTTGTTTGAACTAAGGTCAAAACTTGGATTATTATGTTTGAAATTTCAATTATTCAACGAGTCCATGAGGGAAAAATCATAATTGATTAAATTCAATACAATTTAACCCTAACCCAAGTCAAGGTTATGTTAATCCTCCATTCACCACGTATTTCCTTTGACTCGGTGCTTGGATTAGTTGAAAGAAAAGGGATGAAACCCTAATCATTGTGCATTTGCACAAGCTCTCTTTGAGTTGGGTAGACTCGCCAAATTTTTCTCTCGCCATAATGAATTAACTCTAGCTCATTGTTCAAGTTTTCGAGGAATAATATGGCCATTTTTTCCCCCGTGGTTTCGATACTAAACATGGCCACCATTTTGTTCTCTTTTCTCTGATTTTGGGGCTCGAAAACCCTTCTTGAGCTCAACTATAGCTTTAATGGCTGCCATTACTTTTTTAAGCTTCATATTTTTGTTCTGGTTTTCTACATCTCGCTAATATACCAAGTGCCATGGAAAGGTAAACTTTGTTTGATTTATTCGAGCTTTGTGGGTTTTTGATTGTGACTATAACAACCCCAAGTTTTTATTTATAAACTTTATTTTTCTCCTTTTTCTCATAAGGTTGTGTTTGTTTATTCTTTATTGTACTTAGCCTTCGAGGATATACTTGGGTGTTCGACATTCTTGACAATGAATACTTGAAAACAATATTTGACACAGAAGCTTTGCATAAAAACAAGACAGTGCTTTTGTATTTTATTAATATCAAAATCAAGCATTACAGACAAATGAGAGAGCTACAATATTTATAGATATTGGAAAAATTCTATCTCATCCACAATATATGGAAACAAATCATCTAATCTGAGAAAATATGCAAAAATAACATATTGCCCCTAACTGCCCCTATTTCCCCTCATGGAAATCATCTAGGAACAAAATATGCAAGATAGAACATGATCCCACAAACATTGGGATGAGAACACTATCACTTAGTTAACTAACAACTAAGGATAACTAATACCTATTGACATAAGTTTAAAGTATTTAAATTAAATACTTTAACTTATTACATTTATTCAAATATCAACTAATGATGAATTAAGATAAGTTTTATTCCTAACATTCCCCCTTAATTCAACATGGTCTCAAGTGAATAGGAGAGAAATTCTCTAAAACCCTCAAATTTACCTCGAGCAAGTGACTTTGTGAAGACATCTACACGTTGCATATCTGTTGGGCAATATTGGAGTTGGATGTTGTTGTTATGAACATGTTCATGAATGAAATGTACCTACACCTCAATGTGTTTGGTGCGCTCATGAAAAATTATATTCTGAACAATTTTTACTACTCCTTCATTATCAACATGTAGGATAGTTGGATCTTTCTGTGGTATTCCCAATCCTTCAAGTATACGTCGAGCCATATCACTTCACAAAAAACTCCACCTATTGCACGATATTTTGATTCTATGGAGGACCTTGAAACAAAATTCTACTTCTTACTCCTCAAAGATATCGATCTAGATCCCAAAAGAATTAAAAACCAAGTGGATTTCCTATCATCTATGTTTCCTACATGTTCTGAATCTGAATATCATGTCAAGAAGAAGTTATTATTCTTCTTGTATTCTAGGCTATAGTCCATATATCCTTTGATGTACCTCAGTATCCTTTTTCTAGTTTCTAGTGGTAAACCCTTGGTTCTTGCATGAACCATGAAAGATAGCTGACTGCAAAGCTGATATCCGGCCTAGTGTAAGTCAAGTAGATGAGACTCTGATCAATTGCCGATAGAGAGTTGTATTTACTTGTGGTAATGGATCTGTTCAAGACAGTTGAAGTCTTGTATCCATAGGAGTGGAAAATGGCTTACTATCCATCATATTTAATTTCTCGAGCATTGTCTTGGCGTATTTCAATTGTGACATAAAGATATGATTTTCTCTTTGTCAAACTTCAAGTCCAAGACAATAATGCAAAAGCTTGAGATCGGTCATGTCAAATGATCGTGTTAGATCTTTATTTGTTGACTCAATCATCCTCACTGATCCTCCAGTGATGACTAGATCATCAAGGTATACTACAAAGATCATCAAGTCCAAGACAATAATGCGAAGCCTAAGATAGAGATTAGGATCGTATAGGCTCCTGCTGAATCCATGTTGAATGAGATGCTCATCAATTTTTATGTACCATGCCCTAGGAGACTTCTTTAGACCATATAGTGATTTTATGAGTTTACATACCTTTTCCTCTTTACTTGGTATGAAAAAACCTTCTGGTTGAGTCATGTAAACTTCTTCCTATAAATCACCATTAAGAAAGGCACTTTTCACATCCATTTGGTGTATTTTCCAACCAAATTGTGTAGCTAGAGAAAATATTAACCTGAAATTTTTTATCTTAGCTGTGGGAGCAAAAGTCTCCTCATAATCAATGCCTTCTTTTTGAGCATATCCCTTAGCAACTAGTCTAGCCTTATGTTTATCAATTTTTCCATCTACTTTGTACTTTGTTTTGAAGATCCATCTGCATCCAATCGGCTTTTTCCCTGGTGGAAGATCTGTAAGTTGCCATGTATTATTTTTCATAAGTGACTTATATTCTACATCCATAGCATCTTTCCAAGGTTTAGACTGTAGGGCTTCTAAAACTGAGGAAGGCTCAATAGTTTCAAAAAATTTACCCATTAAGGCCAAATTGACCTCATTTCGAGCCATACTGTGAGTCCTCATTCCAGTGGTAGATGTGTCGGGACACTATCCAATTTTGCATCTCTAATCATACTTGTATACCATTTAGGCATACTTTTTGTGGTTCCTGTGGGAGGTTGAATTTCATTATCTTCCCCATCATCACTGTCATCATCAAAGTGATTACCATCCTCTGTTTTCATTGTAGGGATGATTTTTTCATCATGTGAGTGTATGGAAGGAGCATCTTCTTCTTTCTTCTCAAAGAAATCAACATCCCGACTAGTGTATACCCTTATTGTTCTTATTCTTATTGTTCTTGGATTCATAATTCTATAACCAAGTGCTTCATCACTATATCCCAAGAAGATAAGTTTTTTTATTTCATATCAAGCTTAGTTATTTGTTTCTTAGGAATGTGCATACTTGATTTACATCCAAAAACTCTAAGGTGTGAAATAGATGGCTTATTCCCTGACCATGCTTCCTGTGGTGTTACTCCATCAAGAGCTGCAGTGGGAACTCTATTTAGTAAATAGACTGTCGTTTTAGTTGCTTCAGCCCAAAATGTTTTTGATAAACCTGCATCATCAATCATACATCGCACCATATCCATGATAGTATGATTTCACCTTTCAACAACACCATTTTGTTGCGGTGTGTGAGGAGGAGCCATTTGATGACAAATGCCATGTGTTTTCAAAAAATCATTGAACTCATTGTTGGTGTATTCTCCCCCTCGATCTGAGCGGAGTTTTTATTTTCCTACCAGACTTTGTTTCAACAAGGGATTTGAACTTCTTGAAAGTTTCAAAAGCTTGGTATTTTATAGAAAGACAGTATATCCACATTTTTCTTGAAAAATCATCAACAAAGAGTATGAAATATTGAAACCCGAGAGTGGCTAGGTCTTATTGGTCCACACAGATCGGTATGCACCAAGTCAAGTTTTTCGTTAGCCTAAAATGTACTATGTTTGAATGGTGCTCTATGTTGTTTTCTGCCAAACAATGCTGACATTTATTTGTACCCTTTTTTAGAGGTGGTGAACCCCTAACCATGTCATATCGACGAAGTGTGTCAAGATAGCAAAAACTGACATGTCCAAGTCTTCAATGCCATAGTTGAGCTAATAATGTATCCTTTGCTACAAGAGCTTGATCATTTCATTGAACAAAATCCAACGAAAAAATTCTTCCCACATTTGAAGCTTTTGTAATAATTTTGGAGCTTCGTGACTTATCTCGAATTAGGCACATATTATTACCTCCTTTGCAATCAAAGTCAATTTTGAGATTGTGATCTAATAATTGACTCACGAGATAATAAATTTTTATTAAACCAGGGGACAAAAAGAACATCCGTAATTTTACAATTATGATGCTCAAGTGGTAGTGAAATGGAACCAATGCCTTCAACATTATATGATGTATCATCACCCAAAGAGACATGATTTTTGGTGGGTTTTTACTCATTATGAAGAACCAATATTTCTTTCTTGTCATGTGTCGAGTTGCACCTGAGTCAACATACCAAATTTGATTTATAGAATTGGATACTTCATTTGACTGTGCAGAATATAGGAAGTAATTGTCATCAAATTGATCTTCTGTTTGGGTGCATTTCCTTATTGAGTTGGTTTCTTCTTCCACTTATTATTTTTACCTATTTACTATGTTTTTGACCAAATTTTTTTGTTGGTAATTAATATTTTTGCCACTTGATGATCCTTGTTGGAATGTGTTGTACTCCAAAAAAATTTAAGTCATGTCATTTTCAACCACAAATGAGACATTTTTGTTGGTCCTTTTGGCCTTGTCGAGTATTACCTTGATTTTGAGGTTGTTTATTAGACTTAGCATATTTTTTACCTTTTTGATTAGAAGCAAGTACCTTCTCTTCAGTTTCAGTAGTTGAGTGAATAGCTTCCTCTTGTTGTAACATATTCACTAACTCTTCAAAAGTTGTTGTTTGACCAATTATGTTTAACGTGGTCACAAAAATCCTATAAGGAGGAAGAGCTCTCAATACTATAGGCACGAGTGATGTTTCAATTACTTCTTCTTCCAAATCTTGAAGTGATGCACGCAAATTTTCTACTCTTCTCAAAAACATTTCAAATTTTTCAGTTGGTTGTATTTTCAAGTTCAATAGTTGACTCTGGAGATGAAGTATTGTGTTCTTATTTTTTGACTCATTTGTTTTCAACTTGTCCCAAGATTATTTTGTTGTTATGGTCTCACGAATATGAACTTGTACATCATATGAAACACTAAACAAGATTATTAAATTTTCTTTTTGATTTGCACAATCAAATGTAGCTTGTTGTGTAACATATGTTGTAGATCTTGTTAATGTACCAGAAACAACGGACCATAGATTTTCAAAATCAAGTTGTGCACAAATTTTTGTTTTCCATGCTGGATAATTATCAAAACACAAAATTTGAGAATCTGGAAAAAGAACTTTGGTGTCATAATTACAGCCATTGTGAAAAGTGATAAACAATAGAAGAAAAAATTGAACACTTTTCCCCCCTTAAAGCATGCACACCCCCTCCAAAAAAATATTATTTTATTTATTTTGGGCTCCTTTTCAGCCATGTACAATGAATTTTTAGCACTATTGGCCCTATTACAATTTTGGCTCTGTGGCCGATTTGTAAAAATAAAATGGCTCTCTTGGCCGATTTGAAAAAATAAATTTTTGGACTCTTTGGCCTCTTTTGAAATACAAGAAATCTCTAATTTGTTCAATTTTTACAAAACAAATCTTATTAAAAGTTGGACCAAGACGTAGAGATCACAAAAATACACACTTTCAAAAAAAACGGCACCTCAATCCGAGGTACCAGTTGAAAGTTATGACTCTTTTAAGTTATGATTTCAATATCTTTCCTGCCCCTTTCCAAAAATGGATTTTTTTAAAAACCGAACGCAGATAATGACTTACGTGCATGTTAGGGCGTAACTACAGTTCAATCACTTTTCCTAAGCGTTATTATAACCCTTTTCCATAGTTTTTTTATTGTTTCTCTTTGTACGCAGGTTTTTTTCTCCTTCGGGCGCTTTTCTTCCTTCTTCCAACACAATTTTCGATGTTGAATCTTTTACAGGCACGTCTTCTTCTTCTCTTCAATGCTCTTGATCTATGAATGCAATCTCTAAGTTGATTGGAGGCTTCAGGATGATGCTTTGGACATAGATCTTCTCACAAGCACGTAGAATTCTCTTGCCAGATATATGAAAAGACAGAGCACAAGAGAAGAGGAAGTAGAAGTTATGTGGGGAGCTTGAAAATCTTGGGTCCCCACAATACAAAAATATTGTATATATATATTTTTAAAATGCTTCCAATTTTAAAAAATGCAGGTACATGTAATTTAAAAAAAAATAGAGAATGAAACAATGTCACCTTTTGCAATAGATTTGCATCCAGTCTGCAAGGGCTTGTGATTGCACTCCAGGTGTTCTTCAACTGCAAATCAACCATGAACCAAGGTGTGGATTCGGGTAGGGGATGTGAAATGGCTGGGGGCATCTATGGCTCCTCCTAGCTCTGTAATTTCTCCAGATCTCCCTAAACTTCCCTAAAACTTCCTACACTCCTCTCTGGATCAGAATATTGCTCTGATACCAAATCTTGACAATGAATACTTGAAAACAATATTTGACACAGAATATTTGCACAGAAACAAGACGGTGCTTGTGTATTTTATTAATATCAAAATCAAGCATTACAGACAAATGAGAGAGTTGCAATATTTATAGATATTGGACAGCTTCTATCTCATCCACAATATATGGAAACAAATCATCTAATCTGAGCAAATATGCAGAAATAGCATATTGCCCCTAACTGCCCCTATTGCCCCTCATGGAAATCATCCAGGAACAAAATATGTAAGATAGAACATGATCCCAAGAAGAGATAAAATGGCTCACCTTTTAGAAAAATGATAAAACCCTGATTTTATTTTATCTCATACATTTGTCGGTTCCAACCCAGATCTGGGTTTGTTAAGCCATATTTGTTTGAAAGATCCTTTGCTTCATTCCTGCAACTGGGTTGTTTGCTATTTAGAACTTCAAATGTGAGTTTTGTACCTTTGTTTAACAATGCATTATGTTGCCTTTTATTTGGTAGTAAGTATGGTTGCCATTGTTTTTTACCATTTTGGGTTAAATTTGATCACCTAAGCGGCAGACTGTTTGATGATGACCGAGATTTTGAGGTTTTTATGCTAAAAACTTCTCCCTTGGCTATGAACTGATTTATTTCATTGCTAAAGTTTTAATGGATGCCATTAGAGGGTATGAAGTTGCTTTTTGGTTTTATGTTGTCGGGGGCACGTATTTTTCCCTTGTGTTCTCATATCCGATCTTTCATGATCATTTTCTTATTATCTTAGACTTAAACTCTAGCTTAAGTTCCTGTAGCTCAAGGTTTGGAATTTTTCACCGATAAGTTGGTTGTCTTTCAATGCTTTCAATAGCATAGATGCACATTGTTTAGAAATAGCTCACCCCCGGCATTTTAGCTCGAGCGTCACCTTTGTTCTATATTGACTAATTTTGAAAGTTTTCTTGCGATACATATCTTTTCATTTGTGAAATCTTAGTTTTGGACCTATTTCAAACTATACTTAGTAAGATCTAAGTGCATTGTTAATTCCCAAAGTTTTATCTTGTCTACTCATGGTTCCATATTTCCCCATTGTAAATAGCATTTTATTGCAACATGTAGCTTTTCCTTCGCGTCCAAGCTTTGTGTCCATTTACTATTTGTCTTATATTTTATGGCTATAATTTGATCCTAAAGAATACATTTCTATAACTTCGTTTCGTAGATCGTATAATTGTAATAAGAGTCTCTTCTTACAATATGTTCTCTATAATTAATAGTTGTAGTGCTTTTGTGAATGTGTGGATGTAATCCCATTATTTTATATGTACCGAAGCTCTTCATTACGGTGCATATATGGTTGGATGACCGCATCGATATAACCTTCACCCTTCGCTTTTGATCATTGAACTATTTTGAATTATATGGTTTTCTTTTAAATTTGTATGGGTTGTACTTGCTGTTTTTTGATAGAACTTGTGCACGATGAGACTATGTCATAGAAACTTTCATTCACATTTGATTGTTCATGCTCCGGACAACAAGCCTTAAATAATGATTAAACAATGTGTAGTGTAAGCTCCTGAAGATAACAATTTTTGTAATCGTATAATTCATATTCCTCATTAAACCTTTATGTTCTTGCATATTCAAAGTATATGTAACCAATGGTATCCGCTAACAAAGGTTTTGGTGTGGGTTGGTTTGCACTTGTACTCCTTCAATTAATGTTTGTAGCTTGGTGCCTTTGTTCTCATAGCTTGTAAGTCGATCTCGATGCACTTGGCTAAGATTTTACAACTCTTTGGAGTTGTCAAAACCAAACCTCAAAACACTCTTTTATGTCATAGATTCTAACATTTTCATATCAACAACCGGTCCCGATGAATTAAAGTGAATAGTAGAAACATCTGTGCCTATTGGACCAACTCTATGTCTCTCACTTAAGTACAACTCTCTTTTTATTTTCATTGTTTCCTAATCATTGTATTACAACTCCTTATTACAGCATTGGAAATCTGAAACTCTCTTGTATTTTGTTTTTCATGCATTTCAAACTAGATGGTTAAAGGCATACTTGGTGGTTGTAGTTGTAGTCTTTTCATTGTCATGCATTCTTGTTGGCAGCACTCTATTCTACCTTACTAATGGTTAATATGAGTTCACCTTTCAACTAATAGCTCAATGAGATGATTTCCATTTTGACAAAGATATTATCATTGGTGTTGCAAATTATTATGATGTACATAAATTTCTCTTCTGCTAAAATTTGCATTTCATCCTCATGGAACTTGGCTTGGACCTATAGTTTTATGATTTGTAATATTTCTATGGCTCACTTTGGATGTAGACTTCGTGTTAACAAGAACTTGAAATTTTCATTAGCTTAGCTTGTTTGCATTTCTCTACTCCATTACTTTTGGTAGTTTCGTATATGGAAATTTGTTCCTACAAGTAGAATAATCTCTTCTTGTGATATGGGCTTGACTCGATTGGATATTTGAATGAGCTATAACACTTGTATCATGTCTAAAAATTGTTCTTAATTCCCGATAAGTTGTTCTTGTTTCATCGATGCTTGATGTTGTAGATGAAACACTACCATCCATATTCAATTTTTGTGTCATCTCCATAATCTCAAAACTCATTACATATCTGAAGTTTTCTTCCCTTGCACTTGAACTTGACTCAAAATTCTCTTCTTTTGTGTTGTATTCTACTATTATACGAGTTGTACTTTGATGTTGTTGCATCATGACCTCTCATAACATTTTTGGAGGCATATCCATTGGAAAATGTCTTGGCGAAATGATATAATTCTTTGAAACGTTGTTTCCTTTTTCTTTAACTCGATGTTCTTTGTAATCATAAATAGTAGTTCTAAATTCTTTGAGGGTTACTCAAGAATTGAAACTTTCTTTTCCTGGAGACCTATACTTGGATACTAATATTTTGAAAGCATTACCTACTATAATGAATTTTCTTTAATACTTGTAGCTTGATCTTAGCCTTTTGTTCCTTCGTCAAAACTACATGGTTGTAAGCAATTTCATTGTGTTGATTTGTAAAAAGCTTATTTGAAGTAGGTGTACTATTATCTATCAACCATGTTGAAATGTTGTATCTTTATATCTGTATCGCCACACTAAGAAAATAGTTAGAAAAATATGAAATCCACGAGGCCTTTCTTTTATTGTTGATTTCTTCTTGTGATATGATTTTAAAGATGATATTCCACTTTTAAATTCCTTTCTGCACTTCTGATTTTCAAGTTCATCTTATGAAAGTCCACCTATTTAAAGCTATGAGTACAATAGGCATGAAATCCAGAGCTCTAACATTTGAATTTTTCCCCTTTCAAGTACGAGGAAGCAGATGATGGAGATGAAGAAAAGGAGCAGTGAGGACAACAGAGAGTCAAACTATGGGAAATCCATTCAATACATGCAATGATGGATTTCCTTCCCCCTTATTCATAAATTTACATGTGTACTTTCATTACTTGTACTTTATTTTTTAGAGTTATTCCCATGGCTTGTGTGGGTTCATTGTACTTTTAATTTGTGAAATAAATGAAAACATCTTCTTACTGTAATGAGTTGTAAATACTTCTTGTTGCATTTTTTTCATTAACATGGTGTTAAATGAATTCTTTACAATTCAAGTACACTAGGAACTTTTCACTTAATCATAATTAATGAACTCAAAGTAATTGTTTAAAAATATATTTGAATAAAAGATAAGTAGAACCTACTTCATCCCCTGAAATGGATTGCTCCTTTTCAAGTTTTGGGCTGTCCACCTTCCATCTATCATGTATTTCCCGTTTATGTCAAGGTTTTGCATCATTACCTAAGGGGTTGATGCACGATCATGACTCAGATGTGATATGGAAAGACACCTTAGGTAAAAGGTTGAAATTATGAAACCAACATAACGGAAGTTCACTTCCTTTTTCCTTATTTAGGACCCTCAAACCAATCCCTTCAATCTAAGGAACCAAGTTTCAAGTTGACCTCTCGCACCGATGCGAGAAATGTTAGCAAAACCTTGGTGCATTGGTGGTTTCATCGATGTCAGGTGGCATTGATGGAAAATGTGTGAGTGGTGAAGTGACGATCAATAAGGGGTATGGCGGTTGATTGGTAGTGCCATAGCAATGGTGGTTGGAGTTCACAAAGTGGTCACATGGTGGTTTCTTAGTCATTCAAGGTGATTTCAGGGTGTTACAAACTTGGTTAGTGAGGTAGGTGCCCACTGAAGGTATGGAGATGATTGGTATACTTGTATTAGGTGTACCACATGTCATAAATGATGTTTCTAGCATGTGTAAGAGCTTTTAAAGTGAACATCAAATCAAGTGTTTGGAGTCACAATTGAAATTGGCTCATTTAGTGCTAATTCTAGAGCCTAATTAGGTGTAAGAGCTCAAATAAGGTCATGACAAGCCTAGGTAATCATGGTAGAAGCCTAGAAAAACTCCTTAGGGCATGTATAAGCATCTACAGGGCTTACTTTAGCTTCTAGAGGCTAAATTCAAATGTTCTACTAAAACTACCTTTGAGAACCAATAGTGAATTCATGGACAAATGAGATTGGCTAGGATGGTATAGGCACATTTATGATCAACCGAGCTATGGAGAATGTAAAGGGATGTTTTTTGGTACTTTTTCAAATTTCATCAAATTTTGAAATGAGATTTTGAAGTTATTCAAGTTTTACTAAAATGGTTTCTTGAAGAATGCAAATTGGTCACCCCATCTTCTTAGCATCCAAAAAAATTTGACAAGCCTTATTTAGATAAATTATAGAATAAATTTTTGAATATAAGTCCAAGACTGAACATTTGCAAAATGTTTGAGGGAAATTGGATAAGAAACAAAGAAGTTCTATTCATTTTTCTAATAGTGTTTTTCTCTCTCCCGATCTCCTTCTTGAAGCGATAGGCACGAATTGAGATGTTTTGAATCAAAATCATGTGTGCAAGTTGGTAAAACCCCTTAGAATTTCAGAATACTTCATCTAAGTCAAAATGAAGGTATTTTTGTTTCTCAAGGTGGATTGTACCGTACAAGTGTATATCGGTTCTTACAAATTTTGGGTATGTTGCTTAGTGTAAAGGGATTTATGTTTAAAATTGAGTCTTGGATAATTATCTGATTTATTATCTTGTTTATTATATATTTATTTATAGGAGTCTTAGTGAAGAAGTGATCAAGATAGGGTTATTTTAGTCTTAGCTTTGAAGAACAAGTTTTTGACAAAGACTACTTCTTGACCTAGGTGAAATTGTTGATGCAAAGTGCTTATGATCATGAGTTATATGACACTAATCAAGATACAATATTCCTAAACAACACACTCAAATCAATTTATTGGTCAAATGAAACTTTTTGATGAACAATTATTAAAATATTAATTCAAATCAATCTACGATTGTCAAAGTGGACTACACTTTGAGCATGAAAATGAGACATATCTCTACTTTAAACCACTCAAAAGAAAGAATGGGAATATTAAATATATCCCTAGTAAAGTATAAGTGTAATAGGAATTTGTGTGAGTGGTGTTTTGACAGTAATAATTCTACAATCCAAGACAATCATGTGGTGCTCTATGAAACAATGAAATCAGTCCTAAAATGTGTTTTCTCGTGATAATTTTGTTTCAGTTAGAGGTTGACATCAGTGTGTGAATGTGTCTAAACAACTATCCTCTCAAAAATATGCTCTAGATACCAGATGAAATGTTCCTCTTATGCAAAATAATTCAATTTTTGAGGATTGTGTTTGTCTCTTTGTGATTGTTATGAAATACTATAGTTGTGTATTTAAATCATGGACATATTTCTTCATTCCATACAAGTGAGTTCTTGAAACTCATGTTGAGTTAATTATTTTAGGTAATCACATACTCATATGGATTTAAAAGTGAAATTTGAGATGGTACAAGCCTCAAAATAAAAACCTAGGGTTTGGATCTCAAAACCCTAACAGTGCAAAGCTTGAAGATCAAGTTCATTTGATTGAATGGGCATGATATTAGTCCACATAAGGATCTAGGAGTTGTGAAAATTTCATTCTCCATCTTGAATTATACCTTTGAAGCCATGATGAGATGAGAATGCTTTGGTGACAAGATAACTCTAATGGTGCAAGTCCGTGTGGTACAATTCAAAGGGTTTTCTATCATGTTTCCTTGATCATGAAGATGATTGGATGAGATCTATGTCTCTTATTAGTATAAGTGATAAAATGACCTCAAAGCATCATCCAAATCTATAAATTCAATTGAAAATGTGCTCTCTAAAGCTGAGGAATATAATTATTGTGTGAGAACTAAGTGCGTCATGACTTTTTATAGACAATGACCGTAGAAGAGCCTCACGCATGGTAAGATAGATTCCAAGCTCATTGATGTATCAAGATCCATGTAGCATGTAATAAATGCAAGTTTTAATCTCACAATTCCTCCTATCCTTCAAGGCTCAAGACCTTAAAAGTAAGCCTTTACACTTAATGTGCTTCTATAGACTCAAACGGAGCCTTAAAACTCAAAGTTGCGAAGGATATGTTATGGTAATGAAGTATAAGATCTTAATAGAGGTATATTTAACGTTGCATCTCTCTGCGTACATGTGGAGAAGGTTTACTCAAGCTAAAAAATTAAAATGACTCGGTAAGGAATATGAATCGGTTAGTGCATATGTTACAAAACAGAGTTCTCGAGACTTAAATGGAATATTAACGATATGACAAGGTAAATGGGAGTTCAAAAGTCCTCATCACTCATTATCCGACATAAGAGAATCTTGTAAGTACTGTAAAAAACATATGAAAAGTTAACTGAAATATGATGGAGGAATCTATGACATTCCAAGGCGAGTTATGTTGAAGATCTCCTCATTTCCTTTATAGGTGAAAAACATGTGAGTAAGGTAAAGAGATTTGGATATGAAGTTGAAAAGACGTATGTAGTATACATGGTTGTCTGTCTAAAAAAGCTATTTTTTGTGAAAAAACTAAGTGTTGAAGATTTGATATGTTTTGTTGATGTAGAGAATAATATTGAAGAGATAGTTGTTGAAGTTAAGTAGAATTATATTAAAGAGATAGTTGTAGTTGGATGATGAACACAAATCAGCAAGTATGATATTATCTTGAGCCAATAATATGATGGATTTGATATAGAGGCCAATGGGAGCATGCATGGTTTAACATGAATATAACATCCTTGAAGTTACGAGACCGGATGAGTAAGTTCAAGAGCATGAGGACCAAATGAAGATGAATGAATAGTCAAGTACAAATGATTCAATACTAGGAGTAGATGAGTGAAGGAATAAAATATGAAACTATATGAAGTTTGAGGACATAAGAAGAGCTCGGATGTAATGGTTTTGATAGAGTTAATTGAGTACAATAAGTACATTTGAAAAAGTGAATATTTGAGAGGGTGTCTCAAGAAAGTATCATGAGGAAATTGAGAGGGTGAAGGCACATTTATACAACATGAAGTAGATGTTGAGTGGACAATCAAAACAGAAGTGAATTAGGAGAAGAACTAAGAAAAATAATGAACCAATCTAGTGGTCAATATCAATTCTATGAGACAATAATTTCAGTGTGATCAAAAAATTGAAGAATTATATGTTGTAGCTTTGCGGGGAGGGAGTAGTAGCTTCCTTGTGAGTTGTAGCTTGCGAAGAAATAGGTAAACTCCTGGTTAATATTTGGGATTTGAAGCTTCTAGGAAATTATAATCTTGTCAAAGACTAAGTAGTAGCTTGGTTAAATTTTGGAGTTGCAGCTCCATGTTGAGTTGAAGCTCAACTATGAAATCAATGTAACATTTACAGGACATTATTGTCCTAAGATAGTTCTTGGTTTTAGTGGGTTTTTCTCCCAGTTTGGGTTTCCCACATTAAATCATGTCTTTGTGTACTTTCTCTCATGTTAGCTACTTTTGGATGTTTTTGGTTTTGTTGTTACAAATTAAGTGAATTGAATTGTGAGTTAAAAATTGAATAGACATTGATTCAACCCCCTCTCAATGTCCTAATTTCCAATAATTGGTATCGAGTCTGGTTTTCTTGAATCAATTATAACAGCTTGGAGGTTATCCTAAAGGCACAAACATGGGTACATTAGCATAATCAATTCTAAAGAGGAAGTATGAGATTGCTCAATCTCTAATTGATGGAATAAAGAAGGAAATCAAGCACATGGAAGCTAACCATGGCCAAGAACTCAAGGAGATGGATTCATTTTTTGAGAATTTGTCAAAATATATGAAATACAAGGAGGATGTCTACTTGAAACATGAATAATAATTGAGAATATTGAAGGTTGAACTGGAAGAAGAAAATGACAGAGTTGAAAATGTACAATAAACTTGAAACGAGTTTTGAATCTCTTCGTGGATTATTATAAAATCAAATAACATATATTGATAAAATATGTCTAGGATACAGAGGAGAACCTGTTAAAAATAAAGAGGATGAAAAAGTTAGTTCAAACATGCAAATAGGCATGAGACTAGTCAAGGAGACAAACACAGAAGGCCTAAGTTAGTTAGGAAACCAAATGCATCCAGGTATGAAAGGATTTTCAATGGATATTGTTTTTCTTGTCATAGCTATGGACATAGGGATAAGGAATGTAAGAATAAGATCATGGATGACCACCCATGGAGAGACAGTAGAAGTGAGAAGGAAAAGAACATATTTTTCTTTAATTTTCAAGAAAAAGGCCATATTGACAAGCCTTTGCTTAGAAAAATTATCAAGTTAGTTTTGGGAAGAAGGATACCCAAGAGGCATGAACATGGTAGTGTGTTACAACTGTAACAAGTTTTGAAACTATGTTAGGATATGTCATGATCTCAAGGCTACAAATCATAGTTGGAATGATAGTTCACACCAAGTCAAAGGTAAGAGTAATGTCATATGTTATAATTGTCATGATTTTGGGCATTTTGCAAAGCATTTCGACACAATGAACAATTTAAGTACAACAAAGAGGAATCCTACTTTTAAAAGACAAGTCAATAAGGTTTCCAATATGAAGATAAATTCTAGAAATGAGACAAAGTTAGCCATGCCTAAAACAGATCTTGAAAAGAAGGAAGTAAAATGGATATACAAAGTCAAGGAAGAAAACCCAAGAGTTGAGGAAGAAAAGAAGGACAAGAAAATAGTATGGGAGGATGATGAAGAAACGCAACAACCTATGATAGTCATGATAAATTCCAAGTACAAAAATGATAGTAGGAAGTGATGATAAAATCAAGCGAGAAGGAAGGAAACTCTAGTACAAGTGATGAATAATTTCTACCTCAAGTTGTGTTAGAACATATGTATGAGATGCAACATGTATGTCTATCGGATAATCATCGAAATTGAGGACCTAAGAGATGAAGTGGTCACACAAAGAAGTGCATTCAAGAAGATTGACAAGATCATAAGGACACAAAGGGAAATAATTTTGTCATCATGCATCTTTGATGACTTTCTCTTGTTTTAAATTGATCTCACAAGGTGGTGTGTCTTCTCTAGGATTCTATAAGGCATATACTTGTTGAAAGAAGCAATATCTTCTCTTCACTTGTATACCAAATTTCCAATCATTGTTATCTCCATGATGATGCTGAGTGAATATTCCAAAGTGTGCTTGTGAAATAAATTTTCCATAAATGGTTGTTGATTGAAATCTTCATCATAGTGCAAAGGTAAGTCAAATTCAAGAAATGTTTGATTAGTATTATGTTAAAGTTATTTAATGTTCTCCTTTAGTGGTCATGCAAATAAATTGTGGTCAATAGGTCTTAAGAAATGTGTTATCTTTCTCTAATTGAGTCATGGTCAAGTCAATCCTCTTAGGTTTTTGTCTGCAAGTACAAAACTTTTAAATAGTGTCGTGTACCACTGATTTGATGCCCTTGTACAAACTGATCTCAAATAGTCCACAATTTGTGTCATTCTAAGTCGTTACGATGTGTGTAGGTCTGATTTAGTCTGAGAAAATATCTTTACTTAAAGGAGTGTGTTAGTGAGTCCATGCCCATCATATATTTGAGGTATTATTTCCAAGATTTGAATCATGGAAGGAGCAAAAGGAGGTATTTCAAAATCCTATTATGAAAAGGTGGTGTAATGTCAAGCCATGTAAGTTATGATTAGTCACAAGAAGATATATCAGATCTCTATCCTCAACTATAAGTTATGCCTCCAAGACGGAAAGTATGTCTAAAGTGTGAAAGGTTCAATCATGATGAAGATCAAACCAATTGTACTTAATAAGTGACAATAAATGAATTTGAAGAGGCTTTGTTCTTATTATCCATCACGGTGAGATAAAATGTTTCAAATGTAAGAATATGTCTCAAACAATATCTTAGAGAGCTAAGAGAGGATGAAATAATGTAGACTAAAAATGAAGTGGTGCACACACTTGAAGGTTCTATAGAAGGCATACAGAGGTTTCACAAGCTAATGTTGAACTTTGAAGTTATATCTCGGTATAAATGCAGAGTGAAGTGGTCTATTTCAAGTATGATCCAACATGAAGCTAATCTATGACTGTGAAGTGCTCAAGTAAGTTGCAAAGTTGTATCTTAGGGGAGTCACTATCAAGAGTAGCAAGTGGAATATATTGACATTATCGGTAGAAGAGTGGTGTCTCATATTAATGTGCATCAAGATGTTACGAGTGTTGTAGGATGCTCTCAAGAAATTTGAAAAAGTGCCCTAAAGTTATGTCCTTTTTAAAAATTGTTATAGTTAAACAAGGTTTAATGGGAATTCATCAAAGTGGGTTGAAAAAAAGTTGATAAGAAGCATGGAGAGAACTTGAAATATTGTGAAATGAAATTTTATTGTGAGTCCCAGTATGTATGCGGGGTTCTAGAGGAGATCTTAATCGGATATAGTGAATTTTGAAGTTCACTTACCATTTGACATGAGTTTGAGGTGTCTAAAACTCCATGAAGGTATATATGGCAGAATAGATGATTATTTACTAGTAAAGCTCAAAGGTAAAGCAACCTAAAGATTTGAGAAAGAAAATCAAGAAAGGGCGAGCGACAAGAGATAAGTTCATGAAAGGTTTGAGTTTCTTTGAATGACCAAAGATTGTGCTAAAAGTGCACTCAATGTATAGCTTAGGGATATGTGTCCTAAATTAGTCCAGTAACCTAAAAATGAAGAAATGAAGGTTATTTTTAGAGTTTTAATTTTAAATGGACACTTTAATGAGCTAGAAAAAATTCATCACCCAAAAATTAGGAGATATGCATGTGTGTGGTCCATGAAAGTCTTTACATAGGGGAGCTATCTCACTAGTTCAAGGCACAAACTGTGAAGACCAGAGAGAAAAAAATACGAAAAGGAGTGAATATCCTGATATTTAAGGAAAGATGTTCAAGGGGAGCATTGAAGTTGATTGGTGAAGAAATCTATGCACCTTCTCAAGACATTTTTGACAAGGTAGCAAGTCTGATCCAAGGGTAGCTTCTTAAAGTAAGTTTATGCTTTGTGAATGAGTATTTACATGGTGTTTATGTTGTTGAATGTATGAGCCTTTGTAATATATGTCAAAGGGGATAAATTATTTTCAGAAACATGCTTTAACTATGGTGGTGTGTTTTTCCATCAAAGTTTCTAAGTTTTTTTCATCAATGACAAAGGAGGAGGTTGTTAAACCCTGGTGCATTGGTGTTGCCATTGATGTTAGGTGGCATTGATGGAAAAAGTGTGAGTGGTGAAGTGATGATAAGTAAGGGGCATGAAGTTTTATTGTTAGTTCCATAGCAATGGTGTTTGGAGTTCACAAAGTGGTCACATGGTGGTTTCTTGGTCATTCAGGGTGTTACGAGTTTGGTTAGTGAGGTATGTGCCCACTGAAGGTATGGAGATGATTTCTATACTTAGCTCAGGTGTCCCATGGGTCATAAATGATGTGTATATCATGTGAAAGAGTTTTTATAGTGAGCATTAGGTCAAGTTTTGGGAGTCACAATTGAAACTGGCTCATTTAGGCCTAGTTCTAGAGCCTAATGAGGTGTAAGAGCTCAATGCAGGTCATGAAAATCCTAGGTAAGCATGGTAAAATCCTAGGAACACTCCCTAGGGAATGTATAAGCATCTACAGGGCTTACTTTATCTTCTAGAGGAAAAATTCAAATGTTCACTAAAACTACCTTTGAGAACCAATGTGAATTCATGGAAAAATGAGATTTTCCAGACAATACAAGCTTATTTATGAGAAACACAACTATTGATCATGTAGAGGGATGTGTTGTGGTGCTCTATGTCAAATTTCATCAAATTTTGAAATGGGATTTTGAATTTATTCAAGTTTTACTAAAATTGGTTTCTTGAGGAATGCAAACTAAGCATCCTTTCTTCTTAGTATCAAAAAAAAATTGACAAGACTTATTTAGATAAATCATAGAAGGAATTTTTTAATATGACTCCAAGACTGAACTTTTGCAAAAATTTTGAGGAAATTGGATAAGAAACAAATAAGTTCTATTCATTTTTCTAACAGTGTTTTTTCTCCAGGTCTCCTTTTTGAAGCGATAGGCACAAATTGAGATGTTTTGACTAAAAAAATTTGTGCAATTTGGTACAAACCCTTAGAAGTGTAGGATACTTCCTTTAAGTCAAAATGGTGGTATTTGTGTTTCTCAAGGTGGATTGTACCACACGGATGTATATCAGCTCTTGTAAATTTTAGGTATGATGCTTGGTGTAAAGGGATTCAAGTTGAAAATTGTGTCTTGGATACTTATATGATTTATTATCCTATTGATTACATAGTTATTTAGAGGATTTTTGGTGAAGAAGTGATCAAGGTAGGCCTATCTCAATCATAGCTTTGAAGAACAAATTTTTGACAAAAACTAGTTCTTGACCTAGGTTAAATTTTTGATGCAAAGTGTTTGTGCTCATGAGTTATATGAAATTAATCAAGATACAATAGTCCTAAACAACACACTACAATCAAGTTCCTAATCAAATTAACCTCTGTGATGAACAATTTTTAAAATATTAACTCGGTTAATCTAGGACAGTCAAAGTGGACTACACTTTGAGCATAGAAATGGGACCTATCTCTCCTTCAAACCACTCAAAAGAAAGAATGATCATATTAAATACCTCCCTAGTAAGTTATAAGTGGAATAGGTAGTTGTGTGAGTGGTGTTTTGACAACAAGAATTCTACAATCCAAGAAAATCATGTGGTGCTCTATGAAATCAATCCTAAAATGCTTTTTCTCATGATAAGTTTGTTTCAATCGGAGGTTAACATTAGTGTGTGAAGTTTTCTAAACAAATATCCTCTCAAAAATATGATCTAGATGATAGATACAATGTTCCTCTTATGCAAATATAGTTCAATGTTTGAGGATTTGTGTTTATCTCTTTCTAATTGTCATGAAATACTAAAGTTGTGTCTTTAAATCCTAGACATGTTTTTTCATTTCATAAAAATGAGTACATGAAACTCATAATGAGTTCATTATTTGAGGTAATAACATATTCATATAGATGTAAAAGTGAAATTTTAGATGGTACAAGCCTCAAAATAAACAACCTAGGTTTTGATCTCAAAACCCTAACAATGCAAAGCTTGAAGATCAAGTTCATTTGATTGAATGGGCATGATATTATTCCACATAAGGATCCAGGAGCTGTGAAAATTTCATTCTCCATCTTGAAGGATACCTCTGAATCCATGATGAGATGAGAATGGTGTGGTGACAAGACAACTCTAATGGTGCAAGTCTGTGTGGTTCAGTTTAGTGGGTTTTTTGTCACGTTGCCTTCATCATGAAGATGATTGGCTAAGCTCTATGTCTATGATTAGTACAAGTGATAAAATGTCCTCAAAGCATCCTCTAAATCTATAAATTCAATTGAAAATGTTCTCTCTGAAGCTAATGAAGATAATTATTGTGTGAGAACTAAGTGCATCATGACTCTGTTATAACACAATGATTGTAGAAGATATTCAAGCAGTGATGAGTTGAATTCCAAGCTCACTGATGTATCAAGATCCCTGTAGTATGTAAGAAATGAAATTTTTAATCTCATAAGTCCTCCCATCCTTCAAGGCTCAAGACTGTAAAATTAAGCCTTTACACTTAATGTGATTCCATAGACTCGATTGGAGTCTTGAAACTCAAAGTTGTGAAGGATATGCTATGGTAATGAAGCATAAGAGCTCATTTTGTGTGTGTGTGTGTGTGTAACATTTCATCTCTCTGATTACACGTGGATAAGGTCTACTCAAGAAGGAATATCAATTATTTAGTGCATACATTACAAAACAAAGTTTTCGAGACTTAAATGGAATATTGACTAATATGACAGAGTAAAAGGGAGTTCAAAATTTCTCATCACTCATCATTTGACATGAGATAATCTTATAAGTACCTAGAAAAACATGAAAATTTGACTATAATATAATTGACACATCTATCACATTCCAAGGCATTTATGTTGAAAATCTTCTCATTTCCTTTGTACGTGAAAAATAGATGTGTAAGGTAAAGAGCTTTGGATATGAATTTGAAAAGACATATGTAGCAGACATGGTTGTCTAAAAAAAGCTAAGGTTTGTGAAAAAGTAATTTTGAAGATTTGATATGTTTTTGATGTAGAGAAGAACATTGAAGAGATATTTTTGGTTGAAGTTAAGAAGAATTATGTTGATGTGAGCTGAGAGAGAGAGGTATGTTGAAGAGATAGTTGTAGTTGGATGATGAACACATATCAAAAATTATGATATGAGCTTGAGCCAATCATATGCTGGAGTTGATATAGAGACCAATGGGAACATGCATGGTTTAACATGAATAGAAAATCCTATTACGAGACCGAGATAAGTAAGTTTAAGAGCATGAAGACTGGTGCGAGATGAATGAATAATTGAGTGCAAATGATTCAAAACTAGGAACAAATGAATGAATGAACAAAATATGAAATTGTATGAAGTTTGAGGACATAAGAAGAGTTCGGTGTAATGGTTTTGATTGAGTTAATTAAGTGCATCAAGTACATTTGAAAAAGTGAATATTTGAGAGGGTGTCTCAAGAAATTACCATGAGAAAATTGAGAGGGTGAAGGAAGATTTATACAACATTAAGTTGATGTTGAGTGGACAATCATAAGATAAGCTGAATCGGGAGAAGAACTGAGAAAAATAATGAGCCAATCTAGTGGTCAATACCAGTTGTATGAGACAACAGTTTCAATGTGATCAAAATCTTGAATAAGTCTAAGTTGTAGGTTAGCATGAGGGATTAGTAACTTCCTTGTGAGTTGTAGCTTGTAAAAGAAACAAGTAGAATCTTGGATAGTATTTGGGAAATGAAGCTTCCATGTAAGTAGAATCTTTCCCGAGACTAAGTAGAAGCTTGGTTGAATTTTGGATTTGTAGCTCCATGTTGAGTTGAAGCTCAACTATGAAATCAATGTAACATTTATAGGACATTCTTGTCCTAAGCTAGTTCTTAGTTTCAGTGGGTTTTTCTCCCAATTTGGGTTTCCCACATTAAATATTTTCTATGTGTGATTTCTCTTATGTTAGTTGCTTGTGGATTTTGTTTTGGTTTTGTTGTTAAAAATTAAGTGACTTGAATTATGAGTTAAAAATGAAGAGACACTTATTTCCAACACTAAGTTGCATAGAAAAGGGTATGGTTCATTTGAATTTATTTATGTGACTACATCAGTCTTCTTTATCCATTTTAGCCTTTATTTTTTTATATCTTTCAAGTCCCTTGTCCAATCCCCCTCCAAAGTAGATAATTATTCTATTTTTGCAAATAAATTTTAGTCTCTAGATTTGAAACTTAAAATTAAGAAAATGTCTATGTAAAAAGATATATTGTTATCCATGTCTTTGTCTCACTTTTCCTTGCTAGAGGTGTACGGTTATTAGGTAGAGGTTCCAAAGAAGATAGAAATATGTCCACCCAAGTATGATGTTGTCATGTGTTTATTCATAAGTGCATTTTTTCAAATGCAATTGGATTACTCTTCTCTAATTCTTCACTTATCGAGTTGGTTTAAACCTAGCTTCTATCGTAGCCTTGAATTCCACCCAATTTGAATGTCTATATTTATCTACAATACTTCATTTCAATACATAGTTGACTGTAACCTTTCTCACCATCTAATATGTCACATGATTTTCAAATTTTCTTATGAATGCATCAAAAGTCTAGATAGATAAAGAGACGGAAAACAGACTAGATAGTGACTCACGCATTATGAACTTTTCTAATAGCATACTTTGTTGGTGAATGAGCTAATCAAGAATGGTAGTTTTATCTCAATATTTATTATGACCTTTGGTAAACTTATGTCTTTCGAATTTTGTAATAAACCTTGTGAAGTGATTTGTTCCCTAGAAGATTCTCTTTTTCTTGCACCTCTTGGTCCTTTCATTTATTTGCAACCTAACTTCTACTTTGTATAATTTCTCATGTATCCACCCTCATAAAGTGATGTTGGGTATCTAATAATGGAATACATCATTCCTTTTGATTTATTCATCAAATTGAAAATTTAACTAATTTTCTATTTTGTTAATGTACATTTTTCTATCATTTACTTATTTATTTCATATCAAGAATAGATCATGCTTTTCAAATGTTTGTATTTCATTAACTTCAACATATCCACGTATGAATGAAATTTTAACTTGTATTTATACATCTTTTAAAGTATCGATGGGCTCAACTCTCGCATATTCCACTAAGTTAAGCATAATTGGGCTATTTATGAGGCTTATTTATCACCTCACATGTCGAGCTCTCTAGAATTCTATACCCAAACATTAATCATGTTTGTTCTTGCATTAACTCATGAAGGTTTCATTATATTAAATACATACCAAACCTATGTAACTACATTATCAACTCCATTTCCCATGTTATATATCTACACTTATAATAGATTATCCAAAATTTTGGAACTATCTTTCCTCTAAAAGGTTTTATCAACTCAATGAAGTTTCGTAATACTTGCATGGTGCATCTTGAAAAAGTGTCTTTACAACCTATTTGTAAACCTGGTCTTCTTGTTTTGCAACTTATAGAGTGAAAGTATATATGCCCTTGTTTGATCTTTACAACTTTAAGACTTCCATCATTAGTTACTTCTCATGTTTTGGATTAGGATATTTAGTTTGCTACACCATTCTAACACATTTTTCCATAGGGATTTCTAGTAATGGAAACCCTTTTTTTCAATTTTATAACTTTTTTATTGTGTGGAAAATTTCTTGAACCACTTTGCACTTACTTAAATATACTTTGGTACTTTGAATTTATATGACCATGTTACTCTCCTAGTGGCATTTTTTATTGTTGCTTCTCCAACACTAGATAATCTTCCTTCACAAGTTTAAGAATTCCATCATTATTTACTTCTCATGTTTTGGATTAGCATATTTAGTTTGTTGCACCATTCTAATTCATTGTTCCATAGGTATTTCTAGTAATGGAAACCCTTTTTCAATTTTATAATTTTTTTATTATGTGGACTTTTTCTTGAACCCTCACACTTACTTATATCTACTTTGGTAATTTGAATTTATATGACCATGTTACTCTCTAGTGGCATTTTTTTCTTGTTGCTTCTCCAACACTAGATAATCTTCCATAATTTTTATTATAAACGCCTCAATAAGCACGATATATCTCTTCATGGGTTCATAGGGATATTTTGCATGATATGGTTTGGCCACCCATCCACACATAACATATCACTAGTTTTCTTTCTTTCTTTGGACCTTGCCTTATTTGTTTACACCAACCCTCCATTTTGGTTGGTTTCAACTTCTTCTACTTATCAATGTGGTTAGTTCTAACCCCTCATATTTTCCAATTTTGTTTTGGTGGTTTATAACATTGTGATATTTGAGTCATTTGACTCCTTATGTTGAAGCATGTTGTTTTCTTTACACAATGATACATTCCTATCAATATTTTCTTGATTTAACATAATGTTATGCAATCCTTTGTGTCATGTGTTGTCAATTTTAAATTTGCAATAGCAATTTTTGGTTTTCGAAAATACCTTTCTAGAAAATGGTATCCCAAAGTGGTATGTCTCATTATATGTTGTTTAAGAAAAATATGAATAATATAGAATGCCTAATCTGATTTTTATTGTAGTAGTAAATGAATAATCAATTAAGTACATAAAGTAACCCAAAACAACTAAGCTATAAAAAGTGAAACCTTCTTGGCAAATAAGGGATAAAATTACTTAATTGTTTTGTAGAGATCCTGAAGGTGCACAAAGTTAGAAAAGCTGGAAAATCTAAGCATAGAATATCGTAATGAAGCTCGAAAAATGCATATCTAGAGGAATATGTTGGACAAGGGCACTGATAAGGGTCGGGGCGCTACAGGCACCACATACCTGTCTTAGGCTCCTGTGAGTGAAAAAACTCTTAAACCTTTCTTTGAATGGTCGTAAGATGTTCATTGTCCCTCGCCTTTGGTCACTAGTAGGTTGCACAATGTTTGTTGAGGTCATTAAAAACCCGTAATGAAAGAATGACTTGCAAAATCCTCACAAGCACATCAAATCCCAAAAAGAAAAGAATACAAATGAGGGTTCAGACTATCTTCATTTGTCAAATAAGTGAACTTATGACTGAGCATTGTACTACATTTCAAACCCAATGTATTTCTATGTGCGTGTTTGTAGAATCATGCCCTAGGTAGCTTTTGTGCATGTCGTGCTTGGATAGCGAGCAAAGTAGCTAGATGTAAGCAAATGTAATAAATGTGTGCACGCATGGAATAGAATAGACTTCCCCTCCTATGAAGTGTATACAAAAATATCACTCTCATTCCCTTGAATAGATGCTTGAATTCTCGTGATAATGGCCTTTGAATGCAACCTTAGGTTGTGATAGATAATGTTTAGTGCTTGGTCCTTTAAATTATCACATAACTTTATATTTATATGATTCCCTTGCTTTAATTTCATAATTAACCTATAAAAGAATGAGTACCAAAAATATAAGATGCTCAAACAGCTAGAAACAACCCAAAATATGTGAACAAAGTATAAAGAACTCAAGGCAGCCCGAGTTGACGAGAGCGCCTAACGATGGTGTCTGGTCGGGCACTAGTGTCCAAGATGAGAATTTTTACTATGAAAATATAGACTGGTATAAAAAGAGTGTAAGACCAAGAGTGGCAATAGAAAACAAGAAAATATAGCCAAAGACATGATTTAATTAATATTTTTCTTACTTAGGAATCATATGAATAGCGGTATGCAATCGAGTTAGATAATTACCCAAAGTGTGTGATTTTGTGTCTACATTTTCCCCTACTTTATGTTGTTGAGAGAATGCTCGATAACATAAAGTAAATAGATATGTGTACCTAATAACCATGTAGATAGATGGAAAAAGTGTGTGAGAGATAAGAAAAATCATGGAGTGATAAAAATGTGGAGTGTGGAAACTAGAGAGGAGAAAGTGTAAAAAGTGATGATGATAATGACCTAGGGTGGAAACTCATGTTATAGATGTCATCGATATGCATGTTGTCTATGTCGATGATGATGTGATTGATGTTTTGGATGTTGATGTAGGATGATGTTGTTGATATTGCTGATGTAGGATGATGTTGACTATCACTTCCCATAAGGATGGACCTATAAAAGATAAGAAACGAACAAGTAGTTAAATATGCATGTATATGTGTAAAAAGTATGTAATGAAGTATGTAAAATGATAAAAATGTGAAAAAATAAAAAGTACACCTGATTCGAGATGAAGAAAAGAGTGTAGAAAGGATCTTGTAGATGATGTAGAGGAGTGAGTTTTTTGGGCGATCTCATGCCGGTTGTGTTGGATACAATTTTTTGAGTGATCTCATCTTTAGAACTGGAAGAATTGTAGGGAGAAAAGTTTGGTGTCATCCTCCAACCTTTAACTTATTCTCGAAGTATGGACAACATTACGGATGGGTAAAAATCCAATTTGGTTTGACCAATTCCGATCCAATACTAAAGGAGAAAATGTTATATGGTGTATGTACATTGGGTGCTAAGGAATCATGTGTGTCCTATAAAAAAATTGTGTGAAGTGTTGTAGATTGTGTTTCACTAATGGATTTTGTGTAACTACCCCCTAGTCACATGCATCCAAGAAAGGTCAAGGGACTTAGGTGCTACTTATCCAGATTCTAGGCCTTAGCGTCGTGATGTAGTAAGGACCCAAGTCATATTTTAAGCCCTATCTGATGTTGATGACTGTGTTGTACTAGTATTGTGCTACGTTGAATTATGGGATGTAAATTGTTGTATGGGGTGATTGATTCACCCAAATGATGTCCCCCTCATTTCAGGTGCATGCAACGCGTCATTGAGTAGAATGTGGCCCAAAGGAGGACTTACCGCTATGTTGAAACTATGCCCCATACGGGGGAGTGTCTTGGTATAAACCAAGGCACGTGACAATAAGTGGCTAGGAAACAAGTGTTAGTACAAGAAAGACAAACATGCATGTAAAATGTAAGCTAGGAAACAAGCAGACAATGTGTAAGCTAAGGCGCAAGAAGACAACAAGCAAGATGACAATATAAACCGTAAAAATAGGATTCAAATATGGGACATCACCCACGATGTCCCAAGACAATGAAGTCTAACTAGGCCAAAATAATACAAGTGTGCACACAAGACAAAGGGAAAAACCCATAAACAATTAAAAACAATGACAAACAAGAACAAGTAATGTAACAAAAAACCATGGTAGCAAATAGGCATGCAAAACAAATGTTACACATGAAGTACCGTTGGCATGTTAGAAAGATAAAAATTATGTAAAGACGTGTATAACACGATATAGTAATATACTATAAAACAAAATGAAACAATAGCACCTGTAATGTATGAAGGTGGATGCCCCCATGAGCCGATGTGGGAATGGTAATAGGTATTATGCCAAGCATCCATGTTGTGTGTATCAATCTGTAGAATCTGTGATCACAACTAGAAAGAAAGTGAATGCACATGTGTGTATGGAAAATTATAATGACATACAAGATATCTATCTAGCATGTGTAATAAAGTGTACATGTAACAAGTAAATGTAAGCAAGACTAAATGCGGCCAAGATATGCAACATGTTGTGGATGGATGAGATAGAATGGAATGCAGAGTGAGTGTGATAGGATTCGCATGCCCCTAAGTGAGTGTGTATGTGTATGCATGAGATGAGGTTCATTTATACATGCCCCCTCAATAGTCAAGAATGAACCTCCAAGCAAGAATGCATCATCGAAAGATGGTTTGAATTATGTGAACAAAAAGATGTGATCGTCCCAAGTACAATGCGTAGAATGTAGGTGTGTGAGTGAATGAGTGATTGATCAAACACATGAGTGTGATGAGGTCCATTTGAGATGTATACTCTCGGCGATCAATTATGGACCATGAAACTAGAGTGTGTCATAGGGTAATGGCCACAAAGACATGTAAAAATGGATGTCACAATATGTCATGAATGCTTAGAGTAGATGTTGGTTAAAACGAGTTGAATATGTGAGAAGCGAAGTGTGTAGTGTGATGTGTAGTGGAGTGTGTGAAGTTCATGTCTATAGGATGCCCTCAATAGTCAAGTGTGAAAAATAGCATGAGAGTGCATCATCGGGTAATGATGATACCATCGGGTTCACCAAAATGATTAAGCAAAATATGAATAATATAGAATTCCTAATCTGATTGTTATTATAGTAGTAAATGCATAATCAATTGAGTACATAAAGTAACCCAAGCAAACTAAGCTATAAAATGTGAAACCCTAGCTGCAAAGAAGGGATAAAATGACTTAGTTGTTTCACAGAGATCCTAAAGGTACACAAAGCTGGAAAACTAGAAAATTCGAAGCACGGCTATTAGGTGCAACGAAACTTAGAAAAATGTAGATCTAGAGGAATATGTTGGACAAGGGCACCTAGGAAGGGTTAGGGGTGACTATGGGCACCACGGACCTATACTAAGCACCTTTGACAATGACAAATCTCATAAACATGTCTTCAAATGGTCACAAGGTGTTTGTTGTCCCTCGTTTTGGTCACTAGTAGGTCACACAATGTTCATCGAGGTCGTTGATAACCTGCAATGAAGTAATGACTTGCAAAACCCTCACAAGTGCATCAAATCCCAAAAATAAAAGAATACGAATGAGGGTTCGGAGTGTCCTCGATTGTCAAACAAGTGAACTTGCGATTGAGCGTTGTACTACATTTCAGACCCAATGTATTTATATGTGCGTGTGTGTAGAATCGTTCCCTAGGTGGTTTTGTGTGTGACACACTTGGATAGCGAGAAAAGTAGCTAGATGTAAGAAAATGTAATATATGTGTGCATGGAATATAATAGAATTCCCCTCCTATGAAGTGTATGTAGAAATATCAATCCCTTTCCCTTGAATGGATGCTTGAATGATCTTGATAATGGCCTTTGAATGCAACCTTAGGTGGTGATAGTTAATGCTTAGTGTTTGGTCCTTTATTATGATCACATAACTTTATATTTATATGATTCCCTTACTTGAATTTCGTAATTAACCTTGAAAAGGATGACTACAAAAAGATAAGATGCTCAAATGGCTAGAAAGGACCCAAAAGATGTGAACAAAGTATAAAGAGGTCATGGGTGCCCAGAAGGGACTGGAAGCACACGCTTTGGCGTCCTAGTTGGGTGTTGGTGTCCAGGATGAGAAATGTCAAAGTATGAAAATACAGACTGAGCTAGAAAGAGTGTAAGACTAGGAGTGGCAATAGAAAACAAGCAAATATGTCCAAATACATGGGTTAATTAGTATTTTTCTTACTTAGGAATCATATGAATAGTAGTATGCAATTAGGACTATATAATTACCCAAAGTGCGTGATTTTGTGCCTACATATGTATGTCACAATAAACATTACTTTGATATTTTGGTCCTTCATGCATCATAGGATGTCTAAACCCCCAACCTTGGGCACTTATTTCTTTAACATTCTTCTTGTCTGCATTCTAAGCACTAAATAACCATTCTCTGCTTCTTTATCCTCTACTTCTTGGTATTTCATCTGTCCTTTACAACATTACATCTAACATAGCATTTGTTTTAGTAATTGAGGATGATTCCTCACCCCAATCTTCCATTTTCTCCATATGAATCACAAAGAATTGATGCTTCTACTTTATTTTGAAACCATGTTTGGACCATACTAAATCGGATCCTCATTCACGAGACCCCTAAACCCTACAACCTTTTATTTTTCATCAAAATTGGATGCCATCATGATCACCATTTTGGAAAATATTTTGCCATAATCAAGAAGAAAATCTCTAGACTTTTGTGTTGAATCCTTCAAATCATGAATTGATTGAATTTTAGACTCATTTTTTTTTAAATTGGATTTCAACTTACTTTTACATCTAATAATGAAAAATTTTCATACATGAATTTGTAAAAAAAAGTTATGGCTCTTAAAATTAAATCTCTTGCTAGTTCGCATGAATGCTTATTTTCATCAAACCCTTTCAATACCCACTGTTTCTCATAAGTATTTAAATATTTATCTAGACAATGTAGACTCGTCATATGGGGCTAACATAACAAATTCCTTTGGTGGAATGTTAGGTACAATTGAATTATTCCTAATAGATTTATGGTGGCATTAACAACCTTTTTTCTACAAACATTCTTTTATATCCAAGTTTTCAACTACACTTATGAAATTATTCTTCCTATTAATATTTCTATTGATCTTCATCTTGGAAATATCATCAACAATTTATCTAATAGATTTTTCCTTTTCATGTGCTTTCTTTTGGTTTAGGAATAGGAAATGTTGAATCCATGGTGGTATTTCAAGGAATTAATAATCTTTGATTGGATTCTAATAGGAAATTCTTCTTCATTATGTTGATACAACTGAGGTACTTCCTCTATCAACTTCTACTTGTTAATTGTCGTTATCATTATCCCCTTGATCCTTATCATAGTCAATATTTGTGATTTATTCCCCTTACATCAAAGCCTTGAAAACTTCTATTGGTCCCCCCTCCATTTATTCATCATCCTTTATCTTTATCCATTTGCCTCATTACAAGTATAGTCTTTCCTTGTTACACCTTATGCAAATCTAGTTGTAAGTACTTTACACAAACCTTTCTTTTCTTTCATGTCTTTTATACTCCTAGTGTCAACTTTTTCCTTGGTATCACTTCCTAGATTTTTAATTTCCTACTAGGAAATTATGTACATTAAATATTGGGTAGTCATAGATTACAACTTGCAATAATATGGAACAAGCTTATTGGGTGCCAAATAAAGATATGGATTACTTTCTTGGCATTAAAATATAACTTCGAAATCGCATTTTCTAATCACTATTTTATTGATCAAAAAAATTCAAAATTTTCTTGGCTTGTAGTTAAAATAAAAATTCAAATTCATGATAGTCTAATCAAGACAAGTGTAGAGCCCCATGTATCCAAGTAGGTCAAATCTTCAATAATCCCTAAAGGGCACATGCAAATGCATGGGAGTTGATGGATAAGAAAGATGGCACATTGTTATCCCATAAAATTTTGGGGGCAATTTTATAGATAACCCTACCAAAATTTTGTTCCAGCCCCTCATCAGGGACCCCTTGCGATCGAAACGTTGCAAAATCCCTTCCCGGGAAATCTAGTTTTCCGAACTTAGCCATTTTTGGTCTTTTTTGGTCGAGCGCATATAATGACTATGCAACATCAAGTTTTCTTGTGCCCCCTTTAAATCCTTTGGTGCATGCTTTCTCGTGTCAATAGGCGTTTTGGTGCGCCTCACTATGTTGAGTCTTCCTTGCATGCGCCAAGGCGCATGCGCCTTCATGTCAACAAAACTTTTGTTGCACCACTTTTTGGTGCACCTAGGGTGCACATATTCCTCTGTCAACACCACTTTCGGTGCACCAAAGGCACACATAACTTTGTGTTGGCAAGCATTTTGATGCGCCACAGGGCGCACGCTTTCTAGTGTCGACAATACTTTTCATGCACCACTTGAAAAGTTGGTGGCGCATTTATTGCCACCTCACCTATATATAGGCGCGTCTGCACTGTCATTGTCATCCGACACAAATCACGTGATTTTTCTCTGTACCTGCCAGCGCACCTGCCCTGTCATTTTCAAATCACTTTGTGGACCCGTTTGCACATTTCTTCGTTATATATCCTGGTAAGAGGTCCTCATTGCTTCTGTGTTTGGTGTTTTGTTTATTGGCTACTTGCTGGTTTGGATTGAGTTAAAAGAGATTGTCAAAACATGAGCTCCCCATCCTCCTTGTTGTTTTTCTCTACCCATGCTTTTTCCCCCCTCTTTCCAGATCTGCTGGTAGGGGAAACTCTGTCCTAAAAAATGGCTTGGAACTCTCTGAATAAGCTTCTTCATAACCCAAATGAATCCTTAAAAAGGAGCTTAACCACATGCAAATCCCTCAAGAAAAGAATCATGACTTGAAAAGAGGCACTGTTATTTTTCTCCTTTGGCGCATCTATCACCCCTGCAACATGATAAACAGTCGCGCCAATGGCGCACATTCCTTGCATGTTACATAATGAACAGTTGCGCCCTAATGGCGCACTCCCTTCGCTTGTTGCAATCACTTTCCCTGTGCCCTACTTGGCGCACTCAACGCATCTGTTGCATCATTAATACCCGCGCCCTTTGGCGCACCCTGCATATATGCAACATTCAAATCATATGCGCCAAAGCACAACTGTTAAAATGGCACAGGCGCATCCATCATTGCAACGACATCATGTTATGCAGACCTTCTATGCGCCACGCCAAGTTCTCCTATGGCGCATAAAAAAATGATGTTACACGCATTATACCTGCGCCCTTTGGCACATCCTGTACCCGTGTAACATGAAAAATATCTGCGCCCTTTATAAAATATATACACATGGCGCAGGCGCACTTGTGCTTACAACAACAAAATGCAATCTGCAGTGTCCATGCGCCATGCGCCCTTTTGGCGCTGATTTATCCCTTGCAGCAGCCCTTTCCTGTGCGCCTTACCATTTAACCCTGCAGCTTGCAGTGTACATGCGCCCTGCGCCCTGAGGCCTTAAAATTGCTAACTCTTCTTTCTGTCAACGCTTTAATGGAAGATCGAACAGCTAACATGACCTTCTTGCGTTGGGTTTCACTTCTCCTTCTTGCAGATCAGCAACTGAGTTCAGAGTTACATATGTCAACATCAAGCAAGAGACCTACCAAATCTAAAGGCAAGGCCAAGCTCACAGAAGAAGAAATGAAGTATAAATATCAGAGGGTCAGGATGCCCGAATCCCAGGCAGAGTGTGACCTAGATATCAGAGACTCAGAGCTCGGACACATTGATATGGAGGAGTTACGGGCCGAACAGGAAGGTCACACGAAGTCCTGGATGGACAAATTGATAGGCGGTGC
Organism: Taxus wallichiana var. yunnanensis; assembly: GCA_018340775.1. Lineage (NCBI taxonomy): Eukaryota > Viridiplantae > Streptophyta > Pinopsida > Cupressales > Taxaceae > Taxus > Taxus wallichiana. The sequence continues at coordinate 358,205,301 of CM031244.1, forward strand.
CTTTGCACTTTGCTAGTGGAATCCCGATCGATCCGTGAATAATGAATTTATGATGGTGATAGCCCGATGCTACTGATAAAGACACAAGATGTGTCCACATAGAGAAGGGTGAGGTTATAATCAACCTCACTTTGCTCGCCATTTGAAATAATGCTCGGCATCCCTCACCACCGGCAATTTGTGGCCGTAAGCGGGAAAGACGCATCAAGGCTGGGATGACAATGAAGATCAGTGCATGCAGCTGATGAACGAGGTTTATCTGAAGAATAAAAAGGTGGTGACTCGGTGGCCACAAGTCATTCATCGTAGTGACTTTTCAGAGGAACTAAGCGACACCATTACATTCTTGAGCAGAGTCTTTGGGATTCCTGACGCCCATTATTTTCACAAGTGGATGCTGCGATATTTAGAAACAATGAACAAAAAAGTGCTCGATCAACGCTTTGAGTGGGCAGAAATCATAAGCAGCACAATCTCTGAGCAGCTACAACAACTTAACACAATGGGGAGGTTCTATATGAACTCCTATGTGGTCTATGTTGTGGCTTCAGAGAGAGATTATCCAGCTCTGATGCAGTGTGGGGTTTAGCCCCGATTTAAGATTTATGAATATTATCCAAAACTGAAGCTGGAAAATAGCATTCCCCAGTTCACAAAGATCAATGATGTATTCTTCTATTTCATCATCTGCCTGTTGAGGCCAAATATGACTCACGGTCGTATGACCAAGAGTATTATGGCGATTCACCGAGAAGTGGGGGCTGGTTCACTCAATTCCCCACATTCACCTATCTAAGGGCATCGACTTCTTGGGGAACCAACTAAATTGCCAAGATATGCCGGTCCCAAGTTGATCCTGCTAGAGCTGTCGAGGTCGACTTATTACTTACCACGAAAAGTGTCTAAAGAGAAAGAAGGGTGGAACTCCTTTCCCCCTCACAGTGGGTAGGTATACGTGTCTCACTCACCACAAGGCGAAAGACATGTTTGCAGAACTGGAGCTGCTGAATCTGAAACATAACTTCCCAGCAAGACCCACCTTCGACCCGAGAAATTGTCTGCCTAGGGCCAAGCTCGACCCAATCCACATCCCTCAGATCGAAGATATCTACATCGACATATATCATGAGGTTGAGCTCAAGAGGAAGGATCATTCTGCTTGGCCTTAGCAGAAATCATCCAGTACGGGGTGGCCATCATCCCAAAAGGCTACCAAACTACTGAGCAAGAAGTGGATCAAGTGTATCTTGACACGAATGGGGACGATTGGCCTTTCACGGTGATTGATAAAACCAAAGCTCCTTAAACAATCGAGGAGAGAGTCAAGGAAACTCTGCGCAAAACAGAGCATTGGTGCTAAATGAGCAGGATCATCTACCTCGGAGTCGATTTCACAACCTCTCCGTTGGGCAACGCGCCTCCTCGGGCTAAACAGCAATCAAAGGGGAAAGGAAAATGCCAAGAGGGTGAATCCAGTTCCACCCAAGAGGAAGCTCCTAAAATTCCTCCTTCCGCTACACCTGAACAAGTTATAACTCTGGCTTCTCCAGAGAAAGAAATAGCGGAAGATGTTCGAGATAGGCACATCCACTCAGGATGTCGCCACTACTGCAAATATTGAGGTCCCTTCTATCCCTTCTCCCTCTCCTCCTTCCCCTCCTTGAGTGACCCAAGTGACCATTCCTTCGGTCGTGTCCTCTCCCCCTTCTTCTACTGTTCCTCCTGCTTCTTCGTCCATCTTCTCTTCTCTCGCGGACCTGTCCCCCTCCATTTCTTCCCTCATCTTTGAGCTCCCTTCCCTTCCTATGTCTTCCTCCCCTGCAGTATCTCTTCCTCCCGTGAGCACTTCTTCGGCCTCCCTCTCGATGCCGCCGCCACGTGTCTCCACGTTTTTCCCTTCTACTACTGCAGCTGCCCCCTTCTCTATTTCTGGTCCTTCTCCCTAAGTACACTGGATCTCCCAAAGCACCTAAGTCAATAGAAAGGAAAGTTCCCATCACACCGATGGACTTCTCTGTGATCCCATCAAAGGGGCTAAGAAGCAAAAGCCTATCACACACTTCTCTCATAGTGCTTCAGGAGAGAGGGTAATGGAGATCGCATACCCCAATCCTCCGAAGATAAAAGGATCTGTCTTCGACAGTTACACGATGACTCAAGTCACAATGGGGACGTCTTCTAAAAGCCTTCAGGGAGAGGCCCTATCTGCAGTTGATGCCCTCTGCAAGAAGCTTCAAGAAGCAAAAGAAGAGAAAAGGCTACTGAAAGAGCAAAATAAACATCTACTCCATGCCTTACGAGAAGATGGGCGGTGCACACTCCCACAATCAAGCTGCAAACTCCTGAGCCTCTGAGTCAGGATAAAATTAATGAATATGCAAAGATCGGCGAGCAGGGTATGGCAGTTTCCGCTTGGAGGAGCCAGATCCTCAAGGACAGTGAACGAGTGATCGCCAAGTTCACCGATTTGTATCTAAACATCAACAAGGCGAACAAAGAACTCCAAGCGTTAGCAGGACCCATATCTGAAGAGCTGGACCATGCTAGGCTGTAGCATGAGACCTTTCAAAGAATGTTCGACTATTCAGTCGAAGATCTAGTCAAGTTCGGCGTTTTCGGTCACCCCAGGGCCCTCAATAAAATCCTTTCCACTCTGGATTACCGGATGGATCAACTGGAATTCGTCCTCGAAAAGATTGATAAGGTAAAGGAAGAATCCTGGACACAAGGCATCGATGGAACAAATTGTTCTAACAATGTCTCCGGGTTGCTTACTCCTTCTTTCGCCTTAAGGAAGGTTGATGAAACCATTCGGATCTTGAAGGAGATTGTTTCGCAAGGGTCAGCCGAGGTCACTTTTGACGCTTGAGAATCCATCAATAACTGTTGGCTGTTCGTTGTCGGGACTTCATCGTGTTCTTAATAGAAGCGAGAGAATGAGTATTCCAAACTCCCAAAGAAGCTCACGGACGAGCGGGAGACTTGTGAGGCTATCGGTGAGCGACACAAAGATTCTTCCTAGGATCAACTAGAGCCCATGATTAGCAAGTTCATGGAATACCGTGCCCAATTCCACATCTCATCACACCGAGCGGCGGCGAGATACCCCCTTTTAGCCGCAGGGCGATGACGATGAATAATTTCTCTCTCTTCTTGACTTTCTTTTTGTAAATGTCCAAAGTATGTTGGCACAAATGATGACATCATCCATGTTGCACCATGGGATGATGTCATCCATCAAGTTGTCAAAAGTCAACGTGACTTTGAGATATTTTGTAGATATTATGTAAATAGGTGGTTAGTTCCTTTTTGCCTTCCTTCTTCTCCTTCTTCTATAAATACTCGAATACTTGTTGTATTCGGTGGGTGAATACTTTTCGGATGAGAAATAGAAGTAAGAAGAAGATTTTGAACTCTTTATGTAGAAACAAACATTGAATACAATATATTTAGACTTTGTCTTGAATACATGTGTTTTAATATCAGAGCTTTCTTATGTTAGATTTGTGTGATTGTTCTGTTGGATTTGCTTCTACTTTGTTGTCATTTATTCATCGGTATTGCTTTATCTGTCTATGCAAGTAGGTTCGGCTCTATTTACTACCAACCCAAACCATAGACCCTTTGACCCTTCTGCTTTGGAATTCATTTCTTTTCTCCCTTCGGATCTGATCTTTCTTCGTTTTCCCCCTCCTTTCGTTTTCCTCTCGGCTAGGAAACACATTTGCCGGGATGAGATCCCAAACCCTTGAAGGCGAGAATATTGTGAGACTTGCACAAATTCCTGCTGGTAGAATAGCAATAAACCAGTTTCCGCTTTGCTGACTCAAAGAGGGGCTATGCCCTGCACACTGTTGACTCGTTTATCCATAAATCTGCCCAAGCGACAGATTTTCGAACCAACAGTTTTTGGCGACTCTACTAGGGATCGAACAAATCTATCCGATCTATGATGGTGGTATGATACAAAATCAAAAAAATCACTACCTGTTTGCAAATTTTAACTTTTGTTCAAAATCCAAAATTTTTGCAAAAGTGACCCAAATTGAAAATTTTCTTCTGAGATCCATAGATCTGGCCTAGTTGGAGACCTTTAGTTTGCTGAGTTTTTATAAAAATCTGTATTTTGTCGTAGATCTGAGTTTTTGACTATTTACCAAAAATTTCAAACTCTTTGAAAAAGTCAAATTTAGATCTGAAAATCAGCTTACTAAGCTTCACTATCATTTTATCCTCGTTGTTCTTTATCATTAACCGCAATCGGTTTTCAGAAGATGATAAATTTAAATATTCAGAAAAGTACGTCTTTGCTGATTTTTGTCAAAAAAACAGAAAATCAGCGAAAGTACAACCAAAAAGAGTTCTTAAATCTGCTCCATAATATTGCGAGCGAAAGGTAAATGGCCGCACGCGAACCATTTACTCGTAGCGGAGAGCTCGTGGGGAAGTCAATCCTACTTTCAATCTGCTTCAAAGGCACAACTTCAAGTATAACACCGCACGCTTTTCATCACTAAGTTCACCGATCGGTCACCCGGAAGTGCCTCACCTACACGAAAGAACCGGTTTTCACAAGGAGCCTCCACATCCCTTTGTAGTGCCTTGCTACTCGGTGGGCCGTGCTTCCATCCCGCATTCTTTTTCCATCCGTCCGGATAAGCGTTACCATGGGGAAATGCTATGGGTCCCCTCGCTTTACCACATCCAGTTCACGCGCTCCCACATGGAAACCGAAAGAATTTTCCCAAATTTGACGGGAGCGGAAACCAAAGCACAGATTCACACATATCTGCATTCATTATGTCATGCAGTATCCTAGATGTGACTCATGAAGATGTGTCAGTTCACCTCTTTTTAGAGACCCTCCAAGGGCCCGCAGCAGAATGGTTTCAGCATTTGCGGCCGGATCTATTACCAGTTGGGCCACCTTGCGGGATGCTTTTGAAGATAGATACAAGCCCTCGGAAGATGCATTTGCATTGTTATCACAGATCACTCACCTAAAGAAGGAGGCCAATGAGACCATGCACGATTTTATCACCAGGTTCAATGCATTAATCAACCGTGTGCCTGCTGCCATGTTGCCAACACTAGAAAATCAAAAGTGTTTCTTTGTGAATGCAATGAGCTCAAAAATAAGTTTTTTGCTTCTACATGAACAAATAACTACCTTGCCTCTTGCCCAAGCTGCTGCCATACGGATTGAAGACAACTTGCTCATATCTGGCGAATTAAAAAGGGAATCATCCAAGCCCAAAGCTTTGAGCCCTTCTCCCGCCACTTCATCCGATCCAGCATTTCAAAAGATGGCAAATGACTTGATCGCATTAAAGAAGCAGTTAGCCCAAACTTCCCCCAGTTCCTCGTACCGGGATATTCCATGAAGAAACTTCACTCCCAACAGCGTCCCACATAGGCCGCGGTTGCCCACGACCACTCCACGGTTGGCACTTGAGGCTCCTCCGGTCAATGCTCTAGCTGAAATTGAAGAAGAAGAGGAACAAAATTATGAAGAACCTTCGTCTCAAGGCGAAGATGATCAAGATGTCGGTGAGCCGACTGGCGACTCTACTATCGGGTATATGGAATTTGATGAGGAGGAATCTGACAAAGAAGAGGGTACACAAGGATATGCAAGTAGACAATCATATGTTGTTTTTACCCGCTCACAAGGAAAAGAAGCTGAGGTCGCCGCCAATGTGCGAGAAGAAAAGACTACGTCATCTGCGTACCCCAACCATTGCAAAGAGAGGTAATCCCCTACCCACTCAGCCTGTCAATAAGTCTTTTTCAAAGAGAGCTTTTGCTCCTATATCTCCTCCAAACCAGCCCTCTCATATTCCTATCAAGACTAGTAATCCTACCCTATCATCGTGAAGTGAGGGACTCATTCCTTCACCAGAGCAACCTTTGGCCACATTTGATATCATAGATCATGCTAAAAAGACCAAGATCCAAATGTCTAAAGCTGAGTATCTTGATCCAAACCCCGAGAGCGGTGATGAGGTTAACTGAATACATTCAAAGTCAAGCTGTCATAGCTCCCCAGGTTTCCTTAAAAGGAATCCTTTCCACTCCTCCTGCATCCCGCATAAATGTTGCCTCAACATCTGCATTAGGCAAGATAGAGCCTTTCTATCTCTCCCTCCTAATCAATGGCCACAAGTTAAGTAACTGCATAATTGATTTTGGGGCTTCTGATAACGTCATGCCGGCAAAAGTTGCCCATGCTCTGGGCCTCACCCTTACCAAGCCTTTTGGCAGATGTTATTCCTTGGAAACCAAGCAGGTTCCATTGATTGGTCAAATCAAAGATGCGCAGTTCGCATTTGCGGCATTCCCAGAGAAAAGAGTAAAAATGACCATCCTCGTTGCCGACATTCCAGCAGCCTATGGAATTCTGCTGGGAAGGAGTTTTTGTAGTGAGGTTGGAGGAGAAATTCATATGGACTGGTCTAAGGCTAGAATCCCCGTCAAAGGTGTAATGCAGACTTTGGAGCCAGAATCACAAAAGAAGTACTTGGTTACTAACTCTGAGGACCCCAAGGCCCAAATTCTTTTCGAATCATCAGGGATGGGGAACTATTTCTTGTCTACCGAGTCTGACAAAATGGTTGTTCTTGTCCAAGAAGAAGATCTTAACAAGGTCTGGACCTTGCAGTTTGATGGTAGCTGTGCAACCAGTGGATGTGGCACTGAATCCGTGCTTATATCTCTCGAGGAGGAGATTATTCCTCTCTTTCAAGTTGTAGTTTTTCAACACAAATAATACTACTAAATATGAGTCTCTGCTACTTGGCATGCAAGCCACGAAGGAAAGAGGGATCAAAAATCTGAAAGTGCAAGGTGATGTAGAGCTAGTCGTCAATCAAGTGAAGAACGAGAGGCTCGGGCACTACTACCGTAATGCGGTGTGGGACAGCATCAAGGAATTTGACACCTTTTCAATAGAATCCATTCCAAGAGCTCGAATGACATGGCTGATTCATTGGCCGCTTGAGCGTCCCTCATGCTCCTCACCCGTGTTTGAAAACAGACAAATACACCATTGAGGTGGTTTTCCGCCCAAGTGTGCCAGACAATTCTCAGCATTGGCAAGTATTCAATGATGACAATCAACTCATTTCCTTTCTGGAAAAGGTGGAAAATTTTAAGGAGCTTCACTTTGAAGGATCCACTTCCACTTGCCGTGAATCAGTCACCGATCAAGACAATGAATCCGGAGGGAACGACGGCATTTGTCAGCTCAAAGGAAATAAAATTCCGAAGGGCTTGGTTTCTTTGGAGCGGTTGTTCGGCGAGCATGACCTTTTGTAAAAAGAAAAGGCGAGATGTTACGGGCTCCTCCCCAGAAACCGAGCCGGTTAATTTAGGTTCGGTAGAACATCCGCAATTCGTGAACATTGGAAAATGTTACAAACCCAAAGAGAAGCGGAAGTTTGTCAAACTGCTAAAGAAATACATGGATGTATTGGCATGGTCCTACGTCGACCTAAAGTATTTTAAGCCAAAGGACGTCCAGCATGACATCCCATTAAAAGAAGATGTCAAACCCTTTTGCTAGAAGCAGAGGCATTATAACCCTAAGATCTCAAGTACTATCCAAGCTGAAATTAAGAAAATGCTGGATGCGAGGATCATTTTTCCTATCCATCACAGTACTTGGGTGGCAAACATTGTGTCAGTGCGCAAGAAAAACAGTGAAATACGCATATGCGTAGATTTTCGAAACTTGAATCAGGCTTCCTTAAAAGACAACTACACACTTCCCATAATGGATCAAGTTCTACAAGCGGTAACTGGATCAGAAATGTTGTCCATGCTTGATGGTTTTTTGGGCTACAATCATATTGAAGTCTCGCCTGAAGATCAATTTAAAACAACATTCACTACTCCCTGGGGCACATTTGCCTACAGCAGGATGCCTTTTGGCCTGATCAAAGCCGGGCGCCACTTTTCAGCGGGCCATGGACCTGGCATTCAAAGGTATGATGGGGAAGGTCATTGTCGTTTATCTGGATGACTTGACTGTGTTCTCTAAACAACAAAGTGATCATTGTGATCATCTAGAGCAAGTATTGGCCAGATGCCGAGAGCATGGGATTTCCCTGAACCCGAAAAAGTCTATTTTTGGAGTCACAGAAGGAAAGTTGCTAGGGCATGTTGTTAGCAAAGAAGGAACGAAGATAGATACCGAAAGAGTTAAGGCTATTCAGAGCCTCACTTTGCCTACAAGCAAGACCGGCGTCCACTCTTTCTTTGGAAAGGTGAACTTTCTCAGGCGTTTTGTTCCCGACTTTGCTGAAAAGACTCGTCATATATTGGACATGATGAAAGGGTCACCAACTTTCCGATGGAGTGAGGAAGGGAAGAGGTCGTTCGAGGAAATAAAAGCCTCCGTCGCTCACGCACCAGTCCTGGTATGCCCCGACTTCTCCAAGGATTTTATCATGTATAGCTATGCATCTGAGCATACTGTATCTGCCATCTTGATGCAAAAGAATTTTGAGGATGTTGAATCCCCAATTGCGTTCATGAGCTCTCCCCTCAAGCCTCACGAATTAAAAATGTCTCGATTAGAAAAGCATGCCTTCGCCGTTGTCAAAGCAGTTAAAAATTTCAGGTATTACATTTTAAATTCTCATACAGTGGTGCTGGTTCCTGACATGGCAGTCAAATCAATTTTAACTCAACAGGAGTTAGGAAGCTTACGTGGAAATTAGATTGCAAAGGTCCAGGAGTACGATCTAGATATAAAACCAACCAAGTTGGTAAGAGGCAAAGGCTTATGTCAACTTATGGCCGAAAACCAAGGATCAGAAGTTTCCGGAGAAAAGGATGATTGTACCAATAAAGCACAAAGTCAATTGGAGAAACCCGAGTCACTACCTCTGGTCCTATTTGTCGCAACCAGCGATGAATGGTATTCCGATATTACTTTCTTCCTCACCTACGGTGAATGCCCAGCTCACCTAACTGCAAAGGAGAAGCACACTATAAAGCTCAGAGCAGCCAAATATGTCATCTGGGATGACGGTTTATACAAACGCGGGATAGATGGTGTCTTCTTGCGATGTGTCGACAAGCCACAGCAGGTGAAGTTACTTGAAAGTTTTCACAATTCAGCCTGTGGAGGCCATTTCTCCTCTTCTGTGACAACACACAAGATCATCCGGCCAGTACTATTGGCTGACGCTTTTCCAAGATACAGCCACCTGGGTAGCAAAGTGTGAACCTTGCCAGCAATTCGTCGGCAAGCCCAAGTTGGCCGCTTTTCCCCTCAGGCCGGTCATTGTCAACGAACCATTCAAGCAGTGGGGAATTGATTTTATCGGCGCACTCAACCCTCAATCGAGTGCCGAACACTGTTATGTCCTAACAAAGAACAGTTACTTCACCAAGTGGTTGGAAGCCATACCACAAACATGCCACTTCCGAAGTTGTTTGTAGTTTCATCAAAGAAAATATCATTGTCGGGTTTGGCGTTCTAAACAAGATTGTTGTGATGCTTCTAAATTCTCTTTACGGGAAGTTATTAGTTTTTTTGCTACGAATATGGGATAACTTTAGCTCACGCCTCAGATTATTACCCTCGGGGAAATGGTCAAGTAGAATCCAGTAACAAAAACTTGGTGACCATCATACGAAAGCTGGTGGATGAGAATCAACGAATGTGGCACAAGTCCTTATACGATGCTTTGTGGGCAGATCACATTACTCCCAAGAGATCTCTCGGCATGTCACCTTTTCAAGTGTTATATGGCACCGATGCCGAGCTCCCCATTTCCGCTGAAATCCCTGCTCTGCGCTTGGCACGGGCAATCGAAGATGAAACTTTTCAAAATTCCCTTGAAAGAGGATCATGTATCTAGCAGAGCTCGAGGAAAAGAGAGTAAGGGTGGTCGACAAGATCACCGACAATCAGAATCAGGTCAAAATATTGTTCGATAAAAAAGCTAAGCAAAGAAATTTCCAGATGGGAGACCTCGTCCTTCTGTGGGACAAACGAAGAGAGCCAAAAGGCATGCACGGAAAGTTTGATTCCCTATGGAGAGGGCCCTTCAAGATCAAGCAGTTAAACGGAGAGAACAGTTTCTATCTCTCGTATTTGGATGGAACTAAGCTCCCGCTTCCCTATAGCGGGCAACATCTGAAAATCTTCAGGAAGTAGAGCTCGCTCTCTTCTTTGTATAGTTTGCTTCAGTTGTGTGTTTGTTTTTGTCATGTGTTTGCTTTTGTTGGTTGTGTGTTTCCCTTTCCGGTCCCCCTTGTTTTTGACTCTGTCACCCAATGGATAGGCACGTGAGATCTGGGATTCTCTACCCCTGAGGTTCACTCAGAGATAGTCCCCAGAAAGAGCCAGTTGTTATCCCGTAAAATTGTTGGGGGCAATTTTATAGAGAACCCTACCAAAAAAAATTTTTGGCCCCTCGTCAAGGACCCCTTACGTTCGGAACGTTGCAAAATCCCTTCCTGGGAAATCTAGTTTTCCGAACTTAGCCATTTTTGGTCTTTTTTTGTCGGGCGCATATAATGACTATGCAACATCAAGTTTTCTTGCACCCCCTTTAAATCCTTTGGCGCATGCTTTCTCGTGTCAACAAGCGTTTTGGTGCGCCTCACTATGTTGAGTCTTCCTTGCATGTGCCAAGGCGCATGCGCCTTCATGTCAACAAAACTTTTGTTGCGCCCCTTTTTGGTGCGCATAGGGCGCACATATTCCTCTGTCAACACCACTTTCGGTGCGCCAAAGGCGCACATAACTTTGTGTTGGCAAGCATTTTGATGCGCCACAGGGTGCACGCTTTCTAGTGTCGACAATACTTTTCATGCGCCACTTGAAAATTTGGTGGCGCATTTATTGCCACCTCGCCTATATATAGGCGCGCGTCTGTCTTGTCATTGTCATTCAACACAAATCACATGATTTTTCTCTCGTACTGCCAAAGGCACCTACCCCCTGTCGTTTTCAAATCACTTTGTGGACCCGTTTGCACATTTCTTCATTATATATACTGGTAAGAGGTCCTCATTGCTTCTGTGTTTGGTGTTTTGTTTATTGGTTGCTTGCTGGTTTGGATTGAGTTAAAAGAGATTGTCAAAACATGAGCTCCCCATCCTCCTTGCTGTTTTTCTCTACCCATGCTTTTTCCCCCTCTTTCCAGATCTACTGGTAGGGGAAACTCTGTCCTAAAAAATGGCTTGGAACTCTCTGAATAAGCTTCTTCATAACCCAAATGAATCCTTAAAAAGGAGCTTAACCACATGCAAATCCCTCAAGAAAAGAATCATGACTTGAAAAGAGGCACTGTTATTTTTCTCCTTTGGCACATCTGTCACCCCTGCAACATGATAAAAAATCGCGCCAATGACGCACATTCCTTACGTGTTACATAATGAATAGCTGCGCCCTAATGGCACACGACCTTCGCTTGTCATAATCACTTTCCCTGCACCCTACTTGGCGCACTCAACGCATTTGTTGCATCATCAATACCCATGCCCTTTGGTGCACCCTGCATATATGCAACATTCAAATCATATGCGCCAAAGCACAACTGTTAAAACGGCACAGTGCATCCATCGTTGCAACGACATCATGTTATGTAGACCTTCTATGCGCCGCGCCAAGTTCTCCTGTGGCACATAAAAAAATGATGTTACACGCATTATACCTATGCCCTTTGGCGCATCCTCGTACATCCGTGTAACATGAAAAATATTGTGCCCTTTATAAAATATATACACATGGCACAGGCGCACTTGTGCTTACAACAACAAAATGCAATCTGCAGTGTCCATGCGCCATGCGCCCTTTTGGCGCTGATTTATCCCTTGCAGCAGCCCTTTCCTGTGCGCCTTACCATTTAACCCTGCAGCTTGCAGTGTACATGCGCCCTGCGCCCTGAGGCCTTAAAATTGCTAACTCTTCTTTCTGTCAACGCTTTAATGGAAGATCGAATAGCTAATATGATCTTCTTGCATTGGGTTTCTCTTCTCCTTCTTGCAGATCAGCAATTGAGTTCAGAGTTACATATGTCAACATCAAGCAAGAGACCTACCAAATCTAAAGGCAAGGCCAAGCTCACAGAAGAAGAAATGAAGTATAAATATCAGAGGGTCAGGATGCCCGAATCCCAGGCAGAGTGTGACCTAGATATCAGAGACTCAGAGCTCGGACACATTGATATGGAGGAGTTCTGGGCCAGAACCAGGAAGGTCACACGAAGTCCCTGGATGGACAAATTGATAGGCAGCACCGCACTTTGCTGGTGGAATCCCAGTCAGTGCCGTGAATAATGAATTTATGATGGTGGTAGCCCGATGCTACAATAAAGACACAAGATGTGTCCACAATGAGAAGGGTGAGGTTATAATCAACCTCACTGCCCGCCATTTTGAAATAATGCTCGGCATCCCTCACCACCGGCAATTTGTGGCCGTAAGCCGGGAAGACTGCATCAAGGCCTGGGATGACAATGAAGATCAGTGCATGCAGCTGATGAACGAGGTTTATCTGAAGAATAAAAAAGTGGTGACTCGGTGGCCACAAGTCATTCATCGTAGTGACTTTTCAGAGGAACTAAGCGACACCATTACATTCCTGAGCAGAGTCTTTGGGATTCCTGACGCCCATTATTTTCACAAGTGGATGTTGTGATATTTAGAAACAATGAACAAAAATGTGCCCGATCAACGCTTTGAGTGGGCGAAATCATAAGCACACAATCTCCGAGTAGCTACAAAAAAACTTAACACAATGGGGAGGTTCTATATGAACTCCTGGTGGTCTATGTTGCGGCTTCGAGAGAGATTATCCAGCTACGATGCGGTGTGGGGTTTAGCCCTGTGTTAAGATTTATGAATATTATCCAAAATCAAGCTGGAAAATAGCATTCCCGCTTCATAAAGATCAATGATGTATTCTTCTATTTCATCATCTGCTGTTGAGGCCAAATATGACTCACAAATGCGATTTGACCAAGAGTATTGTAGTAGCTACTGAGAAGTGGGGGCCTTGTTCACTCAATTCCCCACATTCACCTATCTAAGGGCAAACAACTTCTTAGGGAACCAACTAAATTGCTAAGATATACCGGTCCCAAGTTGATCCTCGCTAGAGTCACAAGGCAGACTTATTACTTACCACAAAAAGTGTCTAAAGAGAAAGAAGGGTGGAACTCCTTTCCCCTCACAAAGGGTAGGTATACGTGTCTCACTCAAAGACAAGGCGAAAGACATGTTTGCAAAATTGGAGCTCTGAATCAAACATAACTTCCCAAAGAAGACCCACCTTCGACCCGAGAAATTGTCTGCCTAGGGCCAAGCTCGACCCAATCCACATCCCTCAGATCGAAGATATCTACATTGACATATATCATGAGGTTGAGCTCAGGAGGAAGGATCATTCCTACTTGGCCTTAGCAGAAATCATCTAGTACGGGGTGGCCATCGTCCCAAAAGGCTACCAAACTACTGAGCAAGAAGTGGATCAAGTGTATCTTGACATGAATGGGGACGATTGGCCTTTCGTGGTGATTGATAGAACCAAATCTCCTCAAACAATCGAGGAGAGAGTCAAGGAAACTCGTGCGGAAAACAGAGCATTGGTGCCGAATGAACGGGCTCATCTACCTCGGAGTCGATTTCACAACCTCTCCGTTGGGCAATGCACCTCCTCGGGCTAAACAGCAGCCAAAGGGGAAAGGAAAAGGCAAAGAGGGTGAATCCAGCTCCACCCAAGAGGAAGCTCCTGAAAGTCCTCCTTCCGCTACACCCAAACAGGTTATAACTCTGGCTTCTCCAGAGAAAGAAACGGCGAAAGATGTTCCGATAGGTGTTATCCCGTAAAATTGACAAGGGAAATTTTACCGATAACCATACCAAAATTTTGTTCCGATCCTCGTTAGGGATCCTTGTGTTCAAACGTTGTAAAATCCCGTCCCCGGGAAATCAGTTTTTTCGAACTTAGTCTTTTGAGCCTTTTTCTTTGACGCATGAAATTGCTATGTAACACCAACTTTTGTACGCCCCCTTTAAAACCTTTGGCGCATGATTTTCAGTGTCAACACACCTTTTGGTGCGCCAAAGTATGTTGAGCCTTCCTCGCATGCGCCTTTGTATTGGCACAACTTTTGTTGCGCCATGTTTTGGTGCGCCAAAGGGCGCACATAACTTCATGTCGACATAGCTTTTGGTGCGCCAAAGGCGCGCTTAATTTCCTGCTGGAAAACGTTTTCATGCGCCAAAGGGCGCACGCTTTTCCCTGTCGACAGCAACTCTCATGCGCCCTTTAAAAAGTGGGTGGCGCATTTATGACCAGCTCACCTATATATATGTGTTTGCGCGCCCAAAATGTCATTTTCACTATTCACTGAGCACGTGATTTTTCTGAGCCTGTCAGCCCCTGCCTCGTCGTTTTCATCGCCTTGTGGACCCGTTACAAGTTTTCGCTATTTGTCCAGGTGAGAGGTTCTTTTCTCTTTCTCATGTTTTGCGTTTTGGTTCTTTGTGCTTGGTGGTCTGGTTTTAGTTTGTGCCTGAAGTTTGAAATATCAAGATCCTCCTCCTTCTGCTATCTTCCCATATCCCTCCCCCTCTGTCCAGATCTGCTGGTAGGGGAACCTGTCTAAAAGCATGGTTTTATCTCCTTTTTGATGAGCCATTTCATTGCCCAATAACCCTGCTAAAACAAGTGAAGAAAGAAATGGAGAAAAGCCTGTTTTTCCCTTTGGCGCATCGGTGCGTCCTGCAACATCATAAACAGTTGCGCCCCCATGGCGCATCTGTCCCCCTTGCAACATGATAAAAACCCGCGCCCTTGGCGCACCCATCTTGCCTGCTGCAATCGCTAAACTTGCGCTCCAATGGCGCGCCAACCTTCCTTGCTGCATCCCATTTCCATGCGCCAATGGCACACCCAACATCTATGCAACACCGGCTTTATCTGCGCCGTGTGAAGTTATAAAGGCGCAGGCGCATCCCTCCTTGCAGCAACATCATGTTGCGTTAACCCTTCGTGCGCCACGCCATATTCCCTTTGGCGCACGAAAAGCTCATGTTACACAAACCTTACATGCGCCAAAGGGCGCACCAAATCCCAGTGCAACATGAAAAGTCTATGCGCCAAAGGGCGCATCCTGTCCCTATGTAACACAATGTTTTCATGCGCCTTTTATAAAATGCAATCTGCAGTATGCACGCGCCATGCGCCTTTGGCGCGTTTTATCCTTGCAACACCCTCTTCCTGTGCGCCCTACCTATTTAGCCCTGTAAGCTGCAATTTTCATGCGCCCTGCGCCCTGAGCCTAAAAATCTCTAACTCTTTCTTCTGCTAACATTCCAATGGAAGATCAAATGGCTAATTCAACCTTTTCGGATTGGGTCTCGCTTCTTCTTCATGCAGATCAGCAACTGAGTTCGAAAGAACATATGTCTACATCCAAGAGACCCACCAAACCGAAAGGAAAGGCTAAGCTTACGGAGGAAGAAATGAAATACAAATATCAGAGGGTCAGAATGCCCGAGTCACAGGCCGAATGCAGCATGGACGTCAGAGACTCAGAATTGGGGCATATCGACATGGAGGAATTCTGGGCCAGGACTCAGAAAGTTACAAGGAGTCCATGGATGGACAAATTGATCGGCAGTGCCCTGCACTTCACCGGAGGAATCCCCGTCAGCACCGTCAACAATGAATTTATGATGGTGGTTGCCCAGAGTTACAATAAAGACACAAGGTGTGTCGAAAAACAGCAAGGGCGAGGTAGTCATTAACCTCACTGCCCGTCATTTTGAGATCATACTCGGCATCCCTCACCACCGGCACTTTGTGGCCGTTAGCCAAGCAGAGTGCATCAAGGCCTGGGAAGACAATGAAGACCAATGTATGCAGCTAATGAACGAAGTATATCTGAAAAATAAGAAGGTGGTAACCCGGTGGCCCCAAATCATCCACCGCAGTGACTTCTCAGAAGAGCTCAGTGATACCATTACCTTTCTCGAAAGGTGGTCTTCGGGCTTTCTGACGCCCATTACTTCCATAAATGGATGTTGCGCTACTTAGAAACAATGAACAAGAATTTGCCTAATCAACACTTTTGCTCGGGAAATTATAAGCAGCACCATCTCCGAGCAGCTACAACAATTCAGCACAATGGGAGTATTCCATATGAACTCCTACGTGGTCTACGCTGCAGCGTCGAGAGGGATTATCCAGGCCTAACGAGGAGTGGAGTTTGGCCTCAGGTCAAGATATACGAGTACTACCTAGAGTCGAAGCTGGAGAATAGCATCTCCCAGTTCACAAAAAGTTAACGATGTGTTTTTCTATCACATCATCTCGCCGCCGAGGCCGAACATGACTCATGGTCGTATTTGACCAAAAACATAGTGGCAGCCACAGAGAAATGGGGGCCCTGCTCACCCAATTTCCCACATTCACCTATCTCGAGGGCTGCCAACTTTTTGGGAGAGCCAACCAGCTACCAAGGTATCTTTGGGCCTAAGCCGATTCTCGCTAGAATCATAAGGCAGCTAATCACATACCACGAAAAATGCCTGAAAAGGAAGAAGGGTGGAACTCCTTTCCCCCTCACAGTGGGCCGATACACATGCTCTACCCACCACAAGGCGAAGGAAATGTTCGCAGAGCTGGAGTTACTCAATTTGAAGCATGACTTCCCAGCCAGGCCTACCTTCGACCCAAGGAGCTGCCTGCCAAGGGCAAAGCTTGATCCAATCCATGTTCCTCAGATCGAGGATATTTATATTGACGTCCTCCATGAGGTAGAGCTCAGAAGAAAGGATCATTCTCGCCTAGCATTGGCAGAAATTATCCAATATGGGGTAGCCATTGTCCCCAAAGGCTTCCAAACTACGGAAGATGAAGTAGACAAGGTATATACTGACACAGATGGGGACGATTGGCCCTTTCCGGCCATTGATAGAAACAAAGCTCCTCAGACAATTGAGGAGAGGGTCAAGGAGACTTTGCGGAGGACAGAACATTGGTGCCGGATGAACGGCCTAATCTACCTCGGGGTTGATTTCACAACATCCCCATTGGGCAACGCGCCTCCACGATCCAAGAAGCAGCTTAAAGGCAAAGGTGTAGAAGGTGAATCCAGCACCATTCAGGAAGAAGCCCCTGAGAGTCCTCCTTCCGCAGCACCAGAACAGGTAATAACTCTGGATTCGCCAGAGAAAGAAGCAGCAGAGGATAGTCCCATAGGCCCATCCACTCAGGATGTCGGCATTGCTACCACAACAGAGGTCCCTTCTATCCCTTCTTCTTCTCTTCCTTCCCCTCCTCGAGTGACTCAAGCGACCATCCCTTTGGTCGTGTCCTCTGTCCCTTCTTCTACTCTTTCCCCTGCTTCTTCGTCTATCTTCTCCTCCCTCGCTGATCTGTCCTCCTCCATTTCTTCCCTCATCTCCGGCTCTCTTCCCTTCCTATCTCTTCCGCAGCTGCAGCTTCCCTTCCTCCCGTGGACACTTCTTCGGCTATTCTCTCAATGCCGCCGCGTGTCTCCACGTTTTTCCTCTTCTACTATAGCCGTCTCCTCCTCTGCCTCTGGTCCTTCTTCCATAGACCAGCTGGATCTCTCAAAGAAATGCCTAAGCCAAAGAAAAGAGAAAAGTTCCCATCGCTCCGATGGACTTTTCAAAGATCCCAGCCAAAGGGGCGAAGAAGCAGAAGCCTGTTACACGCTTCTCTAAAAGTGTTGCAGGTGAGAGAATCATGGAAATTGCATACCCCGATCCCCTCAAAGAGAAAAAGGATCTGTCTCCGATAGATTTTACTGTGACCCAAGTCACAATGGGGACATCTTCTGAAAGTCTCCAGGGGGAAGCTCTTTCCGCGGTTGACGCCCTCTGTCAAAAGCTTCAAGAGACAAAAGAAGAGAAAAGGCTACTAAAAGAGCAAAACAAATATCTGCTCCAAGCCTTACAGAAGATGGGTAGTGCGCCTCCCACAACTGCCGCCGAGACTTCTGAGCTTCTCAGCCAGGAGAAAATCAATGAATATGCCAAAATTGGCGAGCAGGGTATGGCCGTTTCCGCTTGGAGGAGCCAAATCCTCAAAGACAGCGAAAAAGTGATCGCCGAGTTCTCTGACTTGTACCTGAATATCAGTAAGGCGAATAAAGAGCTCCAAGCGCTAGCAGGGCCCATATCAGAAGAGCTGGAACATGCTAGATTACAGCACGAGGCCTTCCAACAAATGTTCGACTGTTCAGTCGAAGATCTAGTCAAGTTCGGCGTCTTCGGCCATCCAAGGGCCCTCAACAAAATCATGTCCACTCTGGACTATCGGGTGGATCAGCTAGAATTTATTCTAGAAAAGATTGACAAGGTCAAGGAAGAAGCCCTGGATACAATGCATCAAATGGAGCGAATTGTTCTCAACATGTCTCCAGGGTTGCTCACTCCTTCCTTTACCTTAAGGTCAGCTGATGAAACCATCCGGATCTTCAAGGAGATCACTTCTCAAGGAACGGGGCCAGAGGTCACATTTGACACTGAATCTATCAACAACCTGCTGGCCTGTAGGGACTTCGTCGGGTTCCTCATTGAGGCGGAAAAGGACTTTTCCAAACTCCCAGAGAAGCTCATAGATGAGCGGGAGACTTGTGAGGCAATAAGCGATAGGCACAAGGATCCTTCTCAGGATCAACTTGGGCCAATAATTAACAAGTTTTTGGAATACCGCGCTCAGTTCCATATCTCGTCACCTGAGCAGCATCAAAAGCAGGCTACCCCCTTTCGGCCGCAGGATGATGACGACGAGTAGCTGCTCCTCCTCCTTCTTCTTCTTCTTCTTCTTCTTCTCTCTCTTCTCCGACTTTCTTGTTGGAATGTCTAAAGTATGTTGGCACAAATGATGACATCATCCATGTTGCGTCATGGGATGATGTCATCCATCAAGTTGGTAAAAGTCAACATGACTTTTAGATATTTTGTAAATATCTTTGTAAATAGGTGGTTGGCTCCTTTTTGCCTTCTTTCCTTCTCCTCTTCTATATATATTGGAATACTTGTTGTATTCAAGGGTGGACATTTTTTAGATGAAAATAGAAGTGAGGAGAGAAAGACTTTGAGCTTTCTTGTAACAGAAGAAAAACAACAATACAAATATTGAGGCTTTGTACTGAATACTTGTGTTATACATCAGAGCTTTCTTATGTTAGATCTGTATGTGTTTATTCTGTTAGATTCATATCTACCTTTTTGTCATTTGCTCATCAGTATTGCTTTGTTTATTTATGCAAGTAGGTTTGGCTCTGTTTACTACCAATCCCAAAACATAAATCTTCTGACCTTTCTGCTTTGGAGTTCATTTCTTTTCTTCCTTCGGACCTGCTCTTTCCTCATCCCCTCTTCCTTTCCTTTCTTTTCACAGTCGGAAACACCCCACTGGGATGAGATCCCAAACCCCCGAAGGTAGAATCTGTGAGACTTGCATAGATTCCTGCTGGTAGAATAGCAATAAACTAGTTTCGCTTTCTTTGACTCAAAGAGGGGCTATGCCCCGCACACCGTTGGCTCGCTTATCCATAGATCTGCCCAAGCGATGTTTTTCGGACCAACAATAGGCACATCCACTCAAGATGTTGCCACTATCGCAAATATTGAGGTCCCTTCCGTCCCTTCTCCCTCTCCTCCTTCCCCTCCTCAAGTGACCCAAGCGACCATTCCTTCGGTCATGTCCTCTCCCCTTCTTCTACTGCTCCTCTTGCTTCTTCGTCCATCTTCTCTTCTCTCGCAGACATGTCCCCTCCATTTCTTCCCTCATCTCTCGAGCTCCCTTCCCTTCCTATGTCTTCCTCACCTGTAGTATCTCTTCCTCCCGTGAGCACTTCTTCGGCTTCCCTCTCGATGTCGCCGCCACGTGTCTCCACGTTTTCCCTTCTACTACTGCAGCCGCCCCCTTCTCGTGTCCGGTCCTTCTCCCTAAGTCCATCCTGGATCTCCCAAAGACCTAAGTCAACAGAAAGGGAAAGTTCCCATCGCACCGATGGACTTCTCCGTGATCCCATAAAAGGGGGATAAGAAGCAAAAGCCTATCACACACTTCTCTCGAGTGCATCGGAGAGAGGGTAATGGAGATCGCATACCCCAATCCTCTCGAAAGATAAAAGGATCTGTCTTCGACAGACACACAGCTGACTCAAGTCACAATGGGGACGTCTTCTGAAAGCCTTCAGGGAGAGGCCCTATCTGTAGTTAACGCCCTCTGCAAGAAGCTTCAAGAAGCAAAAGAAGAGAAAAGGCTACTGAAAGAGCAAAATAAACATTTGCTCCACACCTTACAGAAGATGGGCAGTGCACCTCCCACAATTGCTACCGAAACTCCTAAGCCTATGAGTCAGGATAAAATTAATGAATATGCAAAGATCGGTGAGCAGGGTATGGCAGTTTCCGCCTGGAGGAGCCAGATCCTCAAGGACAGTGAACGAGTGATCACCAAATTCACCGATTTGTATCTGAACATCAACAAGGCGAACAAAGAACTCCAGGCGTTAGCAGGACCCATATCCGAAGAGCTGGACCATGCTAGGCTGCAGCATGAGACCTTTCAAAGAATGTTCGACTGTTCAGTCGAAGATCTGGTCAAGTTCAGCGTTTTCGGTCACCCCAGGGCCCTCAATAAAATCCTTTCCACTCTGGATTACCGGATGGATCAACTGGAATTCGTCCTCGAAAAGATTGATAAGGTAAAGGAAGAATCCTGACACAAGGCATCGATGGAACAAATTGTTCTAACAATGTCTCCGTGGTTGCTTACTCCTTCTTTCGCCTTAAGGAAGGTTGATGAAACCATTCAGATTTTCAAGGAGATTGTTTCGCAAGGGTCAGCCGAGGTCACTTTTGACGCAGAATCCATCAATAACTCCGTTGGCTTCGTCGACTTCATCGTGTTCTTCATAGAGGCGAGAGAATGAGTATTCCAAACTCCCGAGAAGCTCACAGCTGCACGAGCGGGAGACTTGTGAGGCTATCGGTGGCGACACAAAGATTCTTCCTAGGATCAACTAGAGCCCATGATTAGCAAGTTCATGGAATACCGTGCCCAATTCCACATCTCATCACCCGAGCAGCAGCAGGCGGATATCCCCTTTCAATCGCGGACGACGACGATGAATAATTTCTCTCTCTTCTTCGACTTTCTTTTTGTAAATGTCCAAAGTATGTTGGCACAAATGATGACATCATCCATGTTGCACCACGGGATGATGTCATCCATCAAGTTGTCAAAAGTCAACGTGACTTTGAGATATTTTGTAGATATTATGTAAATAGGTGGTTGGTTCCTTTTTGCCTTCCTTCTTCTCCTTCTTCTATAAATACTCGAATACTTGTTGTATTCGGTGGGTGAATACTTTTCAGATGAGAAATAGAAGTAAGAAGAATATTTTGAACTCTTTGTAACATAAACAAACATTGAATACAATATATTTAGACTTTCATTTGAATACATGTGTTTTAATATCGATCTTTCTTATGTTAGATTTGTGTGATTGTTCTGTTGGATTTGCTTCTACTTTGTTGTCATTTATTCATCAGTATTGCTTTATCCGTCTATGCAAGTAGGTTCGGCTCTGTTTACTACCAACCCAAACCATAGACCCTTTGACCCTTCTGCTTTGGAATTCATTTCTTTTCTCCCTTCGGATCTGATCTTTCTTCGTTTTCCCCCCTCCTTTCGTTTTTCCTCTCAGCCGGAAACACATCTACTGGGATGAGATCCCAAACCCCCGAAGGCAGAATATTGTGAGACTTGCATAGATTCCTGCTGGTAGAATAGCAATAAACTAGTTTCACTTTGCTAACTCAAAGAGGGGCTATGCCCTGCACAATGTTGACTCGTTTATCCATAAATCGCATAAGCGATGATTTTCAAACCAACACACATGCAAGAGGGGTTACTCCAATTACCAACATAAAAGCTCACATGCTTATCGGATTTCTAGCTGGATTCTCAAAAACTGGTATAAGCAAGACAAAAACTACCTTTTCACAGTGGTTTGTAGTAGAGCATTAGCGGAAATAGTAGAGGAAGAAATATAGGATCCTGCGTGGAAGGATAACACGGAGCTATGGAATTTTCTTCAAATGGGGGTGTCTCCAACTTTATTGAGAAAATCCAAGGCCATGATCAACACATTTCAGTACATTTTTCCACATATTGGAAGGACAGGAAGGTTGAATATGGAGGGCAAAGGGTGTTGATGAATGAGGAGCTAATTGCAGAGGTCACAAGGCTAGCCTTGGATGGCATCCGGTTCTTCAGCAAAAGGATTGACAAAAATGTTGAAGCTAAGAATTTTTTTGATGCAGGGGAGGAGATCATATTTGTTACGGCTGGCATTCAGGTAAGCTCCATTCCAACCTTTCGATGAAATCACTAAAATGATGGTGCGGTTTATATCCCTTGAAGGCCGCTACATTACTGTTCCCACCAAACACTTGGTTTTCTTAATCACTTCAGGAGAAATCTTGTTGTCTGTTTCCCGCACTACCTCCTGAATTCTATGGAACGATCCATTCTTGATTTTCAAAAACATTCTAGGGCCATCCCCCTTCACTAGGGGCTCATCTTTCTACTTCACAAGCATTGCCTCATCAATTTCCCCGCCATTCCTGTTTCCCCCAGCGTCAGCTCACTCCCTCCCACAACACACCCACCCCCAACCCGACCAACTCTCCCATTATCAAGAATGTCAAGGATAAGAACCCTACACCCCACAGAGCGACCCCACCTACCTCTAGTTGTGTCCTCTAAGTAACAAGGATATGGAAATGGTTCAAAATCTCTTGCATATCAGTAATGCAGGGCAGGACGAAGCTTCCCAAAGAGGAGAGGGAAAATATTCTCCTTAGAATGGAAACGTTGGAAAACGAGGTTGAAAATATCAAGAAAGAGATACAACAGCTAAATAAGAAAAAGGGAAAAAGAAAGATAAATGATGATACGGGTTTTGGCACTGATCAAACTGAAGAGATTTACAGAAAATTGAACTCTCTAGATAATAGACTAGGAAGAAATAAGGATAGATATGACCACACCATGGCCATATTCAAAGCAATCAGTGATTTTCTTGAACAACATGTCAGAAGCATCACATTGCTTGAGTGGAGTCCCTGAGGATATTTGGGGCACTGAAAAGGAGAGAAATCAGGTCATATCGCAACTGAACGTTAATGACCCAACACATGTCACCACTCTGGCGCTATTTACCTCCTTGTAGATGATCAAATCAAGGATTGAAAGGGCCTCAAAGAAATAATACCTTCTGGAAGCAGACTGGAGGAGTTCAAGTTGTTGTTTTATTTCTGTTAGTTTGCTACTTTTTGTTGTTTAGTAGCAGTTATGTCCTTGTTTTGCTTTATATTAGTAGCTTCTTTTTTACTACTGTTGGACTTATCATAATATTTGGATTCAGATCCTATTTTGATGCTTTTCTTGTTGATTTGGTTGTTGAGCCTTTGTTGTAACATGGTATAGTCCCTTCAAAACTATTTGCCTTTAATAAAAAAAAATCTCTAAAGGGAGTAATGATCTTATTTCCCTATGTGATCTCTTCAGGGGAAGTTTAGATTATGATTTGGATCTCAAAATAAACATACCAAAAAAGACATCGTTAAAAGAACATACTTGATAAATGCCATGTACCAAAACTAGGTGTATCAAGATCGTGGTACCACTATGTCACAGTTGAAGTAACTTATCCTAGCCGACATACTCAAAATGTGTTTATCTCATATCAACACCCACACAATAAAATGCATTGAATGTAGTCCATAGTGGGGATAGTAGTTTTAAATCCTTAAAACCAAAAATAGAAATGTAGCTAAAAAAATTAAATGAAAAATGAAAAATGAAAATTCAATCATGATTGTTTGTTAGGTCAGCTTTTTCTATACTAACATATGCTTTTTGTCAAGCATTTTTTATTATTTGATCTAAGAAGGACTTGGCCATGAAAACCCATTAGAGGCTAAGTCAAATACAAGGAATGCCTTGATGGATAATCCTCATTAAAAATATCGATTCCGTTCATAATTGAAATTGGAACATTTCCAACCACACAAGAGAATGTTTACCACATATCAACATCTACTAGCAAGTTGCAAAATATCCCTCCCCATTTTAGTTGGCATAGAGAAAATGGGAAAGCAACTATGTTTTTGAATTTTGCTAGTGGTGATGGTGTTAGGGAACACCATTAAAGGAATGTTTTCACTCTCCTTATCTTTCCTTCTCTACTCTTCCTCCTCCAAATGCTTTTGTTATGTAATTTTTTCATTTCACCTCATACTCTTGTTATAACTTTTCTTTTTCCTCCTCTCGACCATTTCAAATTTTCTTCTTCTTCCCTCCTAAGTAACTTCTTTGGTAGTGTCCTCTTCCACTCCACCTAAGATTTGTTTTAGTTAAAATAAAAATAAAAATTCAAGATAGTCGTAGAATATCTTTTATCCAAATAGGTCAAATCTTCACAAATCCCTAAGGAAGCAATGATCTTGTTTTCCCGCATGATCTCTTTGGGGACAATTTGGATCTCAACATAAACATGTAACCTGAAAAGGCATGGTTAAAATAGCATATTCAATAAACATCATGTGCCAAATCTAGGTGTACTAGAGATTGTGTATCACTATGATGCGGATAATAACTTATCCTAGCCAACATACTCAAAATGTGTTTGTCACATATCAACACACACGTCATAAATCACATTTAATGTAGTCCATGGTGGGTATAGTTTTTTTAAATCCTTAATACCAAAAATGGAAATACAACTAACAGGTTTTTAGAAAAAAAAATGAAAAGTCAATTGTGATTGTTTGTTAGACCACTTTTTTGTACTAGCATATGCTTCTTGACAACATTTTTCATTATTTGATTTGAGCAATCATTATCCATGAAAATCGAATGGAGGCTATGTCAAACACAAGGAATTCCTCGGTAGATAATCCTCGCTAAAAGATGTCGATTCCATTCATAATTGCAATTTGGAACCTTTCCAACCACCAATGAGAATGTTTGCCACATAACAACATCTACTAAAGAAGTTGCAAAATATTTGTCCCCAATAGTTGGTATATAGAAAATGGGAAAACAACACTATTTTGGAATTTCACTTATGGCAGCAGTGTTAGGGAGCACCATTAAACGAATTTTTCGTTCTCTTTATCTCACATTCTCTACTCTTCCTCCTCCAAAAGCTTTTTCTCTATTTTTTTGTTTCACCACCCGCTCTTGATATAACTTTTATTTTTCCTCCTCTCTCTACCACTTCAACTTTTCTTCTTCCCTCCCATTAACTTCTTTAATAGGGTACTCTTCCACTCAACCTAAAATTTTGTTTAGTTAAAATAAAAATTCAAATTCAAGATTGTCTAATCAAGACAAGTGTAGAGCCTCATGCATTCAAATAGGTCAAATCTTCACAAATCCCTACCAAGAACACAAATGCTAATCAAACATCACGATCAATAAGATGAAAGTAATTCACCACCCACATAATAAAATTTACATAAACCTTTACCAAAATGGTAAATGAGCAAAATATCATATATTATTAATGGAACTCAATGAAATACAATGAGAATGGGCCTCACGCTTATATAAAGTAAGGAATAACAATCTAAGAACCATATATTAAGGTCAATGATCAAGCCATAAATCATGGAAAGAACTAGTCATCAAAGAACTAGTCAAGTCCATAGATTTATGAGAGAACTAGACATCAAGGATCTAGTCAATACCATAGATCTAGGAAAGAACTAGTCAATACCATAGATCAAGGAAAGAACTATACCTAACAACTAGATAATATCTCCTAATATCTAAATAAATAAAAAAAATATCCACACACATAAGTGGGTGAGGATAAAAATACAATAAAGGTAAATAATGTACCTAGGTGAACATGAGCTAAGGTAAATACCTACTCTAACACCCCCTCAAGTGAAGCTAGGGGCCAAAATAGAAGTGGCATGTCCACAATATGAGTCCCAAAAACTAGGCCTGATGAGGTACTCATGTACAATATATCCATGAAGAAATATCAACCAAAAGAAGGAAAGAATCCTACTATAAGGAAAGAGAAAGAAGAAGAAGAAGGAAGGAAGATGTTCTCACGAACACCCCCAAGAACAACTTCCAAAACCCCAAGCATTCCACACAACTCAAGGTAGTGAGGTGATGCAAAAGGCTTCAGTAAAGATGTCTGCAACCTGCTACTGAGTCAAGGTACTCCAAGCAAAGAACTCCATCCTGAATGTGCTGCCGAATGAAGTGGATGTGTATCTCAATATGCTTGGTCCGCTGGTGCTCAACTGAGTTGCGAGAAATGTGAATTGCACTTTGGTTGTCACACCAAAGTATAGTTGGTGAATCCTATGGGAATCCAAACTCAGTCAATAACTGGTGAAGCCAAAGAATCTGCTGACTCACTGTAATTGCTGCCCTGTACTCTACCTCTGAAGATGAAAGTGCAATAGCCTGTTGCTTTTTGCATGCCCAAGAAACTGGAGAAGAACCAAGATAGAAAAGATAGCCAAGTGAAACCTGTCATCAATAGAACCTACCCAATCTAAATCTGTATACCCAACCAACTGAGTAGAACCCCTAGTGTAGTGTAGGCCAAAGTGGGAAGTGCCATGCAAATAGCACAAAATCCTTTTAGCAGCCTACCAATGACTACTATGAGGAGAATGTGCAAACCGAGATACAAGCCCTACTACAAATGAAATATCAGGGCGAGTATGGGTCAAGTACATGAGACTCCCAACCAACTGCCTATACAACGTAGGATCACAAAGTGGTGTGGTACATGTGGATGTAAGAGTAACCCCAGATTGAAAAGGAGATGGACTTGGCTTGCAATCAGCCATATCAAAGTGCCTAAGAAGATCATGGGTGTACTTTTGCTGACTCAAATGAATCCCTAAATGTCTCGAGAAATCTGCAAACCAAGGAAATAATGCAATAGCCCAAGATCTCACATGTCAAACTGTAGAAAAAGAGCCCTCTGAATACTCTGAATGTGGGAAGAAGAGTTATCAAGTAAGTAACAAATCATCAACATACAAGACAAGTATCACAATATCCTCACCAACATGCTGGAGATACACTGTATGATCAGAGTGGCAACGAACAAAACCAATAGATAGAAGAAAAGAATCCATCTTCTCATACCAAGCCCGAGGGGCTTGTTTGAGACCGTAGAGAGACCTTCGGAGCCTAAAAACAAGAGAAGAATCCTAACAAATCCAACCGGCTGCTCCATATATATTTCCTCTTGTAGATCTCCATGTAAGAAGGCACTCTTCACATCCATCTGGTATACGGGCCACCCCTGTGATGTAGCAATAGCAAGTACAAGGCGTACATAATCCATCTTGGCAACGGGTGCAAAAGTCTCAGAGTAATCAATACCTTCAACTTGTGAAAAACCCTTTGCAACAAGACGAGCCTTATACTTGTCAATGGACCCATCAGTTGTGTATTTGGTTCTGGTATACCCACTTACACCTAACCATCTTTCTTCCTTTAGGAAGAGATACCAAATCCCAAGTATGATTCTTCATCAAAGAAGAATACTCAACTATCATCGCATCATCCCACTCTGGTATCCCATGAGCCTTTGAAAAAGACTATGGATCCTCAAAAACTACCTAACACAAAAGTCCATAACCTGTAGAATGTGCATGATGATGCCTAGTGGGTGGAAGATCCTCTATGAAAGGTGTTGCCTCAAAAACGGTAGTACGAGCCCACTTAGGCATAATGACAACATCAATGGGAATATGATCCTCAATGGCATCTATAACCTCCTCATCAATCTCCTCAAAGAAAGGATCCTCAAGATGAGATGAAGAAGAAGAAGGAATGGAAGAAGATGAAGAATCATGAGGAGTGAAATGCTCATCAAACTAAACATGTGTTCAAAAAGAACATCATGTGTATCAGGATCTAAAAGACGATAAGCTCTCATGTCCTCACAATACCCTACAAAGATCAAGGGTTTACTCTTCTTATCCAAAGCTTTCCTTTTCTTCTTTGGCACAAAGGCCCAAGCATGGCTCCCAAAGACTCAAAAAATGAGACATCTTGGTTTAGTGTTGACCAAGCTTCCTCTGGAGTCAAATGCTCAAGTGCTTTGTGTGGTGTGTGATTCTGAATATAGTTAGCACAATTAACTCTTCTACCTAATAGATATAGAGGTATATCTCTAGAATGCATCATACAGCTTAGCCATTTCCTTCAAAGTTCTATTCTTCCTTTCTCGCTAATCCATTCTTGTTGTGGAGTATGAGGAATGAATGCTGAATAATGCCTTGAGTTGCCAAAAATTTAGAAAACTCATTGTTAAAGTACTCCCCCATTATCAATGCGAAGGTTCTTTATGCTACTAGAAGATTGTTTCTCACCAAAGCCTCAAGACTTCAAGTGTGAAAAACATCACTTTTGTACTTGAGAAAATAAACCCAAGTACGCCTCGAGAAATTATCAATAAATGTAAGTGCATACTTAGCTCCATCAAAGATGGGGTAGGAAAACCATCAAGTCACTATGCACAAGCTCAAGTGGTGAAGAAGCTCTCTTAGACAAATTCTTAGGAAAAGGATCTTGGTGTTGTTTCCCTAATGCACAACCATGACAAACTCCCTCAAGACAAGAAACTCTAGGAAGACCATCTACCATACCATGAGTGCTCAACTCCTTCAAATATCTGTAATTGAGATGTCCAAATCTTTCATGCCAAAGCTTACTCTCTGAATCTGAATGAGAAACCAATCATGTCCCTATAGAAGAAGTGTCATCAAAACCCTCAAAGTGATATAGTCTTGAACTATGATCAACAATACCCTGAGCAACAAGTGAATAAGGCTCCAACAAAGTTCTTACTTCTGCCCCATGTGGTGTAAAAGTCATTTTTTCCTCGACTGAAAAAGACAAATTTGATATACATAAAGCAAATTTGTAGTGATGTTAGGAACATATAGTGCATCTTGATATTGCCACCATCAAGTTGTATATCACCTTTTCCTCAATAAAGAAAGGAAGAATCTCCAACCTCAATTTTGGAAGTAGAACTCAAACCTAGAGAAACAAAAGACTCCTCGAAGAAGTCATGTGATGAGAAGCACCATAATCTATAACCCAATTGTCTGCAAGTGGTGATTGAGATCTTCCAACAACATTAAGTGCTTTTCCATGCTGATTAGAAGGAGGTGGAGTGGAGATAGAAATTTTGTGTTTCTTGACTGCATCCTCTAAGGCTTGCATTCACTTATAACACCTATTTTCTTCATGATTACTACCCCCACAAAAAGAGCATGAACGGCTAGACTTATTCTTGGATTTAGAAGACTCCTTGGGTTTTGAGTTGTTTTCTTTGGGTTTAGGAGCATTTTGAGATGGAGAAGGTGTGGATTTGGTTTTACTATTTGGTTTTCCCTTGCCCTTAGGATTAGATGCAACTAATGCCTTTTGAGAGGTGGAAGACTCAAGGTGAGATAATTTGGATTCTTCCCTAGTAAGTCTTTCACAAAATGTTTCTAAGTTAGGCATTTTGAAGGTGTCACCTAAGGCATCCATGCTAGAGAAAAAGGTAGAAGCAAAAATTTGGAATGGTCCTCTCAACTTGGATAGAATCAAGTAAACACACTCTTCATCTTTCTTATCTCTTCCACTCCCCTTCAACTGTGTCAAAAAATGCTTGAACTTGGTAAGATAGTCTATAATTGTTGGAAAATCTTCAGATTAAGAGAGGTGATCTCAATTTCAAGTTGCATGGCTCTCATATGATCCACCTTACCAAATAAATCCTCCAATTTCTCCCATATTTTGAAAGGAGAGTCACACTTTTCCAAATGAAATAAAAGACTGTCACTTACATAAGTTCCTATCAAACCCATACACTCATCAAATTTGCACTGGTACTGAAATTTCTCATATTCTCTAGTGAACACTGGTTGTTCTGAAGAAGTTAAAGCCCATAATCCTTTCCACTTAATTATTGTTTCCATTCTTGGTTTCCATGTGTGGTAATTATGTGTTGTTAATGGCTCAACATGATCTAATGCAGAAGTAGATAAAGATGCCATCCTCAAAAAAATCACCAAAAAAATGCAAGAACCAAGCAATGCAACAAGACCCCAAACAATGCAACAAGAGCCCCCAGATTTTGGCACTTTATAATGAGTGTGTGTTACAATATGACACTTTATAATTATAGTGTGATTCTCAAAATAAATATTTCCAATGGAAAGAGCATAAAAACTACGCACTTTTGCAAAAAAATGGCACTCAAAACCGAGTTACCGATCAAAAGATACAAGTTTTTCAATATTATGCTCTACTATTTATTTTAGTTTCCACTAAAATAAATAAAATGCTCTTGCCTTCACCACACAAATAAAATGAAAGGGGGCTGGAGTTAAGCACCTACTAGGAATCACAAGCTTTAAGCCCTCATATGACCATACCATATGACCAAGGGCTAAGGATTTCAATGGGTGTGTGCAACTTACTATTCTGGGGTGTGTCGTTGGTTTTCGAGAAAGTCACATCCAACTACTTCTTCTAGTAAAACTATTATTTATGGATTGTGCTGAAAGTGACCTTCGCCGCCCAAAATAGTAGTCTACGCCAATTTTCCCGAAATAGTAATAGTCGTGCATAGCATCCGTGGGACCCTCCAAAAAAAGACCTCCTCTTTTCAAAAGCAAAAAGCAAAAACAAAAATGCTATGCCGTAATAAAAAAATACCCAGATCGATCTCAAGAAACCCAAAAAACCTGAAAAAAATTCTAGATTTCCTTTTTCGTATGGCGTGAATCCCGAGGTGAATCCAGTATGTTTCTCTGCACAACAAAAAAAACCAAAAAAATGACTGCCTCCCAAAATGGTCGAGTTTACAACCAATCTTAGGTTTTTCTACCTTCTGGATCCAATGGAAGCCTCTGTTTTACATAAAAATGCATGCAACAACAAAATACGAGCAAATCCCGAATATATGAATATATAAATAATTTATTTACAAAATAAAACTTACAAACGAATGTCAATAGCAATCTTCTGCTCTGATACCATAAAAGGAACAATAACCAGATCGTGTCAAGCCAAGAACACAAATGCTAATCAAACATCACGATCAATAAGATGAAAGTAATTCACCATAATAACTTTACATAAACCTTTGCAAACAAATGAGCAGCAATATCATATATTATTATGGAACTCAATGAAATACAATGAGAATGGGTTTTGCTTATATAGGCAAGGAATAACAATCTAAGAACCAGTTAAGGTTGTAGATCAAGCCATAAATCATGGAAAAAACTAGTCATCAAAGAACTAGTCAAGTCCATAGATTTATGAGAGAACTAGACATCAAGGATCTAGTCAATACCATAGATCTAGGAAAAACTAGTCAATACCATAGATCAAGGAAAGAACTATACCTAACAACTAGATAATATCTCATAATATCTAAGTAAATAAATAAAAGAAATATCCACACACATAAGTGGGTGAGGATAAATACAATAATGTACCTAGGTGAACATGAGCTAAGGTAAATACCTACTCTAACATTTGTACTAACATATGATTCTTGTCGACATTTTTTCATTATTTGATCCAAGGAGGCCTTAGGCATGAAAACCAATTAAAGGCTACATCAAACATGGAACACCTTTAGTAGATAATCCTCACTAAAAATATCGATTCCATCCATAATTGCAATTGGAACATTTCCAACTACCAAAGAGTATGTTTGCCACATATTGGCATCTTCTAACAAGTTGCAA
Source organism: Taxus wallichiana var. yunnanensis (assembly GCA_018340775.1). Taxonomy (NCBI): domain Eukaryota; kingdom Viridiplantae; phylum Streptophyta; class Pinopsida; order Cupressales; family Taxaceae; genus Taxus; species Taxus wallichiana. Next base: position 358,237,137 of record CM031244.1, read on the forward strand.
AAATATCCGTCCCCATGTTAGTTGGCATATATAAAATGGGAAAACTATATTATGCAATGTCACAATCGCGATTGTGTTAGTGAACACCATTAATGGAATGTTTTCATTCTCCTAGTCGTGTCTTATACTCTTCCTCCTCCAAATGCTTTTGCCCTATAAATGTTTTTGTTTCATCTCCCAATCTTGTTATAACTTCATTTTTTCATCCTCTCTACCATTTCAACTTTTCTTACTCTTCCCTCCCGGTAATTTCTTCAACAAGGTCCTCTTCCAATTTACCTAAGATTTGTTTTAGTTAAAATAAAAATTCAAATTCAATATGGTCTAATCAAGACAAGTGTAGAGCCTCGTGTATCCAAATAGGTCAAATCTTCACAAATCCCTAAAGGATGTAATGATCTTATTTTCCCGCATAATCTCTTTAGGGAGAGTTTGGAGTATGCTTTGATCTCAACATAAACGTGTAAGATGAAAAGACATGGTTAAAAGAACATGATAAATGCCATGTACCAAAACTAGGAGTATTAGAGATTGTGTACCACCATGTTACGGCCAAGAAACTTATTGTAACCAACAAACTCAAAATTTGTTTGTCACATATCAACACCCACACAATAAAACTCATTGAATTTAATCTAAATTGCTAATCTTGAGAGAAAAGGATTGAGCCAAAACTTATATCATGGTCTCAAATCAGAGTCCCCAAGGAATGGACATTGTCTGAAAAAGACAATAGATAAAGACCAACCTAAGTTGGAAAATGCTACAGAAGTACATGAATCCAAATGTGACGTAACCCTATATGGCGAGATCTAAAAGGTCTCTCCTGCATTATCTAGATTCAGCTCCTCCAGATCTGATTGTTCATATTTCTCTATAGTTAATCCTTCAAATAAGAACAAAGAACAAATTTATGTTTGTAGCCACAACAGTTTGATTCACGATCCTAACACTATCTTTGTGTAAGGACTATGAACAAATCATTAAACAAAAATACATTCCTTCAAATGGACCTACTATTAGTATGGCCTCCAAGAAAGTTGATATTCCTGTATATAGTCCTTCTCTTCCTCCTCTAGAAAGTAGTGAAGTTCTCTCCCCAGATGAAAAAAAAAAAGCCATTTTCTGGTACCAAAGAACTGTTGATAGGCAAGTTGATCCGTCAGAATCCTCTAAGATGTTAAATGGACCAATAAAGTTGTCAAGACAATACATGATAGGCTTAAAAATCAAGAAGCCTTATTGGCCGAAATGGAGAAAAATCTAAAGGCCATAGAATTACATCAAAAAGGAGATTTACAATTTGCTCTTCATCTGTTAAATACTAAAGTAGATTCTTTTTCCAGTATGTACAAAATTTTGATAAGAGTTTAGAGTCTGTATCTAAACATGTCTCAGTTTTCCCTAAAATCCCTAGAGTTGTCTCTAGTGAAATTGTCAACATTGTCCAACCTCTTGTATCCCAATCTGATGATGCAAAAAAGGAGATATCCTCCAAGATTGGAACAAGCCATAAGCTTCTGCAAAATAGCCTGCATCAACTACATGAATCCTCTATTGAAGTCAATCAAAAATAGATCATGTCCAAGAATTGGTAAAGCCAATTCCTAAAATTATTCCTCAGGTTGAACAAATACTAGAAAATACATAAAACCATGAAGAGATCGTCCCATACTAGTCTAAGAAAAATTCCTAGACTGATGTTGCTAAAGCACCTGATTCTACAGAAAGACATAAGGTTGTTCTTCCAGGAAGTAAGCAAGCTGCTTTACCAGATAAAATTTCTATTGGTATGGCTACTATCACACCGGAAGATGCAGAAAGCATGGTAATAATGGATGAGTCACTGGTTGCCTCTACAAGTGATCCATTACATAATACTGCAAGGACTTAGCCCTTACAGCCAAATTGGTATAAATTGGATTGTTCTACACCAACACAAATAAAGGAAATTATTCATGGAATGATAGGATGGTCTAATACTCAGTTGCTCTCATGTATCAAAAATATCCCAGGACCATTGCAGAAACAATTGCCAATGGATTCGTTGGCATTTCTCGAGAATGGTGGGATGCTAATCCTCATCAAAAAGACATCCTAGATGGAGGTATTACTGCACTCTCTGTTGCTCTGATTGTTGAATTTCTAGGAACTGTGGACAATGATAAGTACAAGAATACTACTATGTTTTTAAAAGCCAAAATTTGTGATATGAGTAGGATAAAAGAATATCAATGTTATATGTAGAGATTATACTATAATTCAGGAAATATAAATGATCCAACAATGAAGCTCAGATATATTGAGTCTTTTCCTGCATATTTTGCCATTGAATATAAAAAGGCTATGCATGGTAAAACTCCAGAGCAATTAAGTTTTGGAGCAATTAACCAAATCATTGATGAGATGAATGCTCATCTCTGTCAAGAGAAAAAGGATAGAAAAGAGGCTGCTAAAGCCCAAAAGGCCTTAGGAACCAAACTCGCCAATTAATGGATAATGATCCATTTGGATGCAAGCCATCTCATACCTCTCCTCACCATAAAAAGCCTTGTAAAGAATGTTCTTCTTTTTCAAAGGGGAAGGGTAAATATAAGTTTGAAAAGAAATATTTCAAGAAAATATTTTCTCCTGAAAATCTTCCTAGAAGAAAAAAATATTTCAAAAAGAAAAAGTATCTTGGCAAGAAAAAGAAATTGTGTGCCTACATGCTTCATCTGTAAAGGAAGACATTATGTCAATGAATGTCCCAAGAAGGACACTGATAAGGCTAAAGCCAAGATCAATATTCTTGACTCAAAAGGCATAAATGATCAAGAATATTGTTTGATCTCTAATACAGATTACTACTCCACAAACATATCTTATGTGTCATCTGAAGATATACAAGTCAATATTGTGGAGCAATCAGAATCAGATTCTGACAACACTGAATCAAGATATGATTCTTTTCCCTCATTTGTAAATATGATTTCCAATTTTCCTCATCCTCTAATTCCACCATTTGTTGAAGTTCTACATAAACAACTTGAACTTAGGAAAAGTGAGTATGACAGATGTCCCCCATGGGATACAAAAAAAAAACTTATCTTCTTCAAAAGGTTTGAGAACTTGAAGACAAATATCAATCTCAAATACGTGCAGAGCTTGATGCACGATGAAGGAAGAAGAAAGGAAGAAATTAGCAGATCAACAACAAAGCCACAAAACATCTTCTTCAACATCTAGACCTATTATACAAAGACAAGTACGTCAAATACAACCGGCAGTAAGAGGTCGTGGATGCGGAAGAGAAAGGGATTCCTCTGAAGGAATTTTTCTTTCTTATTTCTATAAGAACATAATGAAGATGAATTCCAAGTTGTTGATCTAGAGTCAGAATTTATTTTTTTACAAGCCAAATACGAAAGGACTTGGCAAAGAAACATAATAGAGTTTATTCAAAAGTAATAGCAAAGGAAATCAAATAATAGAAGAAGTTGTTGGAAGAAGAATATCTAGAACAAAAAGAAACTGAAGAAACTGAGAACTTCTTTGAAGAAGCCTACCAGCAAATCTTGCAACAAGAAATAGAAGAAGAAGTTCTAGTAGAAGAAATAAATACTGAGGTATGTACCATTAAAGGAGCTCAAAATCCTTTCATTTCAATTAGTATCTACATTCCGAATATCAAACCATATTCAATAGATGTCATGATAAATACTGGAGCAGATATAAGTCTGCTTAGGACTAGAGCCATTCCTCCATACTTGTTGGACGGAAACATATCTCAAGATTAAATTTGATAAGAAAGAAGTCATATCTAGGTACATGGCATATGTCCTTGTCCTAATAGAAGGATACCAGAGAACATTATAGTTCTATCAACATGATATGCTCTCCTATGATTGTTTGCTAGGAGTAGATACATTACAACAATGTCATACCTTCAACTTGAATAAATATTTTATATCTTTATTTAATCCATATGTTCAGATCCCTAGGAAATATTTCTTTAGAACTATAATTCATTTACCAGAGCAGAAGAAAGAATCCAATCATGAATGGATTCATAAATCCATAGCCCTCTGTAAAGGAAATATTGATATTGTAGAAAAGATAAAAAGGGATCTATGTTCTGAAAATCCTCATGCCTTCATAGGTAGAAAAAAGTATTATTGCTCACTAATTTGCAGTTTGACAAAGATGCAAATGGGAATAATATTATTCCTAAATTTAAAGCCCATCATAAAGGAATGATTCCAAAAGAAAGAAAATAATGTCATGAAGAAATCAAAAAGTTGCTTCAAGGTGGTTTCATTCAACAGTCTAACTCTCATTGGGCATGTGCAACATTTTATGTTAATAAAAGAAGTGAGCAACTAAGGCAAAAGAAAAGGCTTGTAGTAGACTACAAACCACTGAATAAGTTTGTCTGATCTGTACAACATCCAATACCTACAAAAGATGATCTTTTGTCTAGAATCAAAGGATCAAAGGTCTACAACAAGTTTGATCTCAAGAGTGGGTTTTGGCAAATTTTCTTGAAGCCAGAAGATAGATACAAAACAACATTTGTTGTACCAGAAGGACAATATGAATGGAATGTTCTTCCATTTGGTTTAAAGACAACTCCATCATTTTTTTCGAGAAAAATGGTTGATAATATCTTTGGTGAGTTGTCTAATTTCCTAATTGTGTATATTGATGATATTCTCATTTTTTCTAGATCTCCTAAGGAACATATTGAGCACCTACAAAAAATTTATGACATAGTATACCAAAATGGTTTGTGCTTATCTCCAACCAAAATGGAGGTATTTAAGGATGAAATAAATTTCCTTGGTATTACTGTAAAAGATGGCTCAATAGAGATGCAATCTCATATTGTATCTAAGATCCAAGATTTTCCAGATCAAATAATTGATAAACTATAATTGCAAAGATTTCTTGGATGCATTAACTATATTGCAAGATTCTACAAAGGAATTGTTGCTAACATAATTCTCCTAAACAAAAGACTAAGGAAGAATGCACCTAGTTGGATGCCTGAAATGACTCAGCCTGTGAAAAGGATTAAAAATCAAGTTCAAAAGCTTCCTGCCATGTCTCTACCAGGAAAGGGACAAAAGATTGTGGAAACAGATGCCAGCGAAGAATTCTAGGGAGCAATACTAAAGGAAATATTGGAGAATGGGAAAAAAAGATCTGCAAATATGCATCCAGATCTTTTCAAGGTTCAGAATTAAAATACCACTCAACTCATAAAGAGATTCTTGCAACAAAGAAAGCCATTAAAGCTTTCTTATTTTTCTTATAGAGTGAGCACTTTATTTTAGAGATTGATCTCAAAGACTTCAGAGCAAGACTCAACAATGGTGACCCCTCAGATAAGATTGCTTTCAACAAGTTACAAATATGGGGTATGTGGTTTGATAACTATAACTTTGAAGTTGAATATATAAAAGGTAAAGATAATTCTCTGCAGATTTTGCAAGTAGAGAATTAAATCAATCCAAGCAAATTAATATTACTCAGGTAATTCATGAATTTGTTAGTCATGTTTGGTCTTGTGCAAATTCTCAAAGGTCTATTGATGTGCTTAAAAGAAATGATAATCAAATGTCATTTGAAGCACAACAAATCCTACTTGATCGAGATATTATTTGTCTCCCCATACTCCATGACTGAAGTAGCAACCAAATTTGTAGATCCAAAAATACCAACAAAAGAATTTCATTCTCTCCAAGAACCCATGGTATTTTGCACACTAAAATGGAAATGGAGACATTACAGGTTTGTGGAGCCACCTCCAGATGATATTCCTATTGAAGGAATTCGCTTGAGACAACTTGTCCCAAGACTGGGACATTATGGAGGTTTGAATTTTCTTGAATGTGGCTTGAGGGTCATCCTCTGCAAAAAGATGCTTAGGACATACCTAGTGCTTGGGAGATCAAAGATAAATTGTTGATCATTTCAAATATTTTCTCTCACTATCTCCCTACAAAAGTCTTTGAACATCCTCTTCTTTAGATGCATCCTGATATTGTCAGGAACATATTAATAAATTGTAAAATTCCCTAGTATGTAAAAGAAATGTATTATGTCAAAACTAATCACATGCAGGGACACCATCAACACCCTAATGGTTAGTTGTGGCGCAAAATCTATCTTCATCATACGATGAATCTCCATCCTCCAGCACCAGGTCATTTCTTACGAGATACCAGACCACTATCTTTTTCCATCAAGAAGACATGTAACCATAGATAGTGATGGGAGCTCTTTCGTTTCAAGACTCTGGTATGAGCGTAATACAAGGGACCTATATACCGCCGAAAGGGAGGAATCGTCTAGCTCATCTGATGAAGACAACAGTCTAAGAGTCCATTATAGTCCTTAGGAATAATAAAGTGAAAAGCTATGATGGCAAACTTGTTGTCATGTGTCTTAGTGGTCCTTTAGGAATCTAATAAAGTTTTGATGTGACATACTTTATGTCACATTGAAGCATGGTGGACCTCCCCACTTTCTAAAGGCGTCGAATGAGTGGCATGTACTCATTTTGTTGTCCCCCACTATCTCGTAGTGGGAATCTTTTGGGTAACCTAAGTTTCGATTCTCGGTCTCTAAGTTATCTAGTGAAAAGCTTCTCACTCTCCTATAAAAGGGAGTTTGGGACTCATTCACTACATCGGGTAATCAAGGAGCATAAGTTTGTAGAGTGTCTAAGCTTTGTGAGCCTTTCATTTGTTTTAAGTCTAATCCGTTGATCAAGGGTGTTATGGTCTTGTTATCAGAGCTAGCCTTCTTCGTTAACGAATTTATGTTTGTAATAAGTTGAATGTTTTCAAGGATTTGTTGTGCACTTTGAAGTTAGGTTTTTAAATCATTAATATCGAAGTGGTAATACAACTTAAAAAATTAAAAATTAAAAGCCAATTGTGATTGTCGACTAGGCCGCCTTTTTGTATTAACATATGCTTCTTGTCAAACATGTTTTTCATTATTTGATCTAAGCAAAGCTTAGCCATGAATATCGATTGAAGGCTACATCAAACACAAGAAACACCTTGGTAGATACTCCTCACCGAAAAATATTGATTTCATTCACAATTGCAATTGGAACATTTTTGGTCACCCAAGAGAATGTTTACCAAATATCGACATCTACTAGCATGTTGCGAATATTTGTCCCCATTTTAATTGGCATATAGAAAATGAAAAAACATGTTTGTTTTGGAATTTCACTAGTGGCACCGGTGTTAGGGAGCACCATTAAAGGAATGTTTTTTTTCTCCATTTCATACCTTTTCTACTCTTCCTCCTCCAAATGCTTTTGCTATGTAATTTTTTTGTTTCACCTCACGCCCTTACTATAACTTTACTAATTCCTCCTCTCTTTGCCATTTAGAACTTTTCTTCCTCTTCCCTCAATAACTTCTTTAATAGGGTCCTCTTTCACTCCACCTAAGATTTGTTTTAGTTAAAAGAAAAATTCAAATTCAAGATTGTCTAATCAAGACAAGTTTATAGCCTTGTGTATCCAAATAGGTCAAATCTTCACAAACCCCTAAATGAAGTATTGATCTTATTTTCCCACATGATCTCATCGTAGGCAGTTTTTGGGTCTCCCCATAAACATGTAACATGAAAAGAAATAGTTAATATAGCATACTTAACAAGTTTTAGGATGAATGCATGGGTGTTGTTTTTAAATTATTGCTCAAGGAACTCTAAAGTCGGGTTCATGTGTTCTACTTCCCTAAAAATCTTAGTACGATGAAATGTAATCTTGAATGATGTTGAGTTTGAGATGTTTATGTCAATGAGGGCAACTAGAATCATTCACACTTTCATCAAGAAAGAAAATATTTTATCCTCTCAAGAAGCTTCTACTTATTCTCTTACTAGGATTTCTTGGCCAATAGTTTACAAGAAAACATAAACTCAAGATGGCCTAATCAAGATACATCTACAGCGTTCTTCGTTGACCATATACCGTGAGATTATGTATAATCTCATTTGTAGATTATGGGGAACCAATGTTCATGCATATCAAATTTTAGAGAATATAAATTTCCTAGCAATCCTTAATCCACAAGATTGGATGTGTGTAAAAAATATTGTTGATATAAGTAGTTGACTCAACTAATTGGCAAGCATTCCATGCATGATCATTCACATCCATGAAAAAACTTCAAAATTATTAATTCTAGGATGCAATCCTACATTTACAAAAAAATTATATATATTCCTTAGCACCCTTTTTAACAAGTCAATTTAGACTTAATAGCTCAAATTAATGAATATATTATATTTGCAATGACCATATAGTGAGCAAGGTAGCATTTGAAACCACTTAGTATGAACCACGGAGTCAACGATATTATTGGATTCCCCAGCTGAATAGCCCACAAAACCATATAATTGTCATGGTTTGCAACTTGAACTAGACATAATAATAGTTGTGGCCAACATTTCAATAAGCAATGTTAGATACAACATGAGCTTTCTACATGACTACATGTATTCTCCGGGATGGACACAAATTTTATACCCTGAATGGAAAATGCATGAGTGGCCAATTAATGTCGATCTTTAATGCGGATCTCAATGCCCTTGTTCGAATAAAACATAGTTATCTCATCTGCTGCTATATTTTGCTCATGTCCTGTCAACTCTATATAACCTCAAAATAAAATTATCTACTTCTACCAATATATAATATTTTACATTAAATTCTGCTTACCTCCTAGTTATATTATAATGAATGGACAACTTGGATTCACTGGTCCAGCAATTCCAATGCCCTGGATTATTCTCAGATATACAAAGATATTTGGATATAATGAATTTCACTGCCTTTGAATGCCATTATCATTAGCGTTGTTCTTGGCTGTTGTTTCATCACTAAAAACCTTGAACTTGAGAACCTTGTGAAGCTGGCAAACATTCGCAATATGCTTCCGTGGTGCCTGATTAGAATCGAGTATGTATTTTCCCACAAACAGGTTTGCTTCAGAGGGTCCAGTTTCCTCATGCACTAAGGAATATTCTTCAGCTGCATCAAGATGTTCAATGAAATAGATACCCATGAAGCTTTGAAGTGGGAATGTCAAAATGAAATCACTCGAATCAATCATAAACCATAACAGTAAAGAATGCACATAGTAGTTGAAACTTTAACCCTCTTCAAAACTAAAAGCTGTTGAATAAAAAGGTAAAATAAGAATCTCAAAGTAATTATGATTTTATCCAAGCAATCCAAACCTCTCCAAAATGGAAAATCAGAAAGTAAGCTATCTAAACGAAATAGCCATATGACAGGAATGTACAGTACCACAAAAATCTATGCATGGGAACCCCAATAGAGGTAATTGCATGGATGAAGAATGAGCAAGGCTGAATGTATGAGCAGATGCCTGAGTACACAGTGCTGATGTAGACTATAGAGAACCTGGTGTGGATACATGGTGCAAGTGTGGCTGTGTAGTATAAATTAAAGGCATTCAAAATATGTATACATATGCCATATGTCCATGAACTACAACAAAACAACTTTAGAATGAATATTAGAATCAGGATTCTAATATTTATCATAATCTTTTATTTTTATTTACAGTTTATGCTTTTAGTTCAGTTTTTATGTTTTGTGTTTTCATTTTCATTTGTTTTTTTAATGTGAAACCCCATTGTACTTATGGGGACCAAAGTTGCGAACCAGGGAAGACAATTACAAGAAGAAGAAAAGAGATGAATTGTATGTGTGCATATGTCTAATATCCCATGTAATAATGGCTGTCTAATATCCCATGTGATTACATTTCATCATTCCCTCCCTACCTAGAGGAGATTGTCCTCAATTTTCGTAATCGATGTGGGAAGTCCTGCTCACATGCTGACACAGACATCTTTCCAACCAACCAAGTGTCATAGATTTTTCCTTGTAGTGTGTGTGCGAACATCAAGAAGACCATCTTCATCCAATGGAGGCTAAATATATGGAATGATGTCTTTAGGATGAGAGATTACAACCTCTTCCTCTAAGCGTGTTGAGTTGTACAGGCAACATACTATATACCAAACTGAGAGAGAAGATCTAATCAAAAGCATTTTCCTCAATCTGCTGCAAAACGGTGTAAGGCCCATATCAAATATGCCCGACCTTATGAAGATGTTGAGTTTAAATCACTGTTTACTCAAGTAGAGCCAAACTTTGTCACCAACCTGAAATTGTGGAGAAACCCAATGCCTACCCTGAAGCTCTTCGTATTTGGATTGAGTCTTCAATAAAGTATCATGAACCTGTAGAGGGAGTTTGGCCAAATTTCAAACAAAAGAAGACATCGTATCCCCCTCCTTTAGTTGATGACATAAATAAGTGTGGGAAGAGCTACCAAAATTTCATAGGGAGCAAGGGGTTTATACCCACAAGATTCCCCAATGGAGAATGTCCTGTAGGAGCATTGAAGGCTGTATTGTAGCTATGCCGCAACACATGATAAACATCCGACTTCTTAGTTTACTAATAATAGATGTAAACAGCATGAAATTTCACCTTTTATTTGCGGATGAAAGGATGTACAAAATCTCAACAGAGCCTAGAAGTTTCCACAGAGTTTCCAAAAGTGACTTAGAAATCTAGAATTGCAATCAGAAACAATAATGAGTGGTAAGCAAAAGTGACACCATATGTGCTGGGAAAAACAACTCAACAGCTTTGGAAGCATCTATAGTTTTGTTGAATGGAATAAAAAGGGTAGTCTTAGACAACCAACATACAACAACAAAAATACAATCATTGCTTCCTAAACATAACTGGCAGTCCCCTAATAAAGTCCATCAAGACAGATTCCTAGGGCCTTAAAAGTGGCTGATATAAACCAAGCTTTCTAATAGCAGGTTTAGATTGAAAGCATAATGAACATGTAATAAAATATTGCATGTGCTTTCAATAAAATGTGTAAATGCCGCTAAGTCTTAAACATGGCAAAATGGCCACCATATAATAAAGAGTAGGCCTCTTTAATGAATGTGAAATGTGGTGAACCAGCTTGATGCAGGAGCATCACCATGGAGCATTAGAGCACAAATGAAGTTTGAATAAGCCTATGAAAGGCACTAGGTACAAACTAGGAGTTGTCAAAGTCTTCTTTCATCAACCATGTCATTGTTCAAATTCATATTTGTATGTGCATTGTTGTAATAAAGGTGAAAAGCCTTGTAGTAATGGTAAGTTGTCAAGTTGATTAGGTATGAGAGGTTGATTAAGAGTGCATGAGCTGTCATATCTTCATGATCTATGAAGGAGGAGTGGAAAAGTCTACAAAAATATTGTGTATGACCCTTAAAGGTCATGTTTGACCAACAAACTCCTTCATTTGTGTTGTATGGTTAAAAGTAGCACTCAAAAATAGGGATTAGGCCTAGATAAGGTCTTCAACAGCTATGTTTAGCTATATACAAGCAATGAGCTCGAATTCATCATGATAGAGGATAGAAAATTGTGTTTTTAGAGGAGAGGAAGTTGAGATGGAGAAGAAAAGATAGTGTGGTATGCCAAAACAGGGAAGATTCGTGAAAAGAACACTGTCTGAAAGTCTCAAGAATAAATAAAGTGGGTTTCTTTGTTGGATGACCTGGATTCTTCTTCCATGACATGTCCCTTAAGAGGATATAGTGTCATATTGTTAAATTTATGAGCTAAATGTTTCTGTTTCAGTGAATTATGAGGGTTTCCAGAGGACTGTGCATGAACTGTACCAGGACAGTGGTCTCCAAACCCTCCATGGCATTTAAGTGATGAATCACACTTAACTGTTAACATGAAAAGTATCTACAGGTGTCAAGGAACACCTTCATAATTTTTGCAAGTCATGAAAATGCTTCACCAAATTAATATGGTGATTTCTCCCTTCTCGGGCTCGTACTAGGGCCTCGATTATCTTCTTACTGGACCAGTGAAAATGGCCACAAATTTCAAACTATCTCTGTCTTATCATGAATTAGAAGCCTCCAAAATTTTGAGGTGATTGATTCAGTACAGTGGGAGATCCACATAACAGTAATTTCGAGCTAGATTGCAAGAACACAGGGTACAGTAAGAAGGGAAACAGTCAGGTTTTTCATTCAAATTTGATCAATCATGATCCTAGATTATGTATGAAGGTGATATCCAGGTATAATTGATATGTTTAAATGATTCTAGGAAGAGTTCAAGGAAGAGAATGCCTTTATTCTGAGCAAAGGCTGACTGTACAGAGGTTTAGGACTGTACTAAGTCAATAGAAAAGGTTATAGTGAAAGATAGCTGGCAAAATCAATGTAGAACCAACGCATGGGAGTTTGTGAACACCTCAAACATGTAGAATGATGCCTAAAGAGCATGGATCCAGGGCATGAGAACTTTTGAATTGCATTTTAGGGCTTGAGTAGACATACAAGAGCTATGAGAAGCTTGAGGGCAAAGTATCAAGAATCCACATTGAAGACCAATATTAGAGCACTGGTAAGGAAGTTGAGAGCTTTAGTTTGATGTCTTGATCGTGTTCAAACAGGTGGAAAGGGTCTTGTGACTCCATTTGAAGAAGGACTCCATTGTGAGGTAAAGTGCATGGTAAGAGAACTCAAGAGGTATGTGTGTCAAGAACCCTCATAAATGGATTTGTAGCATGAGACAGTCTTAAGATGAGGAGATAGAAGCTTCGACATCTATAATTCAATGATTCCCAGTTGCTCAAGATGACAACTAGTGATCCATACACCCCAATGTCTAACATGATAAGAGCTTGTGAAGCCCAAATCTGGACTTAATGAAGGACAGGGCAGTATTGCCAAGATTGATGATCTTGCATTTTATGCATGCTAGAATTTGATACTTTGATGATCCTATATTGTATACATGTGGGCTAAAATTCTATGAAGGGCAGATAAGTCATTTGAATGGCATCATTTGAAGACCTTCTATCATAATGGATGGTGTGCTTAACAGTGGGTTGAAAGATCATCTCCAAAAGAGAACAAAGTAAGTAACCTGATTTAATCTGGATCTAGAACTGTATTGATGTCTAACAAAAGTCCTATCATTATTGAACCACTCTATTGAATGCTATGGGACAAGCCATTGACCATGCACACAAGTGAATGAAATCATGAATAATCCAGATGGAAGACTTATTGTAGTAGGCAAGAATGATGCTAAGCTAAGACAGTTGGCACACTAGTTGAGACTAATATTGTGAGTACAAGTGCAAGGAGGAAGTGTTTGCTAGGCACTAAGGAATCAGGAGTTAAGACTTGACCAAATGAACTAGGTGAGTTAAGCATGTGAACAAGAGAGGGCAGTCAAGATCATGGAGAATCTATCTCAGGAATGGGATGCCATGAAGCCATCAAAGGAGGTTATGGAGTCAATTTAAGGAATTCAACAGGATTAGTGCTTTGTAAGCCACACAAAGGTGCTGAAGTACAGGGATTTGAAGAGGTTGCAAATTGTTGTAAGTAGTAGATTGAATGAAGACTGGAAATCAGTCTTAAACCTTGCATGAAGATATAAGTGAATGTACATGAAGAAGAAATCAAAACTCACTTGCTAGTGACTTGAGAATTATTGTAGGAGAATATGATGTTGGTCACCATGATGAATGAGTTAAACCTTGCATGAAGATATAAGTGTATGTACATGAAGAAGAAATCAAAACTCACTTGCTAGTGACTTGAGAATTATTGTAGGAGAATATGATGTTGGTCACCATGATGAATGAGTTGAGCTAAGGCTGCACCACGGCTGGAACACAAAGTTGATTTAATTTGTACAGCCTCATCTCTTAATATATAATCAAGAAAAGGAGTTTGGTTTACCACTGTAGATTGTTGCAAGGAAGTGAAAATTAATTGTATGTACGAATTTGACAAATTAAGTGATTTCCACTATTAATATGCAGCAAATCTAGAACCGAGGATATGAAGAACCTTGGAAGGAGGTATGCTGAACATATCATCACATTTGTTACTGGTCCCCTTTTTACACTTAATCCCAAGATGAAATTGTTGAAATAAGAATTTCCTTTCATGTGCCTTTTTGAGTCTTGGATTGTGAATTAAAAAACGTCAAGAAGCTGGTGATTAATATGAATGATTGTCTCCTTGCCAAGGATGTGGTGTCGCCATTGCTCAAGTGCTTAAATCAAGGCATAGAATTGTTTGACATATGTGTTGAATTTCTATTTGATGTCATATAATGTTTATGAATGACGTGCAGTTGGGGGCCGTCCTACTTAAGAGCACCCATGGCGTAAAATAACATATATGATTCTTTCTTAAAGGGCCAACGCAAATCAAGAAGAGCAAGCACAGAAAAGGGCATCCATTTGCTGCTGAAATGCTTTTTTGGTGGTTGCATTCATATGAAATGTTTCTGATAGGAAAGCTGATGAAGTGATCTGGCAATATGAAAGAAATGCCAAATGATTTCCCGTAGAAATTCATACCACCAGAGAACCTTTGTAGATCTGTAGTATTTGATAGAGTAGGACCCATCCTTGAGAATCTCGACTCTTTTGGGATCTACGTGAACACGGTTAATAAAAAAGCCCAAATATTGAACAGAAGTTTTCCCAAACAAGGATTTTTTCATTTTGACCTTAAAAATTTGTATTTGTTGCATATCAAGAGTAATGTGAACGCGTTTGGTATGGCCATCCCAACTACTACCATAGACCAATATGTCATCCAAATAGACTACTATGAATTACCCCAAATATGGACAAAATATATCGCTGATGAAACTTTGGAATGCGACTAGAGCATCAGTAAGACCAAAAAGCATGACTAGCCATTTATATGGACATGTTTTTTCATATTTATTTCCATACATATAATGGGCCCACATGTACATGATAGTATCCAAAATTTTGCAGAAATATTTGGCTCCCTTAAATTGGTCTATGAAATCATATATCCTAATCAGTAAGTACTGATTTTTCATGGTAACCTTGATCAAGGCTCAACAGTCGGTGCACAATTTCCGTCCATTTTTCTTTTTCTCGGGAAAAATTAACATGGGAGAAGCCCAAGAAATGTGTTTGCTATACAAAAATACACTACCAAAGGAATACCAACTGCAGAGTAATAAATACATATCATGACATAGGTGAACATATGAGAATCAATACCCTTATTGCATAAGGACAGACCTCCAAGCATTATTCGATAGCTTCGTTAACCAACCTTTTCTCTTGGGGACATAGGGATCTCTCTATTGGCATGACTCTTTACATTGCTTTATACACATTATATGTCCATTTTATATATGTTGCACTATTATATCCATGCTACTGATGTGATCATAGAGATTGGTATAGGCTTTAATTCCTGTTCTATTCAAGTTACTGGGTCATGGATTCTCACTAGGATGGGGGCACATCTCATGTTCGCACAGGGCTACTCTAGGGGCATTGTGGGGCATCTCCTTGTCCCACTTCAGGTGGTATCACACCGATTATTTGTTATATACTATGGTGCTTCAGTTGATGTTTTATACCCGTGATCTAATGCACAGTAGAATTACCAAATAAAGGAAGGACCTATCACATCAGCACCCCACCCTGACATTATTTTGCTATTTATAAGACAAGAACCAATGGTTTTCAGTTGAAACACGACCATCAACCAAATTGTTCATAAAGACTCATTCATACACCACCCAAAGCAGAAAATACAAGAATTAATAATATAACTAAGGCAACTACCAAACATTTAATTTATCATACATTGATAACAATTACAATATTAACATGATAATCTACATTATCTCCTTTTTAAACAAGTTGAAGTCCCTTCTGACACAACCCCCATACCAAATCATAAAAACCACAGCCGAAATAAAGGTTGAGATTGAGGATGGGAAAAGAAGATGTCCCTGGAGGAGCTGCTGCCAAAAACTTCAAGATACCCTTGCTGAAAATACACGTGCTAAAAATTTGATTTTTATGAACAAGTTCTGAAGTGTGATTTTGTCAACAAAAACTTCTGCCTAAATTTTGTTTCTGAAAACCCTGGAATCCAATAATTGTTTTTCTTTGACATCGAATTTTATCAAAAAAATGCATTGAAGCAGTTCTTATGGTCACTGCAGCAGTCCGTAGGATACTCTAGTAGTGTCCGTACTGTCACTTTAGCAGTAAGTAGAGTCAATGTAGCAGTTTATATGGCCACTATAGCATTATTATAGCAGTCTGTATGGTCACTGTAGTTGTTCATATGGTCACTATAGTTGTCCGTATGGTCACTATGGCATCCTGTACAGTTGATTAGCATATATAAATGAACGTACAGTCGATCTTGTACAAGTAGGGTCCAAGGATGTACAAATGTTTCGGCATATACAACAAAAAAAGTAATGAGTGTACCACTGAAACAATTGATTTTTTCCAATTGAAAATGGAGCATACACTTGTGGAGAAGATCTGTACAGCTGTGCTGAAGTAAAGGTGTCGTGCGGTTTGACTGTACTAGCCAGCACAGAGGCATATAGTGTAGAATTGAAAGTGTACAGTTGTGCAGCATAGACAGAAGGGAAAACAAGCAGTGTACAGTGGGCTAATAAACGAGCAGCCATACGGTGAATAGTCAATAGACAAGCCATATGGTTAAGAGTCAACAGGCAGGCCATTGGTGTAAGGATAGGCAGCAGACAGTATGGAACTAGGGGCATATGGTTGCTGACTGTACGGTGAAGGAAGCTGAGTGTATGGTTAGCAGCCCTACATTGGAGAATTAGACCTGTAGCCAAATGGTGAGTCTTCCTTGGCATGCCGTGGGTGCTCGAGTGTACGGTGATGAACAGTGAGTGTGAGCATCTGACGGTGAATTTGAACAATGATAGTATGGTCGTGTAATAGAACGCCTACCCCAGATTTCTTCACAACAATCTAACGGTCCAAAATATCTCTTAGGTAATAAATATTTGTACCTCCTATTAAGTGCCCAACTTTGCTTTTATAATTTTCTAAGACACTGTCGGATCATCTACCTTTTATATTTCCAATGTGTAGGACCATCTATGTTTTATATTTTCAATACGGAGCACTTGTTTATTTTTTTCATTGATAATTATCATACCTTTTCTATTTGACTCATGGGCCCCTTTGTAGATGTTTCAATCATGTCCTCTTCACCATTGAAAAACTCCACATTACTCATGTTCACATTCTCAGTCCATTGTACAATTTTAATTTCAAGTCATGTCCTTGACAAGTGTTTCGTCAAGTTCTTGAGCCTAACTGATCCATTTTACAAAATTTCTTAAATCTGAACAATCCAACCAACATTAGTTTAGATGTCGCAGGCCTTAATTCCCACTGACCATTATTTTTTAATTTAAGTTATGCATAATTGAAATTCTTGTATCCTAAATATGTATCATGCCCATGCTTTCTCCTTTATAACCCTTGGCTTAAAATTCATGCGCCGCAAGTATTACAGCAATACTTCCTCGACTTGACATGAACTTGGTCACCCAAAGTGCCATGACTCCTTGTTCATCTCAGGTTTATCCTTGGACCTTGTTGTGTTCAATGAAAAGTTGCAAAAGCCATGGAATTGGGGTAAGAATCTCTAAAGAAACCCCAAAGGCTTTGAACAAGCTGATCAATGGACCATCTGATAAGAAATGAGCAAGGGTTTCTTCTTTGCATACATTAATTTGAAGTAAACAAGCAAACTAAGCAAATGAAGCTAACCTCTATTCTTTGAAAGCTTGAAATAATGAACCTAAGAGGATCTAAGCATTCATTGTGTTTAAGAGAGAGATCTCCCCATTAATGGCTTCAAGGCCAATGGTTCTTCTCTTTTACTCTATATTTGTGCTATAAAATACAAAAGCAAATGTTAATAGCTCAATGGAAGAAAATGAAATACAATCTAAAGCCTAAACAAAATACTATAATCTGTGCTAGGAAGAAGAGAGAATTCTTAGAAAATGAGGGAGGGGTCTAGCCCTATTTATAGTTTTCCATTTGGGAAAATGGGAGATTTGGGTGCATGTGGGACAAATGCAAAAGTCCAAAAGCACTTTTAGCAAGTCAAAGTGAGGTTTGACTGTGTTTAGAAGAGATTGACCATGGTTAAGACTAGCTAACCATGTTTAGAGGGTAATTAATCTTACTTAGAGAGAAATTAGGTTTCTGAAGGGCTTTGAAGACTTAATCAATCCAACGAAGTGGATTGATACTCCAGGGAGCTAATAAAGGTGGTAAAGAAGAGAATATTAGCCAAGAAGAGGTTATTATAACCTATTTAATTAGTTTACAAGAGGAAATACGACCAACAGTGTCGTAAGAGGGGAGTTAGATAGATCTAACTGACGAGGTGTCGTAAATTTGCAAGGGGAAGAATAGTTAGTACAATATTAAGAATAATAGTGCATTGATCAAACTATAGGTGTCTACACTTGTGTTCACACTTTTTGCAGCCGGCTCTTTGACCATCATATCAGCACCACTTTTAAACCGTAGGGAGACGAGACAACATATTTGTCAAGCTTTGCATCCCCGACTTTGTATTTTGTGAACTCAAGGGGGCAAGCAGACTTTGATATTCACAATTCAAAGGCCTTGGCATCACCAACTTCTATTTCTTGTCATCACTTTGCAAACCTCTTTTATCTCCATAATTTCAATGGTATTGCAACCTGGTTGAAACACTGCATAATCCTCCATCCGCCAATAAAATAGAACAATGAAGAATGTCATCTCATCTTCAAAGCACATGTTACTCCAAGATCTCTTCACCATCCAGCTTCATAGCACCTCAGTTTCCATCATCCAATGAGTCCAACGAGGTTGGCTTCTTGTCACCGCATGAATCTTTAGATCTATCACATATTTTCAGCCTTTATTTTCAATGCAGAGTAAATTTTTCTTCCTAGTTGGCTGTTAACAACCAACCTTGACCCAAAAATGCATCATAGGCCTTACTTTTTAATGGGATTACTACAAAATTCAACCAAAATTGTGGATTCCAACAAATATTTTTCATCCCATTAATACACCCAATACCTTCATGCCATATTCATCTGCTCGCACTAGTTGGTATGGAAAAGGCCGAGATAGTTGGCTCCAAAACTTTTCCATGTGTCCTCCGGAAGAGTATTGACACAAAAACAAAGCATCCACAATTGGGCTCGGCAAGTGTATCCCAAGTATCTCCATATACACTAGTGTCGATTGTTGGGCTAGATTCATCATTGTCACAAGCATAGGGTCAATCACTTCATCAAATGACAATGGAGGCTCGACTCGGTTTCATTTTTCTACTTTTTGTTCTCCCCATTGTCCGGTGTTACCACATTAGGTTCTTCGTCACATGCTCCATGTCAAGGCCATTGTGGGGGCACAATGGTGGTTATGCATTCTTGAGATCGGAATACATGCAATAAATCAATAACCTTTATAGGTATGGTAGTTTGACTTTGTAAGACATGTCTTGCAAGTGCATTATCTAACTCAAGCATAGGGTTAGGAGCATAGGGTCGATCACTTGGTCAAATGACAATAGGGGCTCAACTATGGGTTCATTTTTCTACTTTTGTTCTCCCCATTGTCAAGTGTTACCACATTAGGTGTGTTGTCACATGCTCTTCGATAACTTGATCAAATGACAATGGGGTCTCAACTATGGGTTCATTTTTATACTTTGTGTCCTTCCCATTGGAGTGTCAACATGTGCTCCATGTCAAGGCCATTGTGGGGCGCGATGGTGGTTATCAGTATTCTTGAGTTCATGAATACTTTGCAATAAATCAGCAAACTTTATAGGTGTGGTAGTTTGCAAGACATGTCTTGCAATCGTGCATTATCTAACTCAAGCAAACTAGTCACCACCGCACTTCATGGTCATAGGAGTTTCTTCATTCTTCAACCATGGCCTCCTCGCTTTCCACCCTAGCCTTTGCAAGTCTTTCCTTCTCCAATCTTGTGTTAGGGTATAAGGCTTTGTGCTCGAGTGATTGCCATTATTTCTTCATCCTAAACCGTGTCAATCACGTTGACATCCGCTGTTTCATAAAGTTGGCATCATTGTGATCCCCAAGCCCACAGTATCTAAAAAAATCAATATAGTTTTGGTGCCGGCTATAGATGTCTTCACCGCATTATCTAACTCAAGCAAACCGGTCACCACCGTACTTATGGGTCATGGGAGTTTCTTTATTTTTCAACCATGGCCTCCTCACTTTCCACCTTAGCCTCTCGCAAGGCTTTCCTTCTCCAATCTTGTGTTAGGGTATGCTTTGTGCTCGAGTGATTGCCATTATTTCTTCATCCTCAACTATGCCAATCATGTTGACATCCGTTTGCTTCAAAAAGTTGGCATCATTGTGATCCCCAAAGCCCACACTATCTAAAAAAAAGTTCAATATTTTTTTGGTGCCGACTATAGATGCCCCAAGCTATAAATAGTTGTCTATCTATGGCTATATATATAGTAACCACATGTCATTGCCATATATCTATATAGGGCACTAACTAGACCTATACTCTATCTAGTTCCCCTCTATCTACATACGCAAGGCTATCTATAGTTTAGAGTCATTTCCCTCGAACTACCGTTTTATATAGGGCTAGATGCTAGGACTATAAATAGTCCCTTTAGGTCACCCTACACATAGTACACTCAAGCTGATTTGTGAGGCAATCTCTTGTGAAATGCCTAAGGCATTGCCAATCGACGTCCTCCTTGTGAGTCATATTGATTTTGATCGCCACCTCCATCACTATTATTGTGATATTTTTATTCAACTTTGTCAACGTTGTGGGTGGTGTCAACTACTACCCTTTGTGTAGATCATAGTTCTAAAACTCGCGATAAATCGGGTGATAATCGCGATTTATCATTTACCTTGAGCTAAACGATAAAACTTTCAAAAAATCGCGATTTGTGCAGAGGCGATAAAACGCGATTTTTCCGGCGATAAATACTCTGAAAAATCATTGAATCTCGCCTAGAAATCGTGGAAAATCGTATGACTTAGGGGTTAAATGCAAAACGCGACCAAAACAACACGTTTTTTGCCTTGAGTGACTCGTATTTTCTCCTGCAACTCGTCTTTTGTCCTGCGACCTGTTTTCCATCATTTCGTGGCAAAACGTGGCGGTTTCGTGCCATTTCGTGGCGGTTTTGTGCTATTTCGTGCCCTAGGTTTTGTGCTTTTTTGTGCCCTAGCCAGTTCGTGGCCCTAGGTACTGTAAATCCCAGCAAATCGTATACTGTAAATTCTAGAATAGTAGAATCTATATAATGTAAATCGTATACTATAAATTTTATTTCAGATTTCCTTAAAATATTAAAATCCTATAAAATCGTATATATTATATAATATTATAATGTATACTGTAAATTGAAATAGAGATGTATACTATTACATTATATTTCTTTTTATTTTATTTTTAAGATTTTAAATAATATACTGTCACCTGTGTATAAACTTAAAGTTATAAACGAATTTACAAATTAATTCCTTTTGCATACATTTGAATTTTTAATATATTACCGTTATATAATATATTACGAATTAATATATTTAAAATCGTATTACAGTATATTTCCTTTTGCATACATTTAATATATTATAATTTAAAATCGTATTACGAATTAATATATTTAAAATCGTATTACAGTATATTAAAATCGTGATACTTCAAAAGTCACAACTCTTTTTTGGTCAAAACTTAATCGAAAATATGCATATGGCCCTATGGCACTCTATAGAGTCACTTCTCGCATCATTTAACATTGTTTTTACATTCAATTTAAGTTTATTTTATGAATTTAAATGTTTTTAAAAGTAGCGATAAAGTTGTCGATTCTTTATGCGATTAATGCTGATTAATTGCCAATTCGACTTCCGAGTCAAAATTTGGCCTACCGATTAATCGCCGATAACGATTTTTGAACTATGGTGTAGAGTACTCGGTGTTCTGTTTAGTAAATTGTATAGGAAACCCTTGACTAAATGGCTCTATAACTTGAAAAATATCACAAAATATCCACCTTGGCATGACCTACCTTGCAATTAGTACACCAAAAACCTTGTCTCTATTCTTGGCATCTCCCTTGAGCTTTTTCATCATTTGTAACATGTGTCTTCTCAAGGCCTACACCATTCCAAATTCACTATCATCGCTTGACTTTAAATCATCATCTTGGCTCCTCTTCCTCGAGCATGTGGAGGTTTTGTCCTCACTTTCTATATCCATCATTCTCTCAGTATGCATATTTGCTAGACGAAGATGGAACTTACTTCATCTTCCTCTCGCAATGCGGGTACAAGTCCCTTAATGAACCACCGCTTCTTTAGACCATCGATTGGCTCCTCCCGGGTTTTCCCGCCAATTCCTCGAGTCTTCTTTGTAATCTCGTATATTCTCATGTTTCACTTGGCATGTGTTAAATATCTCAACAACAATTTCATTATTGTCCAAGGATCTTAATTCCTTTTCTCGTAAGGTCCCCTTCTCAACGCTAGTCCTTTTGGAAGACTTTGAGCCCATTCCACTTCTCATGGGCAAGAAGGAAATGAACAAGGGGAGTAATTGTCATGTTTTTCAGATTGTTTTCATGAGCATTGCATTCTTTTTAGTAGTTTTCTATGTATAGTTAGGTTGGCTGGGAAAGATGAAAAGCCAATGGAAGAATAGAAGGAAAAAGGAACTATTAATTCCCCCAAGGAGGTCGGTCTTCTTAAGAAGACTTTAATTGGTTTTGGCGCCACATCAAGCTATAAGAAGGGGGTCGCTTGGCTTGGAAAGGGTTATGCATACTTTTGGAATTATTTCTCTTGGAGTTGGGAGCTTGTTTGCTTTCTCTCTCATCCATTGAGGACGAAAACCCTCTTGGAGAACCTATTGAGAATGAAACCTCTCAATAGTGAGCTGGTTTGAGGACGAAACCCCTCAAGCTTGCAACAAGGTGGTCTCATAAGGAGTTATTTTCATATTTGAAGGCATTTCCAGCCCTCTCCTAGGGTGGCGACTTTCCCTAAGGTGGCATTGGGGGTCTTCTAGGGCACGGAAGCATCAAACTCAACCATCATTGTGTTTCTCATATTTTTAGCAGCTGGAATCTACATTTGGACTTCATTTTTGGGCTTGGAATCCTTCATTTCCAGCCATCTTTGTAAGGGTTTACACTGCTGTTATTATATTTAATTAAATAAATTCCAGCTGGGGTTTGAAGGCTTATTTCTTGGTTTATAATTGTTCTAAAATATTTCTAAGTTGCCCTACATGTTTTGGATGGTGTGAATGATGCATTTTTGAAGAGATATTGCATTTTCCTTGCTGCTGTTATAAAAATCAGACTGTTGTACCTTGCTGTCATAAATTTTCAGTTGGTTGTCATAATTTTTAGTTTACTATCTATTGGGGTTTGTGCAATTTCCCTTTGTTTCAGTTAGAGCCCAGAAAGGGACATTACATTTTCAAATGCCTTCTACAATTTTGCCCATCGGGACTTGTTAGTTGTTGGTGCATCTTGTACCAATCAATAGCCACCCTCTATGTGTGGCTAGAAAAGACCAATACCAGTGGCGTTCATTTGTTTGCCTATTGGCAATCTAGATGGTGATACAAGTTTTGCAATACCATACCAGGACTTTAGATCCATCACCGGTAACTTTTGGTAGCTTTTGCCTCTAAATTTAAACTTAGTGGAGTGCCAAAGTGACCTTGATTGTTGACCTTGTCATACTTTGATTTTGGCTTTGAAGTGGCTCTTCTAATACGAGCCTCCTTGATGCAGAGCATCCTCAATCTCAAGGTTATCCTACACCCGAGAACTCATTGAACAACTTTTAGAAGGATTAAGTACTTGATAAGACAATAGTCCAAAGACTAAAGTGCACAAAATCGCTCTTTGCGAGTGCTTAATTCGGGCTTCACAAAGTCATGTGGAGCTTCGCAAAGCTTTGCAATTCATAATTAAGTTGCACAAAGTAGAAGAGTTAGTCACGCATGAAGATGCTTCACAAGTTTAGTGTATACCAAAGCATCAAAGCAATCTGGAGAGAGCTTCACACGTCTTGGAAGCTTCGCATGCCTATGAGAACATGGCCTGGCCTAGCCGCCCCCCCCATAGATTAGATAGTTCAGGGCTCACCTCCTGGATCTATAGATAGGATAGGGCATAGAATCTTCAATAGACCCCCTCGATAGGGAGATAGATCCCCATATATAGATATGCCGCCCCCCCTATCTAGATAAGGGCGTAGTGAACATTTGGAGAGCCCCGTTGCTATCAATCGTGATAAACAGTGGGAGTGTGCCGATAGTAGGGGAGTGCCCGCTCGGTTTGTAGCTCTACCCCTCCGATCTCTCGAGATAAGCTCTTTATCCGCACTAACCCGACAAAATCTAAAGAGGGTGAGGTTCTTTAGATCTCACCCGTTTCGGGTGAGGGGAGAGGGGGCCCTATAGATTTCTATGGCGAGTCCCCCCCATATCAAGTGTGAATGAGCTTCACAAGCACAAAAATACTATAATTGGCAAGACCAATTGCTCTTTGCAAGTCTATTTGTGCCTTCGAAGGTTGAAAAGTCATTGATTACACCATATTGGTCTAACAAGTAGAAATAGTCAAACACACATATTTCACATCAATGGCAATGATGGAAGAAACACAATCCTAATCTTCTTGGATGTGTTCCATCATAAGACGTGATCAACGACTTGTCCAAAAAATATGAACCTATAGTTGTAGAATTTTTAGAATCACTAAATGGCAAGAATCTAATGCCATAACAAGGTTTGCACTAGTTTATCAATTTCTTCTGAACTCCTGGACATCAGCATACTTGTAACACCTCTTCGCCAATATAAGTCGAGGCCATGACCATAAAGGGGTTCCCAACAAAGGTCAGTTCCACATGGATTCCTAGAAGAGTCTTCTAGTAGTGTGTTGGGTTCTAGTTTAGTTAAAATAGGAGTATGTAGCTTGTTTCTCTATATTTTACATCTTCGTATGAATAGAATCCCCAACCCCTCCCCTCAATTAAAAACCTAGTAAAGGTGTTGGGCACTACCAAAGATGCACCCCATATACAAAAAAAACAGCTTAGAAGTTTTGACAAATGACTTTTAATGCAATTTTGAAATATGACAGTTTTAACTTACAAACTATAAAAACTGAAGCCAAGTCATTTTTCCATGAGGTTTAGACAACAACTTTATACAATCTGGGAAGTTATTGTTAGCATACAGCTTTTAGACAAAAAGTTCAGAATTTAATACAAAGTCAAACCGTTGGGAAAGATTTTAAGCCTAAAAATACACCATGGGAACACTCAAAAAGTAAATCTAAAAACTTAAAATCTAGAGTGAAATCATTTTATAGGATACTTCACAATGATATTGGACACAACTTGCAAAAATTCATGGACAACCTCCTTTTGGTTTAGGAGATACAAAATTAATCCAAGTCCTATAGTAAAAAACTTTATATAAAGGCTAAAATTCTGACTTTATATAAAAACTATCATAAACTTAAAAACAAAACATTGCCCCTGTAGATATGAGACACCATCACTTTTTCTTTCTGAATGCCATTCTACAGCATTCCCACACTTCAGATTTGGCTATTCTACCCTTTTTGTTGTATCCTTTATTAAATTATATTAGTTAATGTTTAATGAACTAATGTTCAGTTATGAACTTCCCCAACTATATTGTAACCTCTTTCAACATAATAAATACAAGCACCACACACCTCTCAATGTGTGTCATGTGCCTTTCTTATTTCTCTTCACTCTTTCTATGTTCACATCTTCTAAGATTGGTATCAAAGCATAGTTACCTAAGACTCCGGGATGGCGGAACGGGGTTTCCGGGACGGCAAAAATTTCTAAATTTTGGGGACAGCGGGGATGACTAATTAAAAATAGATAAATATTTAAAATATAAAGATATAGTGACTACATTATATAAATAAGCTGAAATAAAACCATTTGAGATTTAAATAAGGTGAAACTTGAACTCATAAACATCAAATACATTCCTTAATACTATAATATGAATAGGTTAATGTCATAAATTGAAAATTCATAATACATATTTGAATTTTGAATTTGAGACAAGCTGAAATTTCAAATATATTATAAAATATAAAAGTAAAACCATTCTAAATTACAATTGATCAAGTGACAATAGCTGATATTCATATCATTAATCTCATAGCCAAATACACCAACAATTGTCTATTGTCAATATTACAAAAAAGAGGACAACTACAAGTATCAGCCTAAAAATCAGAATCAACATCTGAAGCAATATCCATGAACTCCTCCTCACTGGTACTAGCATCCTCGTCCTCAAAGGTAAGCCCAATCAATCCCATTGCATGCATGTATTGTCCTCCCCGCCTCGGCTCTCGTTAGGTTAGTAATGTTGTTTTTATGTTATAAGTGATTTACAATTTTTAAAAAATAGTTTGGAGTGTAAAAAAGTGTTTTTATTTAAAAGGAAGTTCCCAAGGACGTCCGGAGCGTCCCCCACGTCCCCAAAGGTTTCCCACATCCCCAGGACGTTTCCCTTCCTCTCCAAACATCCTTGTATGCGTTTCCCACCAAGTAAACACTATGGGAAACGTGGGGGAAACATTTCCCCCACGTCCCTAGGATGTCTGGGACGTCCCGGACGTGTCAAAAATGGGGGGGGACGCGTCCCCATGTAACTATGTATCAAAGCCATTGGTGCTCAAAGAATTTGGAGTTCTAGGAAGCCCGAAAGAAGGTACAGACTACGGAAAGAACTCAAATAAGTTTGAAGTTCAAGGAAACCCTCGTAATACGCTATGGACAACAAGGAGAAGAAGATGAGGTCAAAAAGCAAGAGTTTGTAGAACATAGCACTCTGTTGAGGGCACATCACGAGGATTTATGACCGAATAATGCCATTTGCATAGTAAAAACATGAAAAACAGTCCACGAGTAAAAAGGCATAGAAGACTCTTAGTTCATGAGTGCAAAACAGGCCACAGACAAGAAAGATGATTTCGAGTGATATTGAGTGTTTTTAGGCACGAGTTTCACGAATCGAAGGTAGATCGCAATGGAGAATGAGAAATAAGTAATAACCTCTCGTAATCGTGATTTCTAAAGCGAGTTTTTCGAGTCGGTTATGGCGAGGCAGACGCAAGAGCACGTCTCGAGACCAAGAAAAAAATGACATTGTCTTAGGCCATTCTCTTATGGTCTTCTAAATCGAGGCATAAAAAAATTTACAATTTGTGGGTGAAGTTTCAATCATCTAAAGGATATGAAAAGACTTTCATTTGATATGTCCCGGAGGGAGTCTATATAGCAGATGCGGTGTAAAGGATGTGAAGACCCTGAAAGAGGATGTGATGACCAAGACTCATTATGGCACAAGATTCTAGATTTTTACAAATGTAAGGGTATGAGATACAAAAAACGTGGGCAAAATAGAAGCTCAGATCAGTTGCTATCATTTACATCTAGTTCAGACTCACGTAAGATTCGTGATTTGTCTGAGAATTGACATCTAGGGCACAAAATGTCATTAATCCATCAGATTTTCAAGGAGCACATAGTGTCAAAAATCAGTCATTGCTTATAGTCATTACAAATGCATAAAATAGTAAAAACACGGATTTCTAACTTTTAAGGTGTTGGAATTGTGTGTTCACACTAGGCCCATGGATCTATCATCTAACTATTTTGTATCCGGCCTAGGATTATGCATGTTCACACTAACTCATGCGTTACACTTATTTTTGGGAGTTTGTTTATTATTGTTGAGATAACCCCACATGTAAGTGGAATTTGTTTGATCCATATTTTTGGGGATTCTCTTATTTTTAGGGGTTCACAAGAATCTCTTAGTTGTGCAACCACCTCTTAGGCCTATTAATAGGTAATCCCACTTGTATTTTGATATCCAGGATTTGTAAATATTTGTGAGCTGAATAATATGAGGAAACATCATTTTCCTACCCTATGAAATGTTATTTTGTTGTGCAAAAGGTTTCGTGGTTCTCGTGATGAAAATGTTCTTTGGAATGATCCCGTGAGAGAGTGATCTCCACTCCAACATAGTATCGAGCAATGCAGGTCCAAAGCATCGATTACTCTACCCAAATTTAATCTATGGTCATATTTACAAAACAATGTGCTCTACATTCGATCTATGTTTACTGAGTTAAATCAATGGAGAAGAATTGCAAAGCTCCATTAAAGGGCTCTAATAGGAAAAAATACTACATTGAAGTTGTAGGAGTTTTTATTGCAAAAAAAAGAAAACATTACATCAGTAGAGTGTTTGTTGAGTGCGAGACGTTTGCACGATTTGCATTGTGACAGATTTGAATGCGTGAGTTGGTCCCCTAGCTCACCTCATGAGCTCCTTGGCAACATACAATAGCTCAACGAGATACATTGGAAAAAGTGCCCTTCGCGAGGTATATTTGAAGACTAGTGCTACCACACATCCCTTGCTCCATGAGCTCTTGTTACAGCCTTCACTCACCCCTTCTCGCTTAAGCACATAGAGTGGCAAGCTCTAACCTAGATGTCTTCACTCTTAAGAAGCTTTCATAGTTCACAAGCTCGGCCATGTTTCCTCAACATGATGCAACTTGACTTCCCGTGCAGATCTCAGGCTCTCTTGAGATTTGTGCATCACAAATCGGTAAGGCCTCGGCCAACCATCCTCCCATTGGTTGTCTCCTCCAATGGCTTATGGCAATTGCGAGCTACTATGATTTACCAACGATCGATCAATTTGCTTTTTTGATCAACGAGGATTCAAAGCAAGGGCCTCCACCATCTTCGATACAAGTTTGAGGCCTAGCTCACGGTGATCTCAAGCTTGAATCACAAGTCCCTCAACTTGTCTACAAACTTGAAGATCCTCTCGTGGCTTGAAAAGGGTCCTCTCATGACGTGTGCGACCCCAAGCGATATGTGAGTCTTCCTTCACAAAGCTAAAGCTTCTAAAATCCTAGAACCAACGGGTGAGCCTCTTTTATTTTTTAACTCAAACTCAAGGATTTTAAACATTAAAATATGTTTCGTAAACACTAGGGTTTAATTTATTGGTTAGCTCAACCGGATGTCACATGATAGTGAAGGCACCCACATTAGTGAGGATGAAGGGTCAAAATTGTGGCTCTCAATTTCGCTTAAAAAAATTTAAATGCATTTGTAATAAAGAAAGAATTATTTTAAAAGCAAGGTTTTGTGAGGTTTAAATCGGGGGCCTTTTAATTTGTGGGAGCAAATTATTGTAAGAGAGCATTGTTTTTTTCTTGGAGAGTTTTTTTCAAAAGGAGATATTGTACAAAAGGGGGCATATTAACATTGTTGAGGGGTATTTTATTGTAAATGGAGTGAAAATTTATATACAAAGGGCCTACATCTATTTAAGGGTGTTTTGATTGTAAGCGGCAATATTATCAAGGGGCATATTCTTATAGGAGCTGCATTTTTGTTGTAAAAACAAGGCAATTTGTTTGTAAAAAGGGTTTTTTTGTCTTCAAAGATCATTTTTGAGCCATTTCAAAAGTTGTTTCCCTTCCATTTGTGTTTGGCATCGGGGTGTTGCCCTCAACCCCGCCCCGTATCGCAACAGGAGTGCACTGCAGAGGCATTGACCCTCGGCCCCGCCGGAGGTCAAGCCCCCAAACCCCCGCTTCCCGATCCATTGTTAAGTACTTCCAGGTTGCCCTAAATGCTTGGAAGCACTTTTTCTCTCATGTGTCAAGACCAAAGGGTGAGGCCTTGCACGACAAATGGTCATACCCCATCACAAGAAAACACTCTTTCTTTTCATGCTTGCTCCTCGCACTCTACACCCCGCTTTGCCTCTTCTTGCCTCCCTTGCTCTCCATCATGACTTTTTGTCCTGAGCTTACTGCCCTCCAATCTGATAATGAGATGTTTTTCTCAAAAAATTGTGCCATTCAAAGTACATGGTCAAATTTGTGGAAGAGAATAAAGAATTAAAGAGGCAACACTCTCTTCTTCGCTCCCTACTACAAAATAAGGATGATCTTATTCACCCCATACAACAAACAATTGTGAGCTGCAGCATCCCTCTCCTATTGTGGACATTCAAAACCTACTCCTAGTCCACCTTCTACTCCCGAACATATTGACTTTGATTTGTCGGTATTTGAACTTGCCTGCTGCTCTTATTACAACTTTTGCTACTAAGCTTGTTGTTGCACCTTCTACTACTCGCATCCATGCCTATTGTAGTTACACACTTTGTGTATCCCACTTTAGCTCCTTCTGCTCACCTGTCTGGCTCCTTTGAGAAGCATACTTCTGATTTTGGTTCTCGCATGCTCCAGTCTATGGGATTTTTTGGCGGAGGTATTGGCAAACATTCATAGGGTATTGTTTTCCCTATTCAACCTGTTAAGTGGCATTTTCGCCACGGCATTGGTTTTGTGCAGATAATTCATTAAGATCACTTGTTATGAGCTCTTGTTTTTGTTCGCACACCTCTTCATGAGGATCATGAACTAGACATGAGTTTTGCCACACCTTCACCGAGGGATGAGAACCCGAGATTTCAGCTATCAAACAAAGATCAACTTTGGCACACATTCTGATGTTCCCTTACATGCTCCATTTGTACACTTCACACTTGAATCGAATGCATCCTCCTCAACCATTTATATTCATTTAGGGCGGAACTCTAATCACTTGTGGCGGCAACGTAAGCACTCATTAGGAGGGGTCTACAAAGGCGAGGCACCTCCATCATTTAGCTTCTTGATCGGCTCATTACTCCTACATTGTAATGCTCCTTCTATTTTCTCTGGCAATTGTAGAGCAACTCTTTGTAATGTCCCCAAATGGTTATTTTTACCCTAGTTGGATTTTAGGCAAAACCCACAACTAGATGCAAATCTATCACATACAAATCAGACTTTTATTATGCAGACATGTGTTTTATCTTGCAAAATGCAACTTGAATAGTTGCATCAAACTCATACCACTTGCTCACAAGTTGGTAATCCTCACTCCCAAAATATTTTGCAGGTTTATAAAGGCCAAAAACAGACTCTAAGATGATATCTAAGACTGCTGCAATATATTGCTCAAAATGGCGACTAGGGTTTGAATAGAAAACCCACACAAATATCAATCAAATCTGCCTATTAATATTCTAAACTGATCCTTGGATATTTAACAGTCAAATCTGATTTTTAGGGGCATTTATGGACTGAAATAAAGTTCAGAAAGCTGCAGATAAAAGAGGACTGAAACAGCACTATAAATCCTTCCAAAAATACTGAAAATGCCTTCTTTTGATCCACAAAAATCAATACAACAGATAGCAACAAATTTCAGACCTTGGAATGTCTTCAAAACACATCATGATAGCCAAAAGATGGGTCGCTCCATTAGAGAAAAATAGTATAACACTGCTGCAATATTATTCTTCATACCCTTGATACAAAATCTGCAAATCCTTTTACACAACTGCTGGAAATGACTAAAATTCTTTGCAAGCTCTATGGAAGATCTAGTGTAGAAATTCCTCCTAAGCTCTAAGAGGGTTTTCATCCTCTAGAGGAAAATACTAAGGGTTTTCGTCCTTAGATATTTTGCAAAAGCTCAAGGCTTCAAATGCAAATAAGAAATTATAAAAATGATCATAGCATAGAATGTCTCTCCTCAAGTCGACTTCTCCTTTTAAGGAGAGAAGAGACCCAAAACAACCTCCACAATATCCAATCAGCATGCAGTGATTTTCTCTATGCAATTTCTACCCTCCATTTTCCCTTCCTAGGACAAGTCGCCATTTCCCTTAGGGAGAATACAAAAGGATATTTAATACTTATTTTTCCCTCCCAAAGCTGGTTGCATTTTTCCTAGAAGGAATACACAATGAAATGGGCTTTGGTCCTTTCTATGTTTCCCTTATTCCTCCTCAAGGCAAGTCGCCATTTCTCCCTAGGGAGAATAAAAATATAATTGCACCTTTCTCTAACCTCAAATATTTGCTCCAAGGCAAATTGCACTTTCTAGAGATTACCATTTTTATTTATAAGTGTTTTTCTCTATTAAGCCAAATAAATTAATATAAGTGCTTTAATAATTTTATTTTTTTCTTTTAGGCACTTAATACTAATTTATTGTGACTTAAGTCACCCTTGTGTTCACCCTTTGGCCATCAGGTTGACAAAATAGGCCAAAGGTCTTCAATTGGGAAGGGGATATTACACTCTTACATTTGAGATGGGATCCTTTAGAGATCGATAGCATTCTAGAGTTTCTATGCGTCACTTGGTGATGTTATTTTGTATGGGACCATTTGTAGTGACACATTGCTTTTCACTTGCATAACCATCCCATTGCCACTAGGGCCATCTTCTTGAGAGGTATATTTTGTTTGTATTTTTGGCACTTTTTAGGCATGTTGGCAATCTCTTTTATAATGGAATTATTCGGTGAAGCCAGTGTCATCTTATCAATATTTGAGTAGTTGGTTTTGTCCAATTGTATAGATTTGTAGCGTCACTCCACTCCAAAGAATATGGGGTGGAGCAGATCTTGCTTTCAGGTCTCATGTCTTTGCCTTGGCATTTGTTCTTGGTTTGTGGCACATCATATTTTTAGCAAGAAATCGAACTATGTTCGGTGATTATTTGCACTATCGACACCACTTCTAACAGTCTCCTTCAGTTAGTATTTGAGCTTGCCCTCCTTCTGAAGTGAATCTATTTTGTTGTATTACAATGTTTGTTGTTTAAGTTTTGTGATCGAGTAGTGGATCCAGACCACAGTGTAAACCAAACATCTTCTTTAGCGAGTGTATGAGTTTTGAGTTGTGCTTCTTGGGACACCTTGTAGTAGGATATTGCTCTCTCCACCTTGTTTTTTACTGGTTTGGGTACCTTGCGGTGACATCTTTTCATCCATGGTAACTCTTTCTAACCAATTATTTGTAAATGGGTACCTAGTCAAGCCTAGTTGTTGAGACCCATATTTGGATTTGTATCCTAACTTTTCTTGTCTCTCACTCCCAATTTTACACTTAAGGGAGGGTGTTAGAGTTGTGTGTTCACACTAGGTCCACGTATCTAACTATTTTGTAACCAGACTAGGATTATGCACGTTCACACTAACTCGTGAGTTAAGCTTATTTTAGGGAGTTTGTTTATTATTGTTGAAGATAATCCCCACATGTACATGAATTTGTTTGATCCACATTCTTTGTGGATTCTCTTATTTTTGAGGGATTCACAACAATCTCTTAGTTGTTGTGAAACCACCTCTTACACCTATTTAATATGCACTCCCACTTATATTTTGATATCCGGGATTTGTAATTGTTTGTGAGCTGAATAATATGAGGAGACATTACTTTTCTCTCCCGTGCAATATTATTTTGCTATGCATATGGTTTCATAGTTATGGTGATGGTAATGTTGTTGGAATGATCCTAGTGAGAGAGTGATCTCCACTCTGACAGGAGAGAAAAACGTCTTCAAGGGAAAACTTTTTTGCAATCTGATGCAGGGATTAATACAAAACTTCACACAACACTTTCTACTTTGACAAGTTTCTTTATTAAGGCTTCCCTATACACCTTCTAAGCAATCTTGAAAGGTAAACTCAATGTGTCACTCCCATTATGCTTCTTCAGGGCTGTATCATCTTTCAACATGTCATATAGATCCAAACATACAATTACAACCTCAACACACTCGCACAATTCAAGAAATGCAAAACTGTCCTGTAGGGCTACAAGGCCTAATATGCAACATTTAGAGTTATGAATCAATAAATAACTTGGGAGGCCATTCAAAGGTTTGTAGACTCTTATCACACCCTGAATATGATGTTCAAACAAATTCAGGCCTTTACCCACACTATGGAGTCAAGAAATTGCAAATTCTTCTCAAACTAGTTCCTAATTAGACCTCTTTCATTTGACCTGCAGACAAACTGTCATCAATATCTTTTGTTGTACATATTTTCAAGACCTGAAACTTTGGGATCAATTGCCAAACATCATAAGGAACTTACCTACAAAATTTCAGGAGTTTATGATCAACCGTTTTCAAGTTATGGCACTTTTAGTCTTCCCAAATAGGGTTTTGGGTTTGTCTTCTTAACAGCAGGTCCGAGTTTTTAAGATTTTCATGATCAAAACACCTCCAAATGACTTAAAACTTTGTAGACACTCTTCTTAGGTCCAATTTAACTTGTTCACAAAGTTTCATGAGATTCTGACGGTGGAAACTCCAGTTACACCCTTATTTGCACTCCAAACCCTAGCTCAGGGTTCACAGACCAGCAAGCACTCAAAAAGCCATAACTTTCAATTTTTAGCTTGTTTTTCTAAAATTCCACTTGGATCAGGTCTGTATGGGCTTGATACACCTGGGAAAACAATCTAGAGGCCTTGATCTATCATGAAATGCATGAAAATATGGATTTACCAGGTCTGTGTAAGCAAAACTGTATCATTTCTAACCCTGCCTTCTACAAACAACCACATACAAGCTAGATCAAGTCAAAAGAATCATCAAACATGGATCAATCACACCTGCAAGAGCATGAACAAGATTAAGGAAGTCTTCTTTGATTCATTCATTGCTTGAAAACACCATACAACCCTTGCAACCTTCACATACCAACCATTCCAACCTTGTAAAACTGGTTTTCTCCTTCTTTTTATGCTTTTTCAAGCCTCTCCAGGTTTGGTTCGACCTACAACCTCTCAAACTCAATGTACAAACATCGTTTTAAGATCCCAAGAATCTCTCAACTTTTTTCTTTTACATGCTTGATTTCGGTCTTTCTCAACGTTGGAATAAGGCTTATCATGGTCTAATTTATAGTTTGACTATTTACAACCAACTTGAGAGATAAATGACTTTTAATACACATTACTAAACTCCAAAAACCACTCACCTAATGACCAAGATCCTTGAAACACTCTAGAACTCTCCAAACCATTCAAAATTTTGAATTCTTGGTTTTGGAGGGAAAATCTCTAACACCCCTAAATGACTACAAACCACAACTTGAAGCCTATGTGGGGCTTCTTATTGACATAATAAGACTTATCACACCTCTTACAAAGCAAATAGCACCATGATTGTACTCTATACAATGATGCCCCGCATCACAATCTTATTTTCTTACTTCGAGAAGGTACACAAGATTTGTAATTTTTTCTTGAAATTCATATTATAAGAATTCATTTCCGCTTGCATTGATTTGCAGGTCAGGAGTCAAAAGTCAAAATATAGGATATACTTTCACTAATTGCATCGATTTTTGGGTCAAAATTGAAGTATTTATATTTTAGATTGTACAGTCAAAAGTTAAAAGTCATAATATAGACTATACTTTCATCTATTGCGTCAATTTGCGGATCAAAATTCAAGAATTCATATTTTAGATTGTATTTTCTTCTATTGCATTGATTTCCGGGTCAAAAATCAAGTTGTGTGAAAAATGGCCACTATTCAGAATCTTGTTCTTCCAAAGGCATAGAAATTGACTGACTAGAATTATAATGCCTAGTCACAAGATTCTAACAATCACAAAGCATTGGAACTGCGATAAAATCATTATGGCAATGACAGCAAGCTTGTTGCAAATTTTGTAGGTTAAAACAAGTGTCATAAAGAGGACTTGTCATCGTTGAAGCTGCCATTGTTAGATGATTTGATACCTAAGGTCCAGAACACCACCGAGGCTAGTGTGTTGTGGAAAATTTTGAATAACAAACACATGACTTCAAAGAATAGTGGGTTTTATACCTAAAACAATTGTTGTTTTGGTGGGATCTAAAAGAGAAGTCGTCAAACCTGTAATCCTGCATGAATCCACTCGATTCTTTCATCGAAAATCAACCGTTTCTCTTTGCCTTTACATTCTACATATCGTGGGTAATTTTTGAGTCACTTTTTATACGTTTTTTCTCCCATATCTCGATCCTCAGGGATCAAGATAGGATTTTGCTGTAATCAAGACATCGCTTTGTTTGTTTTTGGGCTTGTGCCTTTCTCTATTTTTCGAGGCTGTTTGTTTTGCTCTTCATGGCCTCTGTTAATATTGTGGTATCTTTGCAAATCGTGATCTCTATTTAAAACGTGATCTCTATAGTAATCGTAGCTTCCTCTGTATAACCGTGGACTCTGTAATAACCGAGGTCTCTTTTTATAGCGTGGTCTCCTCTCTATATTCGTGGTCTTTGTAAAAAACGTGGCCTCTTTTTAAATCGTGGTCAAAGGATCCATCTTCCTGCTGCGATCTCTATTTTCATTCTCATAGTCTGTGTGTGTTATTCTTCTGTGATTTCGACTTTCCCTTTTGGCCCTTGCGGTCAATGGTTCCATATTCTTCTGAATGGAGCCCTCTAAAACCTGCATGTTTGAAAGAGGGGAATCCTCTCGTCTGTCATTTAGGGATGCTATCTCGTGGATCCCGGGATCAACCTTTCTCCTCCAACATTGGTTTCAATCGCCCATTCCATCTAATCAAAGAAGATCCTAGGAAGACTCCTACAGGTTGCATGAAAGTTGTGGATGGTACTTGGTTATCAAAATTGCAGCATCGGATATTCAAGCCAATATTCGCAAACTAGAAGACAGGGCTCTCATTGTACACTTTCTGGGGTTTAAGCCCTCACTGTCTGCATTCAAAGAATGGGCCCTGGAAAACATGGAACACCCCAGGTGAGTACACGGTTTCTATATATCCGAATAGTTACTTTTTGGTTGTGTTTGCAAATAGAGATGAAAAGTAATACATATTCCAAGGGGACCTATGGTTGCATGGGAGAGCAGGTTTGTTCATGAAGCCATGGTACCCATTATTTAGAGCTAAAGAAGAACTTCCATCTGTAGTCCCAGTCTGGATCCGTTTGTTTGGCTTACCTACGGAATTTTGGAATCCAGTGGTTCTTCAGGACATTGGTAACTCTATTGGCAAATTTGTAAGGGCAGCGGATTCTACAATGAGGATGGAACAAATGGTTTATGCACGGATGTGTGTGTACATGGATATGAATCAACCATTGCCTGCAAAAATTCTTTTGGAAATAGGGGAGGAAAGATGGGAGCAACAGATTGACTATGAGAATATACCTTCCAGATGTCACCTTTGCCATGAATATGGCCATCTTGTTAAAGATTGTCCATTGCGGATTAAGGACCCAATCAAGGAGACACTTAATTCTGATGAATTTGTGACACCGCCAAAAAGAAAGATAACAAAAGAGAAAAATACAGGCAAGGTTCAAAATAATAATACCAACAGATTTGCAGCCCTCCAAACGGAAGAAGCAGAGGAAGATATGGATGTAATACAAGAAACCCAAGTCCCAGAAACTCAAATGCGTCAGACCCACCAAAAGGTTCAAGACACATAATCGATGAACTCGAATCTAAAGCGGTGGTGGTGCAGGAAATATCGGAGAAATAAAAAGGTATCAGAGGAAACATCTTCCTCCTTTAATTGAGAAATGGTGGAGAGAAGGTCGGCCTCACCATGGTACTAAAATGTCTTGCTTCGTCAAAAAAATGCAGTACCTCACGAATCAACTCAAGAAATGGAATATTTCAGATTTTGGAAATGTTCATGCAAAAAAACGAGAGGTCTTGGAAGCCTTACAGGAGGTGTCTCAACAGATAAGGCTACAAGGATACTCAAAGGAACTGCAAAACAAAGAAATCCTACTCAAGCAGACATTAACTGAATGGGAATTAAGGGAGGAAATATTCTAGAAATAGAAAGCCATAATTAAGTGGTTGAAAGAGGGAGATAAAAATACCTCCTTTTTTCATAAATCTCTTCTAGCTCACCGTTCCAACAATCAGATTGCTTACTTGAACAGAGAGGATGGAAGTCGGGAAAATACACATGAAAAAATCCAACACGATTCCATACAATACTTTTCAAAGTTGTTTAAGGCAACTAATCTGGACAGGAATGCACAACAATTGCTTAACGTTATTCCTTCTTTGGTTAGTGAGGCAGACAATTTGTCACTTTTGCAACCGGTGTCTAAAAGGAACTTCAAACTGTTGTGTGGGCCATGAAAAAAGGGAAGACTCCAGGATCTTGATGGATTTCCAATTGAATTTTATCAAGAATTTTGGGATATTATTAAAAAGATTTGCTTGAAGTAGTGGAAGAATGCAGACAAGAAAAGACAATCCTTAGGGCCATCAACTACACCTATATTGCTTTAATTCCTAAGAAACAAGAGGCTTCCACTATTACAGAGTATCGTCCCATCGCTCTATGTAATGTGTTGTACAAAATAATCACTAAAGTAATAGTTGAGCGATTGAAAGCCATAATTGACAAAGTAATATCTCCCGAGCAAGGTGGATTTGTTCCCCATAGACAAATCTATGATGACATTGTGTTGGCTCAGGAAGCTCTTCACTCTATGGACATTCAGAAGAAGCCCGCCATGTTTGTTAGACTTGATTTATCTAAAGCCTATGACAGGGTAAGCTGGACCTTTCTTTCTGACATCCTTCTTTGTTTTGGGTTCTCTCCTCTATGGGTACAGTGGATACAAGCTTGTATTTCATCAGTTTCTTATTCAATTATATTTAATGGTAGTCCTACAATGCGATTTCCTGCATTGAGAGGTGTAAGCGGGGGATCCTTTATCTCCGTTCTTGTTCATCATAGTTGCAGAATCATTTGGTAGACTATTTGCTAGGACAAGAGTCCAACGAAAGCTGCAAGGTATAAAATTGGCCACACAGGTGGACCCACTATCTCACTTACAGTTTGTTGATGATTCATCTATAATGGGGGCTACATCTATGAAGGAAGCTACTCAGATCCATAAAAATTTGGAACTTTTTTCAAAGGCCACTGTCAAGATATTAATAGACATAAGTCAAAAATTATTTTCTTCCATTGCTCGCCAAGGCTGGAACAGGACATCTTGTGAAACTTGGATTTCAGAAGGCCACATTACCTTTAAAATATTTGGGTATTCCATTGGGCTCTAAAAGAATCTCGATTGGGGTTGTTGCATAAGATCCATAGAAATTTAGTAATTGGACTAATAGATGGTTATCATCAGGGGGAAGAATAACCTTAATCAAAGTTGTGTTGCAAGTTATTCCTGTATATTTTGCTTCTCTCTTGAATATTCCAGCAACAGCCTGCACCATTTAGATTCTATTAGTCAAAAATTCTTGTGGTCAAGCATCCAACAGGCTCGGAAATGGCATCTCGTGAAGTGGACAACCTTGTGTCTGCCAAAGAAAGAGGGAGGATTGGGATTCAGAGCTAGCGTCCCGAATAACAAAGCCCTGACAACAAGCAAAATTATATTGGAGACTTCTGCAAAATCTGGACCAGTTATGGAGTATTAATATAAGAGCAAAATATACACATGGAATGAGACCCCATGACATAGTCCGATACTCGTTACCTTCCCGAGGATCTCCCATTCTTTCAGTTCTCAAAATTGGAGAAGGAATTATCAAGCAACAATTGTTCTGTAAAATTGGAAACGGGTAGCAGGAAAACTTTTGGACGAAGTCATGGGATGGTCATCCTCCTTTGATCAAACAATATCCAGATCTTAGTAATATTATGGAGATCCTCCATGGTCAAGGAAAAACTAAGGTAAGGCACTACATTCAGCCTGCATAC
This sequence comes from Taxus wallichiana var. yunnanensis, assembly GCA_018340775.1. Classification (NCBI taxonomy): domain Eukaryota; kingdom Viridiplantae; phylum Streptophyta; class Pinopsida; order Cupressales; family Taxaceae; genus Taxus; species Taxus wallichiana. The sequence continues at coordinate 358,276,801 of CM031244.1, forward strand.
CCAATGAATGAATGGATTCCTCCATCTCTCGTGGCGATGAGGGCTATAGAGTATTAGTGGCCCCTCATCCACATCCTTGGAAAGATATCTTTGTGGACCTTTGGCAACCTGCTCTATGGCCTAAGGTGAGATTCTTTGTTTGGCTTCTCATCTATCATAGAGTTCTTATAGGTGATAATTTGATGAAAAGGGGTATGGTTGGACCCTTTTGGTGCCCTTTATGCAGAAATGCAGAAGAGACCCTAACTCATATCTTCTTTCAATGCCCCTTCACTTTGGCCCTATGGTGTACACTAGTTGATTGGCTTTCGGTAACGTGGCAATCCCCTGTGAATATAGTGGACACTATTAGAGGGTGGAAACATTCAGTTAGGGATACTCAAGACTTCGCCAAAGGAATATGGTTGGCTATTTCTCTTTTGTTGTGGAATGTTTGGAAGGAAAGAAACAGACACATCTTCAAGTTAGAAAGCCGAGACAGGTGGTATATTATGGACTTGACTAGAAGTAATATTGCAGAAACTATCATACACAATCTAAAATTACCATCCCCACTGCCTGAGAGGTGGAAAGCTCTCTTACAAAAACTAAATCTGGGCAACAGGCAATTGCAGATAAAGCAAGCTACCAAACAAAGGGTACCTTCTACTCTTTGAATATGGAAGCCTCCTCCATTCGGAGTTATCAAATTAAACACTGATGGGGCAGCTAGAGGTAATCCGGGTCCAGCCAGTATGGGAGGGATAGCTCATGACTCCTTGGGAACTCCTCTTTTCTTCTTTGCATATCAATTGGGACACTACACTAACAATGTGGCTGAAATTATGGTTGTCCAGCGTGCTCTCCTGGAAGCAACTAAATTGGGATGTCCTAGTATCATAGTTGAATCAAACTCCAAGGTTATTATTAACCTTCTTCAAGCCCCTGAACAACATCCGTCTAATAATTGGCTTATTGCGAGGTCGAAGCGAGATAAAACTCAATGCCAAACAGTTCCAAACAATCAGATACTCTCATGTCCAAAGAACAAGATAGCTGATGGATTGGCCAACTAGGCTTTAGATCATTCTAATCTGATAAATTTTGGTCCTATACCCCTGATATGGCCCCAGGAGAAACGGAAACAGATAGAGTGGATCCTCTCTTTGAAATCACATGATGGATAAATCACAGATATGCTATTTCTTCTCTTTTATTTGTACTTGGAAATCAAAAGATATCTCATCCAGTATGAGTATAATTGCTTGGCATTGTAATTTGTACTTTATAATTTTATTAATATAAATATGGTGGTTTTTGTTTTAAAAAAAAATTGTTGTTTTTGGCAAGGATAATGGAGGATGGGTCCTTAAGAGAGCAACTTCTTCAAATCAAAGATCTCTTAAACAAACTCGGTTCCATCAATAAAAAGGTGGATGATGACAACTTGGTGGCGCTTGTTCTGAATAGTTTGCCACCCTCCTATGAAACATTTGTGGAGGCTTTACATTTGATGGTGAAAAGCCAAACCCTAATGTTTGATCAGGTTAGTTCCTATTTGTTGCAAACAGAACACAAGAAGACAAGCAATTGAGTACAGTTCTGGACAATCAGAGAGTGCATTGACTGCTTAGTCAAAAGGAAAGTGGAGACATCACTCGGTGAATCTTCTAGATACCAAGTGAAATGTCATTACTATCATAAGTTTGGGCATCTCAAAAGGATTGTCAAAAGTGACAATATGATCTTTCCCAACACAACAAAAAGCCACGAGATGAGGCAAATGTGGCAGCATTGAAGAATAGGACTCGAACAAAAGTATACCCTCATGGCATCAATACTCAACCGATAGTGATACCAATAGTTGATTCATTGATTCCAATGCATCTAGAAATTTTTCATATCATGTGGGACATAGGGACTCGTCACTGTAATATTTACTACAATTTCTGATTTAGTTTTATTAGCAAATGGAGATTCACTTGCAATAGAAAGGATAGGAGATGTATGCATTGTGTTAAATAATGCTCAAAACTCTTAGTACAAAATGTTAGGTATGTTCTAACATGAACAAAAAACTCTTGTTTGTTTATCAATTAACAGAAAATCCCAATATTTCTGTAAAAAAATTGGGGCATAAGTGTATTGTGTCGGATGTGAAACAAGAAGAGGTAATTGCCCAATGCATTGGGCAAGGTGGCCAATATAGCCTTGTTGATTCTGTTGCAATCAACTTAAAAGCACACGTGCTAGAGGATGAAATTTCGCATAGGCTTGTTGACCCTACTTTAGTCAGCCTACATGCACTCATTGTGGAGGGAATATCCATTATACAAAATGTGCAGGAGTATGTAATGCCTTGGGAGGATAGAATTCCTCACTCAATACGAAATGTGTGAGAGGCTAAAATACCTTAAGAGGATGGGACTTCCTCACTCAAATGCACGGTTAAGCATGGAAGGGGACTCCACTATTCAAGGTGTGTTGGAGGTGCATGGTGAGATGGCAGGACTCACCACTCAATCACAAGCACGGCTCAAAGGTTAGCATAACATGGACACTTTTCTTGTCTTTGAGAAAAGATTTTCACTCTTGTTGACCCTACTTTAGTCAACCTACATGCACTCATTGTGGAGGGAATATCCACTATACAAAATGTGCAGGAGGATGCAATGCCTTGGGAGGATAGAATTCCTCACTCAATACAAAATGTGTGAGAGGCGAAAATACCTTAAGAGGATGGGACTTCCTCACTCAAATGCACAGCTTAAGCATGGAAGGGGACTCCACTATTCAAGGTGTGTTGGAGGTGCATGGTGAGATGGCAGGACTCACCACTCAATCACAAGCACTTCGGCTCAAAGGTTAGCATAACATGGACACTTTTCTTGTCTTGTTGAGAAAAGATTTTCACAATAGGAAGGAATATATGAGCAACAAGAGGGAATAGATGAGGATGGTTATTTCTCCTATTGCTACGGAGTTGGTAATTACTCCTACGAATGCTTTGCAGAAATGGACACATTTCAATTGCTTCTCTCTAGAAATTTGAACGAGGAGATCTACATAGTGCTGCCTAAAATTTTGGGTACCCGAACGTGCTCATTTGGGTTGCAAATTGATAGCCCCTGTGCGGACTTGAGCAGACTCCACGAGCCTAGTACACTCTCTTTGGTCAGTATCTCCAAGATTTTGATTTCAAAATTATAGAGGTTGGGCTAAAATTATCAACCATTGATGGTTCATCACCGGTCAATGAATCATTCTACGAAGAATTAGTGGACATCTTGTCATATTTCGAGTAATATTTAGGTTGCATATTGATTGATTCCCTATGCGAACTTGAGCAAGCTCCACAAGCCTAGTACACTTTCTTTGATCAACATCTCCAAGATTTTGATTTCAGAATTATGGAGGTCGGGTTGAAATTATCAGCCATTGATGATTCATCACTAGTCAATGAATCATTCTACAAACAATTGGTGGACCACCTATCATATCTTATGTCCACACGATCGGATCATGGTTTTGTTGTTAGCTTTCTTTTTCAATTGTTGTCTACGCCAAAGCTCATACATTGGACAATAGGAAAATGTTTGTAATGTCCCTTTTAAGGGGGGCTCAGGAAATGGCTAAAAGCTCACAAAGCAGATTTACGGAGTTGTTATAAACTTGCAAATTAAACCCTTTTCTAGGGCAGCGACCTGTTTTGGGGTTTCAACCCCACCTTCATGCCTTCAAAACCCTTCCAATCAGCTTCACTTAAGTCTCTAAAATTATGATATATCATCAACAATCATATAATGCAAGAAATCTGATTTTTAATACCCTAGATATGGAGATATGAATTTCAACAAAACCCTTGTCTGCAACGTTACTTTAAAAATTCACAACTCAACTTAGGAAGCTCCAAAATTCATGAAACTCAAGATATTGGCCTTATAAATTATGAAGAACAAGCTAGTAATTTCAGATTTGCCAAATTAGTAACACACATACCAAATTTCCACTCCAAAGTGGGTCGCTCCACTCTAAACAAATATAATATGGCACCAAAGAGACCAAATATGCAAGAAATAGATACTTTATTGCCTTTCAACCAGCTTGCACACACAAAATCTCATGAAGGGTTTTCGTCCTTCACAAGTTCCCAACCAAGGGTTTTCGTCCTTGGATGAGGTCCTCAACTCCAAGGGTTTCGTCCTTGAGAGAGAGAGAGAGAAAAAAAAAGGCTACACTAGCCAAATTTCACCAAAATATGAATAATCACCAAAAACATGAATCAATAATGCCCAAGTGACCTCCTTAAATAGCCACAAGGAGTGCTTATCAACATAAGAAATGATGGCCAACCCCTTAAGTGCTTTTAAATATTCAAATGGTATTTGGAGCCTACATGCTCATAATACCTTTATTTCCTAACTACTTAAGTTCCTCTATTGGAGCGCTAGGCTTCCCAATAGGATATATGATAATAAATGAACACAACTACCTAAACAATAATAAAAACATAATTCAGATCTTCCCCTTGCTTTCCTCCTTAGACCCATGGGGAGAGAATGGGTTAAGGTCTTCGAAAATCAGCCTCCAAAAAGGGACAAGACATGTCAGATGATGACTGCAGATTTCAGAGTAAAATCTTAGGAGCAGCCTACAATTTTAACAACTCAACTCTGGATTTATTGTATTTGTAAAATTTTGAGACAAACATGATGTCTCCAATTTAGTCATTAAGGGAGGTATTAAAGTATTTTAGTTAATGTGTAATAAGTTATCAACTAACTAATGTTCGAAAATGAACTTCCCCACTACATTGTAACCTCTTTCAGCATAATAATAACAAGCACCACACACCTCTCAATGTGTGTTGTGTGCCTTTATCATTCTCTTCATTCTTTTGTGTTCACATCTTCTACTTCACACACTAGGGGCTGCTGTTATGAAGCACCTCACTCCTCCACAGATGCCTCTCAAACAGCAACAAACATAAAACCCTTGGTTTCAAGTTTCAACACCTATGCCAGGTTTGTTGTCATGTTTCACACATCTGCTTTTGCTAAAAATGCCACTTCCAATGCAGCTGCAATCTTCTTTAACTTCAACACTCCTTTTCCAACAGATTTGATGCTTTAGAATGCCAAGCTGCAAATGTAATGGCTTGTTGCTATACAGAAATTAGAGGCACCACCATGCAGCATATGCTGCTGTCTCCCCTTTGCATTTCATTGATTTATGCAAAGGGCCATAATGCTGCTGAATTTTAATTAAGTATTGCAGATTCCTCATGGTGGAAACATTTGTTTGTGCACAGGTGTCTCTCCCGCAAAAATACTCAGGAAAGAAATCTACTCACTCCTGTTCACATTTAACTACAACTAAATGGCAAAATTAAAAAAGCTACAACTAAATGGCAATTTAACGGAGAGCTTTCATTGATCAGGGCAACCAAAAACTAGGGAGCTGCCCCTTTACAATTATCAAAAAAACATAGGCTCTCGCAGGCTCTCGACTCTACTTATCTCACCCTGATATCAAATGAAAGATTTGGTAAGTGTTTTAATATAATTCAAAACACGGAATTTGCACAAATAATGGTAGACAATTAAATAGTTTTATTCAAACTTGCAGGAATAAATATGTAAGCTTAGATGTCTTAATTTATTGGACATCTTATCTCACTCTGCTCATTCCTCCATCCTTTATATTCTACTCGTTTGCTAAAACCACTCAACAACCCAGCAAACTAACCTATGATTAACTTAACAAACCTCTGAACAACCTATGGTGTAATATAACATATATACTATAATGTAATAATTCCTAACAGAGGAATGAAAGGATGAAGTGTTGTGTGCCCATCTTGTGTTGTCATTGTAAGTTGTGTACTTTGATCTGGCTATATTGTTTGTCATTCATTTGACCCACAACACACTTCGCCATCATCTAGTACCATAGCAGGTTGTACACTTCCTAGTTGGGAGTTACAAGTAGGTTGAGAGGAATCATGCATAGTTGAGTGTGGTAAGGCTCAGGTTGAGCCTGTTGCAGATTGAAACCATGTAGTGAGAATGGTAAGTTACAAAATGGTATCAGGTAATACCTCTTGGAAGAGGAGGACGAGCATCGGGAGTTGCAGATCTAGAAGTGCTAAGAGGAACGCAAGCCAGATTGGATACTATGTAGACTGCACAACAAAGAGGATTTCAATGAAGCTGAAAAAGAGGGAGCTCTGGAAGTTCATTTACAACATTTGGACAAGGAACTTTCGGATAGATTTTTGAAAGTTGTTTTGCCAAGATGGGAGGCAAGCCAAGATCGAGACACCCCTAGCTTCTCAAGAAGTTTGAGCCCCAAGATTCGGTTGATTGGATCACAAAGCTGGAAAAAATATTTGATTATGACAAATTAAAGGCCACAAAAGAGTGAAGTTTGCCGGCAAAAAGTTAAAGGATGTGAATCCTTAGGGTGAGATCACGTTTATCTGCAAAGAGTAAGAAGAGGTTCGAGATAAAATTAAGAATTGGGATAGAATGATCAAGTTGAAAGGTAAGGCTCTGCCTTCTGATTATCAGCAAAGTTTGTTCAAGAAGCTGCAGAATTTGAAACAGAAAGATGAGCGTAAAGGATTACACCAAAGAATTCTACAAGCTAACTATCCAAGCTGGTATGTAAATGGTCTCCAACTTTCCATACACGATGACATTTTGGAATGATAAGATTACATCCTATAGAACACACCTACAAAAGTGTTTTTAAGGCTGACAAGAAGCTCTCTAGAAAACAAGGGCAAGGAAAAGAAATAAGGTCGTGAAAGACAATCCTATGGAAGAGGCCAGATTTATGCGAAGAAGGAAGAGGAAGCTAGTTCCTCACAACAAAGCTGTTGGCTAGATTTTCTGCATAGCTGAAAACCTAGGCGATCATGAGATAAATCTCTTTCATTTACCGGTGAGGCTCCCATGTCGATTTGTCAATTAAAATATGCTAGTATCTATATGGGGTTTTACTTAAACTATTCACTCATGAACCATAGTCAGTATAGCTCTGCAACAAGTAAACAAGCTGTTTAAGAAAGGAAATATTTATAGAAGAAGGGAATAATAACACACACAGGAAGAAATAAGGAAGATGTGCAACCTAATCAATAGATAACAAAGAGTTGATTGCATGCACATAAAAGAAACCAATAGATATCAACACACAAAATTATAAGCAAAGGCAACTCCAGATCTAGATCTAAAATAACACAAAATTTATTAGAATATCTAAGATAGAAAGCTAGAAACAAAATGCACCGTGACACAAAGTTCTCCGAAAACTGCTCCTTTATATTCCTTTGCTTCAAGTGGCTATCGGGGTTTCAGCACAAAGTCTAGAACACAAGAATGTTGCTTACAAATTCTGATCTTTTAACCCGTAGGTTCTTCCTCTACTTATAGAATGTAGAGGGGCAATTACAAGTCGGAAGCTTTTAGTTGAACTGGCACATGTGGAAGTGGGAAAGGAAACAACTGGCAATCTCCCTCTTGAATTCCTCTTTGCATGACATGCATGATTTAGTCGAAGATAGAACCTTCTATTTTGCTTGTTCCTGCCACCTATCTCCAAGTAGTTGACTTCTCAAGTAATGGCTTTTAAACCAATCACTTAAGTTTTATAATTTAATTGATCGCTCAATTACTTTGTCGAGGAAAGAAGAAGAAAGAGGAAGAAAGAATAAAGTCTGCAGTCTTGTCCTTTTTCATATTCTCGCATACAACTGATTTTTGCCTTTGATTCTCACCAAGTCGGATCTCGGGAGTAGATGGATCTAGAAGCGGTTGGATCTGGAATTTTGTTTACGGGTGTTGCCTTCACCTTGTCTTCCCTTTTATCCTTGAAGCTTTTGCAATTCTTCTCCAGTACATGCATCAATGCAATGTTTGCCGTAAATAACTCATCATTTTTATTTTTAATTACATATGAGCAATTAAAAATTCTAGAAAGCACTCCGGGTGAATGCAAATTCAATGAAGGCTTCAATTGGAAGATTAGGAGCACATGCACAAGATCCTCGAAGGAATTCTCCATGCATTGACTTCTACACAAGTTGCATCAGAAACAAAAGGATGAATTTTTGCCAGAAGCTTTTGCAATTATGAGATCTGGATCGGATCTCGGATCGATGTCACCGATGTCGCAAAAATCTAGAAGTAATGCATGATTCCGCTGAGCTTTCTTTTTCATCCCGCTTTGCCATAGCCGTATCTATCTTTGTCTGAGCAATTCTTTTTCTCTTTATTCAGCCGAATTCTTCACAACCGGTGCAGATCTGGACATTTCTTTAGATTCGGAGGATATGTTCAATGTATTGGACATTGATTTAAGCTCCCTTTCTCTTATAAAAGTACCTGTAATGAATTCCTGCAATTAATTCAGACAAAGATGACAACCGGAACATGAACACTGGATTTTAATTATAAAAATCTGCATATATCAAGCTTGCTGCCCCAAAATTTGATGTTTTGTTTGCATGCAAAGCAAGCATGAATTTTACCAACTTCACCTGAGCACCTATACCACTATGCAGACAATTATTCAGACACAAATCAAGCTCCTTCAAACCTAGGCACCAAATTTTGAAGCTTCCAGCAGTAATTACACCTTCTTCTGAGCAAAATTCCTCTCCAAATGGGGCGCACTTTTTGTCTGGGCTGCACTTCTTTGCTATTGAATTAATTAATTCATCCTTATGGCAGCCTTTGCTTATATAACCCTCATAATTCTATAATTAATTAATGCCTCTCCTATTCCTGGCAATTAATTAATTAATTAATAAGCTCTTCTCTTCAAATGGGGCGCCTATTTTGTGCATGTTCATGGCTGCCATTAAATAAATTAAATTTATTTAATTTTAGCTCTCTACTTCCAATTAACTTAAGTCTCACAATATGCTTTGACCTTAGCCACTGAAAATAGGAATTAATTAAATCAATTAATACTTAAAAAAATATTATTTCTCTCCCAAATGGGGCGCACTTTTTTGTCATTAAGGGGCTACATTAAATAAATAATATTTATTTAATTTTAGAATTTTTAATTCTAATTTTTTTATCCACTTTTTCCCTTGTTGACTTTTCCTCACGCTTGGGCACCAAATTGGGTGAATAAATATTAATAAATATTATTAAATGCATTATTATTCACCCAAGGTGGGTCGCACTTTTTGGTAAGGGTGAATTCTATTTTTAAAACCCAATTAACAATGGGATTATTCACCCTGCACCGCAGCTCCAAAAATCTCATGATCCACTCAAGTTGTTTGACTTTCATAATGGGATTATTCACCCTACACCGCAGCTCCAAAAATCTCATGATCCACTTAAGTTGTTTGACTTTCATAATGGGATTATTTTTACCCCGCAAGGCGGGTAATAAAATCCCATTAATACCTTAAGTGATTTTTCTTTTTATGACAATGGAAATTTTTACCGTCTGAGGCGGTAAGAAATTATCGTCACTCCTACCGCCTCTAAAAATCCCATGATTCACTTCAAACACTCTTTTTCCAAAAATGCGGCCAGCCTAGAATAAGTTTTTTGTGCACAACTTTGTCTTTTAGAGAGAACCGGACCTCCGATGGCGAATTCCTTCCGCACAATGTGCATAGGTGATCTCCAGATACTCCGTGCCAAAATCAGGCCAAACCAACAAAGGAATTGATCCAAAGAAATTTCACAAAAACAAACGGAAAAAACAAAAAAACACAAAATGTTGCCGAAGTCACAAATAAAGCCCAGATTCATCCCAGGTTAAAACCCTACTTGGTATATGGGAAAATTGATATGTGCACAATCACAACAGAGTCAAACCGGAGCACAAATTGCCTCAAACGGTGCTCAAAATAATTAAATACAAATTTCCATGCAGTAAACCCTAACGACAAAATAAAACAATTTCGGGCATCTAGGTATTTGTCGAAATTGGCTCATATGGCTCCTTGGGAATATCTTGACACAATACAAAAACTTTCTGGCAATAAAAACACAAAACGACCCATAATTTTAAAAGTACGAAATTTTTTTAGGGTGAAATCTGGGGACACCAAAAACCAACAAGGTGATTATAATTCCTACAGAGGAAGAGGATATGGAAAAAGAGGACGACGTCGAGGATTCAATAGTAGATGTTTCAAATGTTACCAACATTGGCATAGAGCTTAAGATTGCAGGGAATTAGACAGAAAAACAACAAAACTTAGAGGAAAATGCAAAAGGCACATGTAGGGGAAGCAGAGGTAAAGAGATTGCCCTGTGGACCCCGAGCATGAAGAGGATTTGAAGTTGCGTAGAGTTTTGTTGAAACCAACTATTCAAGAGAATGGGCCTGGAAGAGAAGAAGCGGTTTGAACGAAGTGCAACAATGGAGTTATGTTTTGAAGTTAATCATAGTTAGTGGAAGCACCAATTATCTAGGTTGTAGTAAGATGGTGCAAAGAGATCAGATCAAGTGTTGTTCTCCCCAATCATAAAGGTTTTGTGGTTGCAGAAAGGTCATGAAGTAATGGTGACATAATAATGTAAGATTAACTTCCATGTTGGAAGCTACCATGATAAAATATAGGATGATGTAATACCAATGGACACTTGTCATGTCTTATTGCGTAGACCATGGCGAATGTGATAGAAGTGCAATACACAATGGAAGGAAAAATTCTTTTGATTAACAAAGATGGTGAGATGTATGAATTGTTGCATATGGACGAGGAAGAAATTGCAGTGCTTTATGGAATTACTTTCAACTAAAGAATTTTCTGAAAAGATCAAGAAAACAAAGGTTTGTTTTCTTGTTTTTCCAAACCGGACCAACACGTAGAAGAGCAAGAGAATGCCAAGAAAGGTGGCACATTTATGGAAAAAGCATGAGATAATGTCAAGTGATTTCTGCAAAGTGGATTTCCACATGTGAGAAGATTTCTTATCATATGAATTTGATGCATAAAGCAATTTTACTAAGACCCCATATAAAATGAATCTACTTATGAGTGAAGAGTCAACAAGCAAGTTCAAGACTTGTAGGATAAAGGATTGATAGGAGAGAGTTTGATTCCTTGTGCAATACCAAAAGTGCTTACACCAAAGGATGGTGAATGGAGAAAGTTCTGATTCCAGAGATGTCAACAAGCTCTCCTTTGAGTAGAATAAAGTACTTTTCAAAAATTGACTTGAAGAGAGGATTCTATTATATCATAATAAGAGAAGAAGATGAGTGGGAAAATGGAAAAATGCCCTCAAGACCAGGGGAAAGATTGTATGAATGGTTGGTAAGGACAATTGGGTTAACCAATGCCCCTAGTACATTTATGTATCTAATAATGAAGTACTAAAACCATTTCTTGAGATATTTGTGGTTATGTATCAAGATGACACTGATTTTCGATGGGGAGTAAGGAAACATTTGACCAACTAAGACAAGTCTTTCAAGTCAAAGCAAGAAAGTTCGATAAGTTTGAAGAAGGTTTCATTCATAAGGAAGAGCTAGTGTATCTAGGATTTGTGATTTCACGAGAAAGATTAAGGATGGACCCACATAAGGTCAAGACAATATTGAAATGGATTATGCTAAGCAACACTACCAAGGTAAGAAATTTTCATGGTTTAGCAAATTTTTATTTAAATTTCATAAGGAACTTCAAAGGAATGTGTGCACCATTGATCGCATGCATGAAGAAAGGATTGTGCATATGGACATCCCACGCTACAAATAGCTTTAAGCTATTAAAGTTCGGACAAAGAAGCCTATGTTAACCTTGTTTGATAAGGTGTTTCAAATTGATTGTGATGTGGTGTCCCCAGATTTCACCCTGAAATCTGGGACTACCCATTTAAAAAAAAATCGTTCTTTTTTAAAATAACGGGTCTTTTTGTGTTTTTATTGCCAGAAGATGTCTGTATTATGTTAGGATATTCCCAGTGTATCATATGAGCCAATTTCGACAAATACCCAGATGCCCAAACTCATTTTATCCCTTCGCCAAGTTTTGTCTGCGGGAAATTTTTATTTAATTATTTATTGAATAAATAATGTCTCGTTTGAAGTAAATTGTGCTCCAATTGAATCTTGTTGAAGTTTTGCATGCCAGTATTCACTCATCTCATTAGGGTTTTCACCAGGAATGAATTCAGGGCATTATCTGCAACTTCTGGCAACGTTTTTCGCTTTTATTTATTTCTTTTGCATTTTTCTCCGATTTTCTCCTCGATTTCTCTGTGAAATTCCCTAGGTCAATTCTTTCACTAGTATAGTCTGTTTAATTGCCTAAAGCATTTGGAGATCATCTACCGACACACACCAAAAGGAATCAGCCTCAAAATGCAAGCTTCTAACCAAAAATGATGAAGTCATGCACAAAAAACCTCTCCCGGGAAGTCGCATTTTCTAGAATTAGTGAGTGTAAGCTGCAATGGGATTTTTGGTAGTCAGTGGCAGGTGGGAATTTATTACCTGCCTTGCAGGGTACTTTTTCCCATGAAGTCAAAGTCACTTAAGCTACGATGGGAAAATTAGAGGCGGCAGGCAAGTGGGAATTTCTTACCTACCTTGCAGGGTGAAAATTCCCATTATAAAATAAAGAAAAATCACTTAAAGCACCGATGGGAATTTTCTCTGCCTGCTAAGAACTAACTTTTCCATCATAGGGTTATATTCACTCATACAAGTTGCACTTTTCCAAAAAGAAGCTACTTTTAATACAAGTCACACTTTTTAGAAAGTCACTTAAGCTGCAGTGGAAAAATTGGAGGTGGTAGGCAGCGGAATTTATTACCTGCCTTGCAGGGTAAAAATTCTCATTATAAAAGTCAAATAACTTAAGTGGAAGAAGGGATTTTTAGAGCTGCAGTGCAGGGTGAAAATTCCCACTAGAAGTTGACTTCTTAATTTTAGAATTCACCCATGCCAAAAAGTGCGACCCATTTGGGCATTAAACAATGCTTTTAGTGATATTTATTAATAGTTGCTTTGCCTAATTTTGGCGCCCAGGATGGAGGAAAAGTCAATGCATGAAGATAAGCCAAAGAGAACTGAAGGAAGCATGCTAAAAATAAATAAATTAAATTTATTTAATGGCAGCCAGCAGCATGCAAAAATAGGCGCCCAATTTGGGTGAATAAACATGTTTGTTTATTAATTAGTTGCCAGAAATAGGGTGGACAATTATTAGAAATAGAATGCTAAGGGTTATATAAGCATGGACTGCCATAATGAAGAAGAAATTAATTCTTTTTGCTAAAGGTTGCAGCCTGACAATTTTGGTGCCAAAAGGAGGATTTGTGCATCTAAAGGTGTTTTTCATTGTCGAGAAGCTTCAAGGTTTGGCGCCTAGGGTTGGAATAGCTTGATTTATGCTATGATAATTATCTGCATGTTGCTATAAGTGCCCAGGTGAATTCAAAAATATTTATGTTTGCTTTGCATGCAAGCAAAGCCTCAAATTTTAGGGCAGCGGGCTTCATATGCAGATTTTTGGTGACAGAAATCAAGTATTCATGCTCTGGACTTCATCTTTGTCTTAAATAATTGCAGGTATTCATTACAGGTGTTCATACAGGTGAAAGGAAGTTCAAATCAATGTCAGGTACATTGAATATATCTTCCGAATCTGAAGAAATTGATAGATCTGCATGAATTGATCCAGTTATAAAGAATTTTGGCAGATTAAAAGAAAAAGAACGCAGACAAAGATTGCTCAGACAAAGATTGCTCCAGCCATGATGAAGCGTGATGATAGAGAGGGATCAGCAGAATCATGCATAGCTTCCAGATTTGTTGATATCAATGACACAGACATGGGCCCAGAACCCATCTCCGAAATAATTAACAGATCCAGGGCCGGAAAGACATTTCTCATGCGGGCGATGAAAAGCAGTGGAATTATTCCAGCATCAGCATTCCCAATCATAGCTCAATTGTCCGAATTTGTCCTGAGTGTGCGAGATCATATCATCCTCTTTCCAGAACAATCTGGATGTTGCGGGAAAGACAATTATTAGGTTGGATGCACAGTTTATCAATTTTTGTCTAAAGATTCCGACATGAACGGTGGTGATTGCAATCAGCATGCTAGATGTAGGTAACAGATGGGAGAAACACAAAGTAGATTGCGTGAGCATAATGAACAACCGATATATGAAGAAGCCCAGGTCTCCATCAAAGTTCCCGAGAACTCTTCCATGATCCAACTTGGTGCAGGAGGTGGATGATATCACCAAATTGCTTTGCAGGATAAGTGGAGAAGCCAACACTCACAACTTTCACTCATGGATGTATGCTTTCATGAGGACTATCGAGATCAACAGAGCTGATTTGATAATCAATTGGGCAGAGATCATCAGTGATAGCATCGATGAGCAACTTCGAGTGTGAGGCGGACTTACAACTTCAAAATGACTTCATACCTGGTATATGCAGCAGCCTCGCAGGGCATATTTTCCAAGCTGGATAGACGAGGCGTACTGGCGAAAGATCCTATCTTTGATTGCTATCCACAGTTGACAGTTCCTGAGTGCCACAAAGATTACAAAGCGGTCAACAATGGGTTCTTTTATGAATTCATCTGCAAACTAAATGGTGATCTGAAGACCAACAGGGTGAGCAAAGAAGCTTGGGAAGTTGTATCTCAACATGGCTGCATTTTCATCCAGTTTGCAGACTTCACATATCTCAGGGTGACTAGCTTTTTGGGAGAACCAGTAAAGTTGCCGAGATATCCAAACGACAAGTGGGTCATCATGGAGTTGTGCAGACAACTCGTGGAGATGCATGACTTACAATCAAAGTGGCACAAATCTACAAGTTTCTTTTCCGTCACAATAGGTTACTACAGCTACCAAATCATCTACAAAACTAAAGGAGTCGAAGCTTAAATGTTTTCTAAGTATGAGCCTAAGTTCTTCCTAGCACGGCTAAACTTTGACCCATATGGAGTAGCAAGAAAGACAATCTCCCAGGAATACTCACATGTGCCTTCGTTGAGGATTTCTGAATGAAGTGCAGGAACGAGTATGAAGTCAAAAAGAAAGACTTCAGCAGGTTATCAACGCAATAAGTGTCTGATTATGGTTTGGCACAGATACCTGCAGATCTCGCCGATGATGGGCATGTGATACTTGATTCGTATCATCAGATGGGAGGAGATAGAGCTGCTCTTCAAGAAAACATTGGTGGCTGCCAGACGATTGAAGAAAGATCTTCCGCAGCTTGATTAACACTTAAACAAGTTGGCTTCAAAGGGGTATTGCCTGGATGAAGCATTGATGAACCAGATCACAAGCAACTTTACCACAGGAAGCTCCAGCAACATGAAGCACAAAGGTGAAAGCAGCAGATGGTCGAAAAAGTTTAAAGTTCACAAGAAGTCTCACATACAGGAGAAGGCCAAATCTACGGCTATCGTTCCAGTTCCAACTTCTCCAACATCAACTCATAGCACTTCAGCAGCCCCGGAACCTCAGAGAGATCTTGTTGTTCCTCCTTTGAATCCAACGTCATTTGTATTTTCTCCTCGACCACTCAGGTCTTCACCTATTCATGCGGAGAAGTTGAAAGCACAAATGGCGGAGTTTGAAAAGGCATTATCTTTGGATAATTCAGAGGGTAGCAGTCATAACACGGTGGCAAATTCTGATAGAGCGGAGTCAGAGCATGAGATGGTGGTGCACTCGGTGGTTTCTCATTCCCCAAGAAGCAAATTTTCATCATGGTTAGCTTTGCAGACGATCCCAGAATCCAGAGAGGAGATCAACTGGAAGAACACGACTTTCAGTTGCTCCTGAGTTTGGGAGGAAGAGATAGAAGACCTAAAGTCGCCAAAATGACTTCTAGGTTGATTATTGAGGAATCGGGATAGAAGTTCGCTGAGTTATCTATTCCAGCAGAAGGAAAGCACAAGGGAGAGCTCACGGCAACTGATATAGCAGTGACCAAAGTGCCAATAGGTCAAACTACCACAGAAGGGTTAAAGCAGGATACGCAGACGCTAATGAATGCTTTATTCCTTAAGCTTGACAAAGAGAAGGTTGAGAGATCCAAGCTTCAAAAGCAGGTATTCCAGCTGTGCGAGATCATTGCTAAGGTTGCCAAACCTTCCTCTCAGCCCATTTTAGCACATGAGCAGGTGAGTAATCATCTGATGCAGGAGGTGGAAGATGCAGGGGATCAAGTCAGAGCTATTGCCCACTGGAAGGAGCAAATCATTCACTAGGCCTCAGAGCAATTCAAACCAATACCGGCTGAATTAGAGAACATGCACAGGGCAGTGTCTCAACTAAAGGATTTGATGACACAAATAAAAGATGAGAACATAGTGGTTGAAAGTCATCTGGATACTTTGGCTAAGATACACTCGTTGCCAAAGGATGTGCTGATTGCAGAACAAATTGTGCCTAGCGGATTGGTGGAAAAGGGGAAGCAGTTAGAGATTTCAGTTTCCTTCCACGTAGAGATCCTCAAGCTCATGTTGAAGAGGATGCAGTTGCTGGAGAGTAAGATGGGAGAAGTGTCGAGAGCATCCCAGATGAATTACACTTCCCATGAGGAATTTATGTTGGTTGTGCGGAAAGAAGTTGATGAGGCCACCATACCTTTCACGATGGATATGATTGGTAGACTCATAAAGCTTTAAGCGGTATTGAGGATATGGGCCTGGCTTAGAGAGAGTTAAGGCTAACGTTGTTGCTTTGTCCAGAGGGTTGTTACGATTCGTAACCGAGAGAGATGTTGTTGTTAAAACAGAGATGGGAAGATGTTGAGTTACATGTTTGACAAGTATATTCAATATCGAACAAAAAAAAGTATAATTATTACAACTGGCGAGATCTTTTTTTCTTCTCTTCTTCCTTCTCTTATTTCTTATGTTCCCAGGATGAAAATGTAAAATTAAATTTATTGGTTGAAAAATCATTACTTTAAGTTATGTGGGAAGATTCTTTAAGATAGGTAATGAGATGTGCACAATTTTGACTTAGACTCTGATGCATATCATTGGCTAGATTTTCTGCATAGCATAAAACCTAGGCAGTCATGAGATAAATCTCCCTCATTTACCGGTGAGGCTCCCGTGTCAGATTTGTCAAGTAAAATATGTTAGTATCTATATGGGGTTTCACTTTAACTGTTTAGCTCATGAACCATAGTTATGCAGTTCTACAGTTAAGTATGCGGTGCACTGCTTAAGAAAGGAAATATCTATAGAAGAAGGGAATTATATAAACACGAGAGAAGAAATGGGGAAGATGTGCATCCCAATCAATGAATAACAGAGTTGATTGCATGCACATAGAAGAAAACCAATAGATATCAACACGTAATTATAAGCAAAGGCGATCTAGATCTAGATCTAAAATAACACAAATTTTATTAAAAGATCTAAGATAAAAAGTTAGAAACACAATGCACCATGACACAAAGTTCTCTGAAAACCTGCTCCTTTATATTCCTTTGCTTAAGTGGCTCTTAAGGGTTTCAAAGACAAAGTCCTGGAACACAGGATCTTTTTCTTTACAAATTCGATCCTTAACCCGAAGGTTCTTCCTCTACTTATAGAATGTAGAGGGCAATTACAAGTCGAAGTTTTTAGTTGGTGGCACATGTGGAAGTCGAAAAAGAAACAATTGGCAATCTCCCTCCTAGAATTCCTCTTTGCATGACATGTATGATTTGCAACTAAAAATAGAACCTTCTATTTTGCACATCTGCCACCTATCTCCAAGTAGTTGACTTCTTCAAGTAATGGCTTTTAAACCAATCACTTAAGTTGTATAATTTAATTGATCGCTCAATTATTTTGTCGAGGAAATAAGAGAAAGAAGAAGAAAGAGGAAAGTTGCAATCTTGTCCTTTTTCATATTCTGCATCACAGCTAATTCAAACTAGATCTGGAAGCGGCTGGATCTGGAAGTGACTGGAAGCAGCTTGCGGGTATTGCCTTTGACATGTCTTCCTTCTTATCCTTGAAGCTTTTGCAGTTCTTCTCCAGTACATGCATCAGTGCAATGTTCGCCGTAAATAACTCATCATTTTTATTTTTAATTGCATATGAGCAATTAAAAATTTTGGAAAGCACTCCGGGTGAATGCAACTTCAATGAAGGCTTCAACTGGAAGATTGGGAGCACATGCACAAGATCTGAAAGAAATTTTCCACGCACTGACTTCTTCACGGGCTGCGTTCGAAACAAGAGGATGAAGCCTTTGTGCCGGAAGCTTTTGCAATTATGAGATCTGGATCTGGATCTGTTGACTTCAGCAAATCTGGAAGCTATGCATGATTCTGTTGATCCTTCCCTTTCATCCCGCTTTGCCATGGCAGTATCTGTGTCTATCTTTGTCTGAACAATTCTTTTTCTCCTTATTCGGCCGGAATTCTTCAAAACTGAGTGCAGATCTAGATAATTCTTCAGATTCGGAGGATATGTTCAATGTATTGGACATTGATTTAAGCTCCCTTTCTCTTATAAAGCACCCGAA
The DNA here is from genome assembly GCA_018340775.1 of Taxus wallichiana var. yunnanensis. Taxonomy (NCBI): domain Eukaryota; kingdom Viridiplantae; phylum Streptophyta; class Pinopsida; order Cupressales; family Taxaceae; genus Taxus; species Taxus wallichiana. The sequence goes on from CM031244.1 coordinate 358,295,283, forward strand.
TGAATTCTGCAATTAATTCAGACAAAGTGGATTTTAATCATAAAAATCTGCATTATTCAAGCCTGACTGCCCCAAAAATTGATGTTTTATTTGCATGCAAAGTGAGCATGAATTTTTCCAACTTCACCTGAGCACCTGTATCACTTATGCAAACAATTATCCAGACACAAATCAACCTCCTTCAATGCATGCACCAAAATTGGAAGCTTTTAGCCTTGATTTCACCTTCTTTTGAGCAAAAATCCTCTTCAAATGGGGCGCACTTTTCCTCTGGGCTGCACTTCTTTACCTGTGAATTAATTAATTCATCCTTATGGCAGCCCATGCTTATATAACCCTCATAATTCTATAATTAATAATTGCCCCTCCTATTCCTAGCAATTAATTAATTAAAAATCATGTTTTTCTCTTTAATGCATGCGCCAAAATTGGAAGCTTTTAGCCTTGATTTCACCTTCTTTTGAGCAAAAATCCTCTTCAAATGGGGCGCACTTTTCCTCCGAGCTGCACTTCTTTACCTGTGAATTAATTAATTCATCCTTATGGCAGCCCATGCTTATATAACCCTCATAATTCTATAATTAATAATTGCCCCTCCTATTCCTGGCAATTAATTAAAAATCATGTTTTTCTCTTTAATTGATGTGCTAAAATTGCATGTTTAAGGACAGCCATCAAATAAATTAAATTTATTCAATTTAATCATCCACTCTTCACTTCACTTAAGCTTCACAGTGTGCTTTAACCTTAGCCACTGAAAATAGGAATTAATTTAATCATTTAATACTTTAAAAAGTATTATCTTTCTCCCAAAAGGGGCGCACTTTTTGACATGAAGGGGCTGCCATTAAATAAATTTATTTATTTAATTTTAGAACAATCTATTTTCAACCACCTTTTGTCCTTTGCCTTTGTTGACTTTTCCACAAGCCTGGCGCCTATTTTGGGTGAATAATTAATTAAATTAATCAATTTAAAGGCTGCCTTTACTTTTCCAAAGGAGCGTACTTTTGACATAAAGAATTCTATTTTTAAGAATCACATGACAATGGGATTTTTACCTAAGGCAGCCCGAAAATCCCATAATTCACTTAAGTCACTTAACTTTCATAATGGGATTATTTACCTGCAAGGCGACAATAAAATCCCATGATTCACTTAAGTGATCTTTCTTTTATTCCACCATGGGAATTTTTACCTGCATGAGCGAGGCAAAGGTAGGCAATAAATTCCCTTTGCTGCCTCGTTGCCTCTAATTTTCCTATTGTCCACTCTAATTCTTTGTTTTCCAAAAATGCGGCCAACCCAGAAGAGGCTTTTTGGTGTGCGACTTCATCTTTTCCCAGTGAACCGGACCTTTGATGGCGACTTCCTTCTGGCATGACATACGTATATGATCCCAAGTTATTTCAGGCCAAGAATCAGGCCAAACCGGCAAAGGAATTGATCTAGAGAAATTTCACAGAAAACGAAACGGAAAAACACAAAAACACAAAAAGTTGTCAAAAGTCAAATAAAATGCAGAACTCATTCCTAGTTAAAACCCTTCTGGTATATAGGAATAATGATATGTTCGATCACAACAAGGTTAAATTGGAGCGCAAATTGCCTCAAACGGGGCTCAAAATAATTAAATACAAATTTCCCGCAAACAAATCCCGACAACAGAATATAACAATTTTGAGCATCTGGGTATTTGGCGAAAATGGCTAATATGGCTCTTTGGGAATATCCTGACACAAAACAAGAACTTTCAGGCAATAAAAACACAAAACGACCCAATATTTTAAAAGTAAGAAATTTTTTCGGATAGGGTAGTCACAGATTTCAAGATGAAATCTGGGGACACCAATGTCACTAAGAGAGGGATTATAGGAAGATGACTGCCAAATGTTCCCTTTACTACTTCTTCATGTTCTACTTTAGTTGCAGTTTCCTATTTGTAATTTCCCCTCTACACGCTATAAGTAGAGGAAGAACCCACGGGTTAAAGGATTAGAATTTGTAATCAACATTCTTGTGTTCCAGACTTTGAGCTGAAACCCCTGATTTTTGCAAGCAGAGGAATAGAGAAGATATTTCCAGAGAACTTTGTGTCAACGGTGTATTTTGCTTCTTATTTCTTTCTAGATCTATTCATAAACTTTGTGTTATTATAAATCTAGATCTGAAAGTTTCCTTTGCTTTGAATTCTGTGTTTAATGATCTATTTCTTTTAATCTATGTGCATACAATCAACTCTGTAAACTATTGCTTGGGTTGCACATCCTCTCTACTTTCTTCCATTTCCTATTATTTTCCTCTTATGTAGATTTTTCCTTTCTTTTACAGATTGCTTACTTGTTGCAGAACCGTATAGCTATGGTTCATGAGCTACACGGTTAAAGTAATACCAATAGATAGATATTAGGACATATAAACTGACAAAATCTTACATGGGAGCCTCACCGGTAAATGAGGGAGATTTATCTCATGACTACCTAGGTTTTCAGCTATGCAAAAATCTAGCCAACATGATGGAAGTGGAATAGAAATGGATGCAATGTTTAGTTAAGGAGGACCAATTGCATATTTCAATGAGAAATAAATCGGAAAAATAGAAATATTCAATATATAACTAGGAGTTATATATTTGTAGTTCAAGCATTGAAGAAATGGAGGCACTACTTGTTGCCCAAGGATTTTGTATTGTATATAGACCACCTTGAAGTTTATAAAAACAAGATTAAGTTGCACCAAAGGCATGTGAAGTGGATTGATCACTTGCGAGTTACTCATATTAGTCAAGCATAGATCAAATCAGCCAAGTAAGGTAGTTGATGCCTTAAGCAAGAGATTTGTCTTTGTTGAATTAAGAAAGTAGAGATGATTGGACTTGAGTGAAAAAAATTGTATAAGGGATATGCAGACTTTATAGAAGTTTGGAGAAATTGTAGAGAGCCATGGGTGTGTAGTAGAAAGTAGAAACTCATATGAGGATTATATAATTGAGGGAACTATCTCGCTCAAAAACAACCGTCGTGCATCCTAATAAGAAGTTGGTGACATTAGGAGGTTACTTTGAGAGAGATAAAACTCCATTGCTAGAAAAGAAATACAATTGGCCATGAATGTCTAAATATGTAAGTAAATATGTGGAAAGGTACAAGTATGCTAGTTGACAAACGTGACGAGTAGGAATAGGGGTTTGTATAAATCATTGCTTGTGCCAAAAGGATCATGGGAAGAGCTGACTACAAATTTTGTTCTTGGATTGTCAAAGACAGAGAGGTGATGACCATATTTGTTGTAGTCAAGGTCAGTTGCAGGATACGGAAACCCTATTCGCATCTCATGCCAAATACGAATACGGGTAGTGCAGCTTGATACAACCTGACTACTTTACTCAATTGTATCCATATCAACCCCGCAACACAACCATAGCAGATACAATTGGATACGGTATGCGGGCCAACCGTATTCCTAATTTAAAAATTATTTTTTTAAAAAAGCCTTTAAATTTTCCAAGAAGTTAATAAAAATTATAGACAAACTTCTAAAATGCATTTTAACAAAGAACAATTGAGGACATGGAGGCGAATGAGTGGTGATTCACCCTTTTCCTTCAAAACTTCACATTCCAACTGCTGAACTTGATATGGTTTTATTTGATTTGTTTCCTTTGGCCTACTTTGCTTCTTTTCTTTCATTTCATTTATTTTCCTTTGCCCACACAACTCGCAAACATTTTTTCCACAAAATACCCAACTTCCTACCTTTCCTGTGAGCTAGGAGTGTGTAAGTTGTGTGTGAATTTTATCATATATATATATATATATATTTGTTGAAAATTTAAAATTGAGAATTATTATAAATATGTTTCTTTTAATTTATAATCTAGATAATTTTAAAATTTTAAATATATATATGTATGTATGTATATATGTTGTATCCTATTGTCTCCATATCGAGAGGATCTTAGAAAATAGTGATATCTATATCCGAAACTATATCCATGTGTATCTCGTATCCATGCAATTCTTGTTATAGTTGATAGATTTTTAAAAATGGCACATTTTGTTTCTTGCAAGAAGATTAATGATGCGTCAACATGTTAGAAGACATGAACCGAGAAATAATAATCAAAATGCACACATTGTAAGTTGTGTGTCCGTCATTTTGTTACTGCAAGAGATAGTTACAAAATGGTTGAAATGGTTACTTCATTAGTTAATACATAACTAATAGTGACTTAATAATAAACTATAAGCCTTGTATTCATACGCACTATCATAAGGCCTACGCAATGTAAAGCAAAAACAAACATATTGATAGAAGAAAAATAATAGAGTCACACATTCTTCAAAAGCTCTTAGAAAACAATTATTTGACCATAGAACTCAATCGAGCTACCTCGTAACCCTCATAAAGGTGTAGTTCCCAAGTCAAAATCCCATGTTCCCGGATTCCACCTCCCCAAACTCCCAAATTACGAACCTCCCGGATTATTAGACAACCATCCATGTCGAGCAACATCCACAGCGCTCCATCAAGTTGTCTCATGACCCTCGCAAGACTATAATTCCAAAGGTTTACAAACTCCTTACCAAACTAGGAAACCATCCATGTAGAGTTTCATCTACACTAGATCCCTTCTTGTCTTAAAATTATTGGACTTCTTTAAAATATGTATTGTTTATCAACAAATTCTTCACCCATTTGGTCTATCTTTGAGCGCTCCCTTGTTGTATTTAGAAGGCAGACTATTTAACAAAATATCTTTGGCATCTTCATCATCTACTGTAGCACTGATTTTTTTGGTTGTCTGATGTGAGACTTCAAATTGTTTGTGGCTTGATATAGTGACTTCGTCATCCATTTTTCACTCCAATTTTAATTTCCGAACCGCAAATTAATGCAGCAAAATGAAAGTGATAGTCTATACAATTTCTGACTTCAAGCACGAAAATAAATTCAACAAATTTTGTCTCAGAAATTAATGCAGGAATTTTTAATGTCTAAATTTGTTCAGTAAAAGAATGTCACAATCATCTACAAGAAAATATTTTGCAAGATAAAATACCAATAAAATCATGCCCTTCTTCTAATGATTGAAATATGCAAAATATATCACCTTAAATTGGAACATGCCCTAATAATAGACTTAAAAGCGAGATTCCTTTCTTGGACAATTGTATTTTCCCTCACGCTCAACTTTTCCTTCGTTTTCCTAGCGTCGGCTGAGTTTCGAAACAATAAACTCGCATTGCCCTCGAATAACATCTTTAGAATATTATAACTCGCATTTTAAAACAAGGACAACTTCTAGAATTATGTGTGGATCAATGCTTTTTCGACGCTTTCAATGTCTTTGTTGATTTACAATCACGTATGACTGTATTTTGCATGCCCTAGACAACAATTAGGTTATCGCGATTGTAACTTCTTCAATGGCTTTGTCTTGGCATTTTTTACAGTGTCATTGTCCTAAAATTGTGCCCGCTGTGTTTTGTTCTAAAAATGTGCCCTAATGGTCTCTGTTAGGCTCGAAATGACTACAAACACCCTCGCAAGCTTTATGGAAACAGAAATGACTTTAATCTTCGTGTTTTCATGCCCTGAAACTCTAAAAGCCCACCGATGGTGTCTATTGTCTTCAATTGTGATTCTTGACTGATTTTTATTTTTTATTTTTACTTTTTTAAATTGCCACTCAGAAATTTGCAACTATATGTTGGCATTTTCTTCTTGAATCTTAAGAACTATCTAGTCTCTCACCTCCTCACGTGTCCTACCGAGCACTAATGACTCTAATACTAATGTTAGAAGATGTGAACAGAGAAATAATGAAGAAGGATCGGAATGCACACATTGTAAATTGCGTGTCCATCATTTTATCATGCAAAAGATAGTTACAAAATGGTTGAAGTGGTCACAATCGTACATTAGTTAATGCATAACTAATAGTGACTTAATCAAAAACTATAAGCCTTATATTTCTACAAGTAGCACATTTTTTTCAAAGGAGGTGTTAAATTGTGTGGAAATTTGTCGGAGTTTTACTTCAAACATGGATGCCAAATTCTTGGGTCATTTTTGAATACATTGTGTGATAAGTTAGGCACCAAATTGCAATATAGTTCAGCGTGCCACCCACAAACATATGGACAAACAGAAGTTGTGAATACGGATTTAGTGAATATGATCAGATGTTTAGTTGCAAACAATCCAACACCATGGGATATGAGGGTCAAGCAAATTTTGTTTATAACAATTTTGAGAACAGGTCAATTGGAATGCAAGCATTCCAATTTGTGTATGGAAGGTCACCCAAAAGAATGTGAGGATTGCTAAGAGTCACTACAAAGAATAAGAGTGCAAATGCAGAAAAATTGTAGAGCATAGTGCAAGAGGGAATGAAAAAGAAGCTACAACAGAGTAGCCTAAAGTATAAAGAGAAGGCAGATGCAAATGAGGCTAGCGGAATCCGTCGTTAGAGGATATTCACCGCTAGTGCACCTAAGAATATGTTCCAAATGTATGAAATATTGAAGCAAGACAAGATCAATCCTTGTAAAGTTTTGAGGAAATTTTCAGATGGTGCATATGAGATACTTCTGCCATAAGGGTTAGATACTTCACCAATTTTTGATATTGTAGACTTGTATCCTTATCAGAAGCATGACAAAATTGAAGAAGAATAACTCATAGATTGGATAACTTGAGTACTAAATTCAGTGGAAGAACAAAGAACAGTAGGAAGATATATGGATTGCAAAGGTGGAGCTTAGTCAAATGGGTTGGACAAGACCAACAGTTACAGACCTTCAATTGTAAGCCCGTGTTCACAATCAAATATCTAAGGGAGTCTAATGCAGGAGCACCCTATATCTCAAGGTTATCTTGCACTTGAGAACACGCTGAGAAGCTTTCAAAAAGATTAAGTAATGATGGGAGAAGATTCCAGCAATAAAGTCGAGAATTCACTCTTCACAATGCTTAATTTGAGCTTCACAAAGCCATGTGGAGCTTTGCAAGTTTTGTAGTTCATCCTTGACTTGTGTGACCTTCAAGACTCCTTGCAAGCTTAGTGCATACTAGAGCTTTCCAAGTCTAGAGAGAAATTTGCAAGGGTTGAAAGGTTCGAAGCCTATGACAGCATCACATAGCTATGGGAGCTTCCCAAGCCAGAAAGGACTAATTGATTTCATAGGCCCAAATTCTCTTCGCATGTTTATTTGACTCCTTGCAAAGACCAAAAAGTTGTCAATTACACTGTATCAGCCCAACAAACAAAAAACTTCAAACCTATGTATTTTGCATCAAAGGCAATGATGGAAGTAATGCAATCCAACTATTCTTGGATGCATTCTGATGTAGGATGAGATCAATAGATTGTTAAAAAACATGTTGAACCTATAGCCATAGAACATGTCAGAATCATTGAATGGCAAGAATCTAACGTCGTGCAACAAGATTCACAACGGTGGAAAGATTACTTCCAAATTGTTCCCATAACGCAGGAAACCAGTGTCCATGTGGTAATTTGAACTCCTTCACATCAACGTCCTTGTAATGCCTCTTGACCAATATAAGACGAGGACATAAACACCTAGAGGGGTTCCCACTAGAGATGTGTTCCACGTGGGTTGCTATAAGATTTTTCAAGTAGGGTGTGTTAGGTTTAACCTTATAGCTCCTAGTGAGTAAGGGGAGGGGATGTAGGTGTGCATAGTGGTGCATACAATGAAGATCGAGCTGGCCAAGTTGGATAGTGATTGGGCCCACGAACTTCATAGAGTAATGTTAGTGAGTATGTACTATGAAGGTAATGTCTCCGTGTAACATTGAGGAATGAAAGAGTGAAGTGTTTTGTGCCTATATTTTGTTGTCGTTACAAGCTGCATACTTCGATTTGAATGTAATTTTTTTTCATTCATTCGAGCCACAACCTACCTTCCATCATTCCTCGAGAAGTTCTATCCTCTTTATTCAACCTAGGAGATCCATCTATTGCTTGTCAAGTGCCTATATTTTTTTTCTCACTCCAATTTGTTCTATTGGACGCCTAGTGTTCTTGGCTAGACATCGTCATTCAAAAATTCTCAATGTGGAGAAGAAGTAATCAGACTCAACTTCTAGATAAAGACTTCCCTCTAAACAATGGGATATAAGGACTTTTCACTTGATTCTTTTACAACACCATTCAACCAAGCTTTATTGGCAAGGTTAACACTTCCTCTCGATGGGGCGATTTTCTTGCAATCTCTAACTCCTCCTTACTCATGAGTGGCATAGGGTCCTCCATTTCCATATGAGCTTTTTCTTGATTTCGGCTCCGGCTCTAACTTTCGCCCATGCTTCTACCTTAGCTTTTCTTTTGCTTCGTACTTCTCTTGATGGAATTTTATAATTGGCTACCTCTCACAACCTTTGTCTTCTTGCTTCTTGTTCCATTAATCAAGTAAATTGTCTAATTTCTTGGTCCACTCCCTAACCATGTTGCCTCCTATTTCCTTTGTTCAAGCTCAATGGCATTAATTGTTTCTCGTACGACGTCATTCTTCAAATATTTCTTCTTCATCACAACACCTCTCTTAGTACCATTGTGAAATCCTTTGTCATTGTGCTTCACAAAAACATTCATCAGAGCAATCTTGTAAGATAATGCAATGCTTTGTCATCAATGGTTACTATCAACTGACTTTTGCTTACCCGACTACAGCATGATCTAGTTTTGCAAAGGGAAATATGTCATAAATGTTTACTATAAAAAGCTACAATACCAAAGGAATACCAATTGTAGAGTAATAAATACATACCCTAACATAGATGAACATATGAAAATCAACTACTTTATAGCATCAGGTATTGCAGAGAGCAATTGCTTGGTACAAGGATAACTTGTCACGTTAGCACCTTTACCTTGGCATTCGTCTTGCCACTTATAAGACAAGAACCAACGATTCTTGGTTAAGACACATTTATTACCCATTCGTTCATAAAGACTCGTTAATACATTACTCAAATCCGAAAATACATAGAATTAACAATATAGCTAATTCGTCTACCAAAAGTTAATTTTAATACACATTAATAACGATGACAATACTAACATGACGATATACAAAGTTCTCAAACAAATCTTACCATCAAGGAGCTTTTGCAGTTGCTTCTTTGTTTCTACAGCCTTAACAGATGTACAGTATGCAAGAAATTCAACAGCGAAGAACTAAGAATCAAATCAATGTTGTGTTGATCATTCGAGGAGAAGGAAATCATCAAAATACTTGAGGTGCTTCGAAAAAATCAAAATACGCACCAAGAATGGCTTGAATACCGAAAGGAGGAAGCTTGCCTATATTGTCTACTTTTGTTTGTCATACAACACACATAGTTAAGAACTTTTAGATATTGAACCATTCCATTGTTGGCTTCCCAAAAAGTAAAGAAAATATAGGGATGAGATGAGTTTGTACAATTCAGCACACTTATGAATCTTTATGTGTTGTACCACCCACCATGAGAGCTATGTTGATCAAACAAGAATGCCCAAAGAGTAATTCAGAACATTGAAATAGAAAGACATCACATTGAATAGTAGCAGTATAGGGTGCAATGGCTAAGGTGGTTGCACATTGCCATCGCACCAAGGTTGGATTCATTGCATCTTTGACCAAACCCAATCGATAGGGCTTAAAGCAGGATGTAGTGGGAAGATGTAGATTTGCAACCAATTTATGACGTACTAAGTTCTTCTAATTGCCATTATCAATAATAAGAGAAAACCAATGAACCTTTACTTGGTAATTTGAGTGAAAAGCATAGTTCCACAGTGTCTCAGAATGGGGAGAAAGAGGCACAAGTCTCGGAGATGAGGGGCACATGGGCCTAGGTTCGAGACAGCGGTGCAAATATATATAGTACTTGAAAAAATGGTTATACAAAAATGTACAAGGAATAACAAATGAAACTTTGAAATACTCAACATGTTGCATTGAACAATGAAAATGTCGAATATCAATATATTAATATTTGTATCATAATTTATGCTCAAAATGATGGTTACATTCAAAATTCAAATACAATTGGCCAATGGCCCAATGCCTCTAAGCTTGAGGGCTTCCGGCAAGATATGGCACTTGCTCTTCGTCTTGTTTTTGCACTCCCTCTTGCTAATTCTTGCTAATGCTCTTAGTCTCTCACTCTTGCAGTCTTGCTTGCCCTCGCTCTTGCACTTTCTTTCACTCCAGCACTTGTTCTCACTCTTGCACTTGCAGCCTTGCTCAATGTTTTCAAGCTTTGATAGTGATTTGGAGTGAGAGTGTGAGGTTCATTTATAGTTTTTTTGAGTGCTTAAAGCGTGGGTGGGGCCCCACAAACTATTAGGGTTGGGGGCACATACATCCAAAAAAATCTTTTTAATTAAAAAAACACCTATTTGGTGCAGGGGACAGCCGCAAGTTTCTAGGACAGTTGAGAGACTTGGGCAAGTTTCCTCGAAGTTCCAAGGACATCTCGAAGTCCCCCAAACGTCCACTCTATGAAAAAAACATCCCCACTTCAGGGAAACATCCCGAGGACATCCCCTAACTCCTAAAAATGGTGGTGGTATGACAAGGGGACACTTTCCAAACGTCCCCAAGTCCCCAGCATGTCTGTCCCCAGAAACGTCAACCTTCAAGGGGAACATGCCCCTATCGAACTTGCTGAAAAGTGATTCCCTCAAACTTGATAAATAGTCTCTTATCATCAAGGTAAGGTGGAGTTATGAAGTGACTGTATAGTCAACTATAATTTCTCCTAAAAATGGGCTTCCTCCTCACACCTAAATCTCAATATTCTAAATGGGCGAACAAAGGTCCCAAAGACGCCCTTTAAGATACAAATGAATTTCGACATTCCTTAATCTGTATGAATAATAGATGCAGACGAATTAAACAAATGGCTCAACCAGTTCGAATCATCTTTCTCTATAAATACTTTTTCTAACAAAGAAAGGAAAGCATTTGCACTCTTAAAAGTCATTTTCTGTGCCAAAAATAGGTGGGAATCATATTGTCCTCGAAGCAGTGAAGAAGAGGATGAAGATGAACGAATACTAGACCAAAAGAATGCCCTTGTTAAAATTTGTAGATGCCAACAGATAAAAGTACTACCCTTGAATAATTATGACAACCAATTTAAATAGTTGCATATTTTTTGTTAGAATTGGGATGAGATGGTGCAATATTATACCAAAATTGGTATGTGACAGTGAGCAACACTAAATTCTCAAGTATTATAGCAGTTTGTGGTTTCATGTCCAAAAGAAAAGGAGTTTGCAGACATCATAATATAGGAGAGGCCTACCATTGTGCAATCAGGAACAAAGAAAAGTTTGAAAGGAAGGAAAGAAAAGAAACTTATCTTTGTGGCAAATCTGACAATAAGGAGCAATTCCATCACCCTGGACTGAAGCCTTCAATTTACTGGATAAAATCCCATGGGATAGGGGAATAGTATAACATTCACAAGGGAAAGTGGCACTCGAATGCTCTCGGCGGCAAGTTGGAAACCAGGCTATGGTGCTTGATTTGTTGGTATTAGAACTCTATTCAAAAACATTTGCACTATCTTGGTTTGGTTCTCAGCCTGACTAGCCAAAATCTGTTTATGAGCATTAGCTTGACTAGCAAAATTTTAATCGACATTATTGGCATTTACATATTCTTGCAACATTCGTTCAAAGCTTTATTTTTCAAAGGCATTACTTAACTAGATCAGGAACATGTCAATTAGATCAACACATGAATATGACGTTATGCGCGCTTTGATCCTGAATGTGGTGATCTGTTGTTTTTTAACACTTTGTTGTCTTTTATTCTTGGGTGCTGCACAGGTCTCTTTGCAGTGCCACTGAAAGTCACCATGCCTATGTTGTTTAGAACAAGCAGTCCAAGGTTTCAGCAACAAAAAAGGCAAAAAAGAAAACTATTATGCTTATGAAGCTAGTTAATAGGAAACAGATCTAATGGAGAGTAAGAAGAATAAACCCTCAAGGAAACTAAATTGAAATCCTTGATAGGGACAGGCCTAAGGGTGTTAGGATCTAGTAAGCGTCAAAGATGGAAACCCTTAAGGGGTCTAGATCTAAAGGGCACAATCAATGAGCTCTGAGACAAAATGACATGAACTAAGGAAGACAATTACAACAGCAAGAGGAGAGACAAGAAATTACCACAACTGTATATGTTGTACACTCATTTGCATTATGTATATACAAAGATTGGAAAGGATAGACAAAAAGATTCTAGAGGAAGGAATCTCATAAGAGAAGAAAGATGTACATAGAGGTATGTACAAAATTTAAGAATATAGACTAGCCCATGTGAGTATGTACATTATTAAGAATATACAATAATATATAATAAAATACAATAGCCCATGTGGCTATGTCTCATATCCAATGTGAGGCTCTTATCAGCCATGTGAAGATTGGGGACACTTCAAAAGCACAACAGCTTACTGGATGTGTGGGAAACACATCATATTCACTAGGGGCATAACAAGAGTGTCATCAAGTGTAAGACGTACCTAGTGTGCCTCAAGAACTATCACATGAAACACTGATAATAAGACTAGTACAAATATCTTAAATACATCTATTTGAAAAATGTTGATATATATCAATATCAAGGCTCTTATCTTGGATTTTATGCTATCAAATTGATTAGTAACTTTATTGCATTCCCTTCATATTTCCCACTTGTTGGTTACCAAAAAAATTCCAAGAAAAAAGGGCCCCAAATTCTATCATATGGCCAAGATATTATTATTTTTTAATTAACTTCTCAAAGATTTTTAAAAAATGTGTATGTGACAATCAAATGGACGTCAAATTTAATCTAGAAAATAAAAGTTTACATCATCACACCAATAGTTATTTTGTCTGCTGTCGCCAAGATAGGTTAGCACTGATCTGATTAGATTGCCAACAAAAATTCTCTCAAAAGCATCTCGAAAACCCATCTAAGATTGTACGTATAGCCCTCCATCAAACCCCGAATATAAACAAATAGGCCATGGTCACTAGCTCCACCCTTAATTGTCAAGGCCAATGCAAAAGATTACATATATGATTTTAGTTCTCTAATAATATCCGTAAAAAAGGCATGCACATGAAACCTTTATATTGCTCTTCTACTTGTTGGACATGACTGCTGATAACTTGAGCATTCATTGATGGAATGAGTTGCTCGGTTTCCAAGATTGCAGCAATTAGTCTTTATCAGCTAAAGTTGCCTCATACAAGATTCGAGATATGCGGACTTTCTTTGGACAAAGTGACCTTCATGGAGCAAGCAAAGCAAGAAGCACCGACACGACAAGCTAAACCGATTCCAGTCTTAGATCAATATTGTCATGACTGGTTGCCCCAAGTTCGCATAGAAATATTGAAAAATGGTGTCCCCGTTTCGTGGTGAAATCTGGGACTACCCATTTGCAAAAAAATCATTCTTTTTAAAATAATGGGTCTTTTCGTGTTTTTATTACCAGAAGATGTCTATATTATGTTAGGATATTCCCAGTGAATCATATGAGCCAATTTCGACAAATACCCAGATGCCCAAACTCATTTTATCCCTCCGCCAAGTTTTGTCTACGGGAAATTTTTATTTAATTATTTATTGAATAAATAATGCCCGTTTGAAGTAAATTGTGCTCCGGTTGAATCCTGTTGATGTTTTGCATGCCAGTATTCACACATCTCAATAGGGTTTTCACCGGGAATGAATTCAAAGCCTTGTCTATGACTTCTGGCAACGTTTTTCGCTTTTATTTATTTCTTTTGTGTTTTTCTCCGATCTTCTCTACAATTTCTCTATAAAATTCCCCTAGGTCTGTTCCTTGTCCAATATAGTTTGTTTAATTGCCTGAAGCATCTGGAGATCATCTACTAACGCAGCACAAAAGGAATCAACCTCAAAATGCAAACTTCTGACCAAAAAAGATGAAGTCATGCACAAAAAGCCTCTCCCAAGCAAGTCGCATTTTTGGAATTAATGAGTGTAAGCTGCAATGGGATTTTTGGTAGTGGCAGGAAAGCGGAATTTCTTACCTGCCTTGCAGGGTATTTTTTCCCATGAAGTCAAAGTCACTTAAGCTGTGATGGAAAAATTAGAGGCGAGCGGGCGGTGGGAATTTCTTACCTGCCTTGCAGGGTAAAAATTCCCATTATAAAATAAAGAAAAATCACTTAAAGCACCGATGGGAATTTTCTGCTTGCCTGGCAGGCTAACTTTTCCCACCAAAGAGATTTATTCACCCATGCAAGTCACTTTATCAAAGGAGGCCAGTTTTAATGCAAGTCGCACTTTTTGGAAGGAAGACTTTAAGTTGCCAGTGGGAATTTTGGCAAGTGGCAAGAAGACAGAATTTCTTACCTACCTTGCAGGGTAATTTTTCCCATGAAGTCAAAGTCACTTAAGTTGCAATGGGAATATTAGAGGTGGCAGGTGTGTGAAATGTTTGACCTGCCTTGCAGGGTAAAAATTCTCATTATAAAAGAAAAATCACTTAAAGCACCGGCGGGAATTTCTTACCTGCCTTGCAGGGTAAAAATTCCCATGATGAAAGTCAAATCACTTAAGTGGAAGAGGGGATTTTTGGAGCTGCAGTGCAGGGTGGAAATTCCCATCAAGCTGACTTCTTATTTTTAGCAACTACCCTTGCCAAAAAGTGCGACCCACCTTGGGTGAATAACAATGCATTTAATAATATTTATTAATGGTTTATTCACCCAATTTTGGTGCCATAAATAGAAGGAAAGTCAATGCAAGTGGAAGAGCTAAAGAGAAGTCAAGGATGCATGCTAAAAATAAATAAAATAAATTTATTTAAAAGCAACCAGCAACATGCATAATTGGGCGCCCAATTTGGGTGAATAAACATGATTGTTTATTAATTAAATTGCCAGAAATAGGAAGGGCAATTATTAGAAATAGAATGTTGAGGGTTATATAAGCATGGGCTGCCATAATAAAGAAGCAATTAATTCTTTTTGATGAGGATTGCAGCCCAGACAGGTTTTGGCACCAAAAGGAGGATTTTGCATTAAAGTTTATTTTCCACTGCTGGAAGCTTCCAGTTTTGGCACCTAGGGTTGGAATAGCCTAATTTTGGTCATTCTGAGCATCTGCATGTTGGTATATGTGCCGGTGAATTAAATAATATTTTTGCTTGCTTTGCATATAAGCAAAACCTCGAATTTTAGGGCAGGAGGCTTTATATGCAGATTTTGGTGATAAAAATTAAGTATTCGTTCCATGGACTCCATCTCGTCCGAATAAAATTGCAGAGATATTCATCACAGTGCTCAAATCAATGTCGTGTACATTGAATATATCTTCGAATCAAGAAGTTGCGATCTGCATGAATGGATCCAATTGCAAGGATTCTCGACTCAATTAAAAGAAAAAGAGTTCAAACAACAATTGTTCCACCATGTTAAAGCATGATGAAATAGAAAGATCAACGAATCATGCATAGCTTCCAGACTTGCTGAAGTCAATGATACAAGCATAGGCCTTGAACCTATCACCGATTTAATTGACAGATCCAGATCTCATAATTGCAAAGACTTCCGGAAAAAATTCATCCTCTTGTTTCTAACGCAACCCGTGTAGAAGTCAGTGCATGGAAAATTCCTTCTAGGATTTTGTGCATGTGCTCCCAATCTTTCAGATTGGCCTTCATTGAATTTACTTGTATTTGCATTCACCCAAAGTGCTTTCCAGAATTTAAAATTGCTCATATGCAATTAAAAATAAAAATGATGAGTTTTGTCTGAATTATTTACGGCAAACATTGCATTGGTGCATGTACTGAAGAAGAATTGCAAAAGCTTCAAGGATAGAAGGAAGACAGGTCAAAGGCAATACACGAAACAAATCACAATCATGCATAGCTTCCAGATCCAGTTTGGTGAGAATCAAAGGCAAAAGAGTCAACCGCATGCAGAATATGGAAGAAGAACAAGACTAAGAGGGTTGCAGCTTTCTTCTTATTTCTTTTCCTCTTTCTTTTATTTTCTCCGACAAAGTAATTGAACAATCAATTAAATTATAAAACTTAAGTGATTGGTTTAAAAGTCGTTACTTGAAGAAGTCAATTACTTGGAAATAGGTCGCGATACATGCATAGATAGAAGGTTCTATTTTTCAGTTATAAATCATGCATGTCATGCAAAGAGGAATTTCGGAGGAAGATTGCCCAGTTGTTTCCCTTTTCATAGCTTCCGCATGCGGGAATTCATTTAAAGTTTCCTATTTGTAATTGTCCTTTATACACTATAAATAGAGGAAGAACCTGTGGGTTAAAGATTCGAATTTGTAATCAAGATTCTTGTGTTCTAGACTTTGCGCTGAAACCTCTGATAGCTTTCTGCAAGCAGAGGAATAGAGAAGAGATTTCCGGAGAACTTTGTGTCAACGGTGCATTCGTCTCTTATTTATTTTTAGATCTATTCATAAACTTTGTGTTATTCTAGATCTAGATCTGAAACTTTCCTTTGCTTTGAATTCTGTATTTCATGGTCTATTTGTTTTAATCTATGTGCATGCGATCAACTCTGTAAACTATTGATTGGGTTGCACATCTTCTCTCCTTTCTTCCCGTTTCCTATTATTTTCCTCTTCTACAGATATTTCCTTTCTCTTACAGCTTGCTTACTTGCTGCAAAACTGTCTAGCTATGGTTCATGAGCTACATAGTTAAAGTAAAACCAACAAATAGATACTAGGACATACAACTGATAAAATCTTACACGAGAGCCTCACCAGTAAATGAGGGAGATTTATCTCATGACTACCTAGGTTTTCAACTGTGCAGAAAATCTAGCCAACAAAAAAGAAACATCAAGTGAGGTAGACACAGGATTTGGAAGCTTTAAAAACAAGTGTGGAAAAGATGTAGGAAACCAAACAAGAACAAGTGGCTTATAATGCCAAATGCAACTTCCATCCACTTCCAGTTCTCCTACTTTACCCACTAGATCAACACCAATAGCAGCATTACTTCTAGGTAATATGCAAGTACCTAATGTACCAGTATAGGTACCCTTAGCAGAGATGACAATGCCTACAATTTTGTAGCCACCACCACCAATAGAACCTGATACAAAGGAACAATCAACTGCTGACTTGTTCAAGGAAGTAACAAATGTACATATACAGAATGGTGTGACACAGATATCAAACTCTTCTATATCTCATTCAGCACAAAGGGATGTTTTTGGGCAGCACATGGTGCAAGAAGGAACTTGTGAGAATGTGGATGTAACTTCAGCTAATCCCCTTAATATACTAGGTATACTAATTCCTCCTGATCTAAAAGTAGTGCTCTGCCAGTCAAGAGACTTGCATTTTTCTTTTGGGGGTGGTGTTAGACAGCAATCAGATATATTGTTGTTTTTACAAATATATTAGTTTTTAGATATTTAGTAATGAAGATGGAGGAATTTATGTAGTGAAAAGTCCCATTACATTATAATGATAACTGTGAAGACTCGAAGAGTCACCAGAAGAGATAATGATAATGATCGTCACTTTTATTTCTGTAATTACTTCAATTTCTATTGCTTATATTTGATGTTCAGAGCTGCATAGTTCTGCTGTTATGTTTATGCTCAATATTCTCATTGCTGTTAAAAGAAAACATTCAGACCCAACGAATGTTATCAGACAGGAAGAAAACCAGCAATATTGATCAGCTCAGACAGTTCAAATTGAGCAAAGGATTGGCAGGTACAATATAATACTGCTTTTCTCTCAAAGAAATGGAGATCACATGGAAAATAAGATAGTAAAGTTTAGAATAAAGAGTCTTACCACTTTCAGAAAATATAAAACATGAACCCATGGTTTCTTCATACTCTCCTCTCTGGAAAAAATAAAATTTGATACCATGAGATTACGAGGATAGACATACAGCAGCGCTATCAGTTAGCAACTTCATCATCAACGTCCATGACTCTGTGGAACCCACAATGCTCAAATAAAAAAGTCAAACTGAAGATTTTGAAAAAATGTGTTTACATAATAGACGGATTAAATACAATGTGCTATACCTGAAACATCCAGCATAGATGATTATGAAGTAACCGATATAATAAGCTCTAAATCCAAAAATATAGATATATCCTTTGATGTTCAATGGTAAATTATAATATGGAAACTAGTTTATAAAAAAACATAGCGATCAGCATATCCATGATAGCCTACTCTGTCATCAATTTACCAACATTAGGACACATTTCTCCAACTGTCTTCCTATGGCACAGCCATCCAGGTCAAACAAGGACCAACATATTCAACATAAGCATAAAAATCAAGAGCAATCTAAAACGAGCAAGATAAATTCAATTTTATTGTTTGCAGATGGCATTGTATTAATTTCCTTGCTACCAAAGGGGCTAGATCGACGGCATAAAGTTCTTGCGATCTTCAATGAGTCCAAGCAGATCTAAAACAACCTTGACAAAGCTGCTAGGTCACGATCTTAAAGCCCATTGATGAATCACCCAAAGCTGGCTTTCCATTTAAGGCCCAGCCAATTGAGACGGTCAATTCTTACATATCTCAGTGTGCAACTCTGAGGGCCTTGGCTCATTCTATGTCCAACAACAAAACCTCGGAAGTATTATACACCTTTGTTGCTTTCAGAGACACTCTTGCAGGATGCATCCACAAAGCAGTGGCTATTTGACACTCCCATTTAACCTTTAGCTCTGTATGGATCCATGATTTGGAGTGCTCATGTCTCCCGAGCACAGTGAGCACATGATTCCTAATCATTCATTCGAGGTGGACTGTACTTGAAGAGGTTAGTTCAGAGCTCACCCACAGGCAACCGTATTTGGAATTATCTCCTACCTCTATAGAGCTAGGTGCATGGCAGATAACCTTCTAGGAAAGGAAGATTCCCAAACAACAATATATGAGCTAATTTCTTACAATTTTCAGAAAAATTAAATTTTAAACTCGAAACAAAATCTGAAGTGTAAGCGAGTTCTTATATTTAATATACCTAAATGGCTATATTGGTTACAATTTACGAGCATTATGCGTAAACTACATATATCTTACAGAACATGTGTACAATATATATTTGTTTTTTTATTTTTTGGTAGTAAAAATATATAGTGATAAGATGTCCATTAAATTACAAAACCCAAGCTCTAGCTCATGACAAGCTTTGTGTTCAGAGAAGCAAAGAAGAGCAGCAGAATACAGCAAAATTGCCAAGAACACACAGAACAGGGAATGCAAATGGTACGAGCTTTTAAGAGTGCAACTCAATGACTGGCAGCAGACATTCATGAGCATGTGAAGTATACTTTTAGTGCAGCTCAGATGTTCAAGATATGTATCATACCTATCAAAATCATAAGGAAAAAATAACTGTTTAAACTTTCAAAAGAACTGTGATTATCTAAAGCCAATATGTGACCTTAAGCGCCAATGTTTAAAACCATTTGTAAAAAGTCTCGATACTTGTGCCATAGATTGTATTGTAATTCAAAGATGGACCAGCCCCTATCTAAAATCTAGATATTCCCAAAAATGAAGTTTTCAGGAAGCATTCCCAAGAGGCTGTACACGCATGGCAAGTTATGCCATAGAATCCTGCACCTGTGCATGGCCAGGCTCTCAAATGGTCCCATGAACAGCACTTCCCTGGATGGCTCGCATGGTGTTTGTGGTAAGGGTAAAAATGACCGCCTATCCCAGTTCATTTCCATAGCATGTTTTTGGCATCCTTTTGCAACAAAATATGAGTAATAGGCTAATAGCCCTCATATGTTGTTCCAGCATATCCATTTTTGGCATCCTTTCACACCAAAATCTTGCTAATGGCCCCTTATATATTGTTCCTGCTAAACCACTTTTCCTTATTATCTAATGTAAGCATAAAGCATCTCTTCAAAACAGGATTAGTGAAAAATTCCGTACTATTTGTTTGGTGATGCCTTCAAGGCTTCTTTCTATGGCCAATACAACTCTAAGAACCGGAGGAATTTCCAAAGGGAGTTTTGTAGCAGGCAGCTCCATAGTCCAACATGTAGCAACAGCTTTAGGGGGTATGACCATTACCAAGCTGGGAAGCATAAGAACTAATTAAAGGTTAAAATGCAAATGGGGAATTCTAGTTCTGATTGGGGTGGATGGTGAGGGAAAATGCATTTTAGTTAGATGGCTGCCAAATTCTTCCAGCGTTTGCACATGCCCATGAATTTTTGGAGAGATGGGAGGAAGTTGTGATCTACCAAAAGAGGCTTAAGCATGTTGGAAAGTGCCAAAAGCAGAAGAGTTATGCACATTGAAGCATATCTAAGGGTTGCAAATACTTGCAACCTGAGCAAATGTGAACTGAGGGAGAGGAGGAGCCACAGAAACATCATCGTCATCAATTTTGATGAGGGAACAAGGAGCCTTTCTCCATCTCCATCCACATATTTACCTGACCTTGCTCATTTGGCATGATGATGCTCTTGACCCAATGCTCATAAACCCTAAAACACCTCTATTTTAATCCCTCTTCATATGTTCGTTGTTTGGTCTACTAGTGCTGCAATTCTGGAGCCTTTTCGCATCACATTTGCAATCACAAAAACATAGAAATACTTTGTATAGCCATTTCCATTAATTTGGAGATTCACCTAGGTGCCGTGAATGCTTGATTTCAAGTAGACAGCACTTGAGAGAAAATCAGCGGTGCAAAATTGCAAATCAATCAATTACCAGATCGATTGCACACTTGTGTGAGGTGATGCCAATTTATGTTGAAAGATCTGAAAAGCCTCTGAATCGTCCTTCAGAATTTAGTTTTTTAACTGTGGATGGTCGTGTAAGGATTTGAAGACAAACCATATGCATTGGATTGATATGGGTCTGATCAAAATAAGTGTGTGAACCATGGTTGAGAAGTAAACAAGGAACGTTTGAAGGGCTACATGGCATTTTCCCATTTAGGCCATCGAGTTGTGCATATCTATTGATGTACGACCCTGAGGCTCTTGTGAAGATGTTGAAATCAGTCTGTAAACAATGCATATAGAGGTGTGAAAAATTCTAACAAGGATGTCATCCAAGATTGTGCCACGCTGGTTCAGAGGGAACTGCTTTCGTCACAGAGCAGCCATACAAGTGAGTTAGATCGTAGAAATGTTGGCAATCACCACATTAACAAATGAATGCAAATGCTAAAATGAGAAGGAGACACGGGAATGCATAATAACACAGCAAATATTTGTTATTTTATGTTAGAAGACTTGTCAATTGATCTATACTTATATAACACATTTCATTCCTTTAAGATTTGCGTGTTTCTAATTTATTTATTTATCTTTGTTTTCACTGTTTTTATTATGACTGTCATACCCGAACAGCACTCTTTGTTGATTATGTTTTTATTATGACAATCGCATACCCAGAATAACAGAAGAACCTGAGTACCCAGGAGATACCTAGATCAGTACCGGCACCTGTACCATACCAGTACAGGTACGGGGTGCACATAATGTAGGTTTATGTTGTTATTTTAACAGATTAGATAACCAAGACACTGGTATGGAGATGGCAACTTTTCAGGTATACTCAGATACAAATGGCATGGATACCGGCCATTTCCATATGAAAATTTATATATATAAGGTAAAAGCATACAAATATAAACATATTTTTGTAAAGAAATACTAAAATGTGCTATATTTGTTCATACCATTGATGTTGATAATACTGTACAGTTTTTCCTTGTTTTTTATTTTTGTTAATTTTGGTTGTTTTGTTTTTCTTTATTTATCCAAGAAACATTTTGGCATGTCAAGACATATCTAAATACGGCTACACCATATCCAGATAGAACACAGAAAATATGTATATCCATTACATATCTGTACCCATACACGAATCAGTACATGGATGTGAGTGCGCAAGCTGTTTACAGGAGTGTCCTTTTTCTTGAAAATTGGAGGAACCCTTGAGTGCAACTGCACTGACGGAGGATACTTGTGCAGTTTTGAAACATAACGTTCGATCTAGCTGCTCTGACAGAGGATCTTGTGCACTGTTGGTGTTATCAGATGTATAAAGAAGAAAAACGAGTTGTATGTTGAAGGCACTGTCCTGAATGGACGTAGCAGAGTTTATTTATTGATGAGAGGTGGTTACATTCAGTTTTCAGTTTACATTCAGTTAGAGGCAGTTCCCAACTGCATAACCGATGGCTTTTAATATAAATATTCAACACCCCCTCTTAATGACTAACCCAGAAACAACATTAAGTTTGTCGTGAAACTTTACAAATAATAAAGGACCAAGGGGTTTAGTCATTATATCGGCAGACTGCTCCTTAGAAGGACAGAAATGAAGAGAAACATCACCCGAATCAACCAACTGTCGGATATAGTGATGATGAATTTCAATATGCTTAGTGTGAGCATGGTATATAGGGTTCTTTACCATTTTTAAGACACCTTGATTATCACAAAAAGTGAAAGAGGTGTAGCAGTAGCTTGAGGAAGATGAAAATCAATCAAAATCCTACGAAGCCATACTGCTTGCGCAACTAGCACTAACAACTGCCTTGTATTCTGCTTTAGTGGAAGAGATGGCTACAATGGGTTGAAGCTTACTCTACCAAGAAACAACTCCTGAACCAAAAGAGAAGATATAGCCAATGGTGGATCTCCGAGTATCCACTAATCCTCCCCAATCAGAGTCGGTATAGCCAATCAATCTAAAGTCTACAACTCTCTAATACAGAATGCCAAAGTCAAGAGTTCCTTTGACATATCTTAGAACTCGTTTTGCTACTCCCCAGTGAATGAGTTTTGGTTTAGACAAGAACCGAGAAAGATAGCTAACAACAAAACATAGATCCGGTCGTGTAGTTGTGAGATAGATCAGGCTACCCACCAACTATTTGTACAATGATTCATCGATTTGTGGTGAATCATTATGAATGTGAGCTTGTGCCGACCTCCATAGGTGTAGAAGAAGAATTACAATCATACATCTAAAATTTCTATAAGAGGTTCGTGGCATACTTAACTTGAGAAATGAAAATCAAGTGAGCATGTTGCCAACATTCTACACCAAGACAATAGTGACGGAGGCCTGCATCACCATGTCAAAAGTGGCACATAAATCTAATTTTACCTTATGAATCACAAAGATCTCCACTGTCTGTGATGGCAAGGTCATCAACATAAACAATAAGAATCACAATGTCATCACAATTGCTTTTGACATAGAAATTAGGATCGAGAATAACACCGTTTGAAGCCCGAAACTCGAGATGTTTATCTTGATAAACCGAGGCTCAAGGAGCCTGCTTAAGTCTATACAAGGACTTAATCAACCTGCATACCAGATGCTCACGACCACATGCCCTGAAACCATCAGGCTGCATGTCATATACACCTCTTCCTCCAAATCGCAATTCAGGAAAACACTTTTGACATTTATCTAATATACTTTCTAACCAAATTTGAGTTGCAAAAGAAAAAAGTGACCATCTTCACAGTAGGAGCAAAAGTCTCCTCATAGTCTATCCCCCTCATTGTGAAAATCCTTTCGCAACAAGCCGAGCCTTGTACTTATTCAAAGTACCATTTGCTTTACACTTGATTTTATACACCCATTTACAACCAATGGGATGTTTCCTTGGAGGCAATGGTACCAACTTCCAAAATTTATTTTTAATCAAGGCAAAGATACTTTAGTTGCATGATGATAGTTTCCCATTCGGTATGCCTCGTGCTTCAAAGTATTTATGTGGTTTGTGAAGATGAAGAAGATTAGAAGCAAGAGCAAACTAATCTTGCTCGAAATAATCAATCCGCTTACCAATTGTCGAGACCGGCCATCTAAGAGAGGAGACAATTCTTCCTTCCTCAGATCCTAAATAGTGGAGTAAAACCACTTAGGCCGCCTCTGAACTGAGGATGTGGGATCCTATTGTGGTGCTTCCAAAGGCGAAACCAATGCAAGTTGATTTATTGGAGACTCAAAGGTCTCAATGGGAGAATGTATAGACTGTACTTTGGAGTCCGTAGAGGAGGAGTATGAGAAGGACCAAACTCATCATTGGGCAAGGAAAGAGAACCAATCTCCATTATTACCCTTGTTGATTGTTGCCCCCTCGATGGTTCCTTCATGATTACAAATGCAAAGAAAGACTTTATTTCTTTTACATTGCGATGTCCCTCTTTCTCGACTAGTTTATTAGAAGACCTTTGGCCCTTTTTGTCTACCCAATGGCCAAAGGGGGAGTTCAAGGGTGACTTAAGTTTATTAACTTTATTATATGGTGCTAGAAAAATAAATAAATAAATAAAATATCGCTGAAAGCACATATAATGAATTAATAGACTTAAAAAGTGACTTTGACTTAGGAAAGTACATGGGAATAAATTAATACATTATTTAATGTGCTTTCCTAGGCAAAAAGTGCGACTTGCCTTGGGAATGGGAAAAATTAATTAAAAATAAATTATATCCCTTGGGAAAAGTGCGACTTGCATTTTGGAGAGGTTTTTGGCTTATAAAGGGAAAAGTGTGACTTGTGCTGGAGGCATTCCAGATTATTATTATTTTTCTTCCGACAGTTGGCTCTGAAGCTTTGCAGACAAAATCCAAGGACGAAAACCCTCTGGATTATTCCTCTTGTGGATGGAAACCCCAAGAGAAGTGAGAGGAGTTTCTATTCAGGGAACTTCATTGTATTCACAGGTTATTTATCATTTCAGCAGTATCAGAAAGAGAAATAAATTGCAGCAGTGGGCATTCAGACAACTTCCAGAGTGGGGCGACTTATTCTACAGTTGTTTTATGCAGTATCTGAGGTATTTTTCATGCTAGTTTATTATTGTATCTTCCAACCTCAAATATATATCAAATCGATTTGATTTGAATAAATTCCGGCAGGGTTTTGGGCAATATTTTGTTATCAATCCATTTGCAGACTTCTGGTTGTTTTGCCGTAAATATTTGCCATTATAAATCAATATTAAATTCACGGTTGAATTATTTGTGAAGAAATCTGTCTATTCAAACTCTAGGCACATTTTATGTATTTATCCGGCTTGCAGGGTTTGTTTTATTTAATTTGTTTGTGTAGTATGAGAATGGTGTTATATGGTTTCTTTTGACATTACCAATATAGTTCCAACCCTGAGCAATCTATATATAAAAAATATGTATATTTTCAGGCAAAGGGGTTTGGGATCTTTCAGTGGTATCAGAGCAATGTATCCTCCCAACCTATGTGGGAAGGAAGCAGAGAGTATTTAAAAATAAATAAAATATCAACTTTGAATGCAAAGCATATAGAGAGGTCGTCCACGAGATACTACACCCGTGGCGAGTGACTCGAGGTTGGTTTTGTAGGAGGTGACAAATGGATATTAGGGGTGATAGACAGGAGAGAGTCCTCCTTGGGATGAGCATTGCGGCTAGATTTTCTGCATAGCACAAAACCTAGAGCGGTTATGAGATAAATCTCCCTCATGTTTAACCGACAGTTGGCAAGCTCCCGTGTCGAGGCAGATTTGTCAAAAAAATGTGTTATTATCTATTAGGGTTTTACTTTAACCACTTAGTTCATGAACCATAACTAAGAAGTTCTAGAGGATCGCCATGTCGTCAAGAAAGGAAGTATTTTATAGAAAAAGGAAGTAAAGGAAATACAGAGAAGAAATGGGGAAGATGTGCATCCCAATTAGTAGAGATAGCTTAGAGTTAATTGCATGCACAAGAAAAAGCTTAATAGATATGAACACACGAATTATAAAACAAAGGCAGCTCTAGATCCGTGATCTAAAATAACACAAAGTTTATTAAGAGATCTAAGATGAAAAGCAAGAAACAAAGTACACCGTGACACAAAGTTCTCCGAAAACCTGCTCCTTTCTATTCTTTTGCTCCAAGTTGCTCTCAAGAGTCCAACACAAAGTCTAGAACACAAGATTGTTGCTTACAAATTTTGATTCTTAACTGAAGGTTCTTCCTCTACTTATAGAATGTAGAGGGGCAATTACAAGTTGGAAGCTTTTAGTCAACTTGGCACATGTGGAAGTCGGAAACCAATGAACAATGGCAATCTCCTCCCGGAATTCCTCTTTACATGAGATGTATGATTTGCGTGAAAATAGAACCTTCACTTTGCATGTGCCACCTATCTCCAAGTAGTTGACTTCTTCAAGTAATGGCTTTTAAACCAATCACTTAAGTTGTATAATTTAATTGATCGCTCAATTACTTTTATCGGGAAAGAAGAAGGAAAATGAGGAAAGTGACTTTGTCCTTTTTCATGTCTGCGTGCATGCTGATTCAAACCTGGATCTGTACAAGCGGAATTGCAAGGCACTTGGAATTGGAAGCAAGCTTTGGAATTTTGCCTTCGCATTGTCTTCTCTTTTATCCTTGAAGCTTTTGAGTTCTTGGACACATCCCCACTTCTTATCATGCATCGGTAAGGTTGGCCCAGAGTAACTCATCATCCTTATTTTTAATTACATATGAGCAATTAAAAATTCTTCTAAAGCGGTGAAAACGCTTCAATGAAGGCTTGAGGGGAAGATGGGAGCATTTGCACATTGATCTTGGGAGGACTTTTCCATGCACCGACTTTTCACGGGCTGCATTTGAAACAAGAGGATGAAACCTTTGTGCTTTAAAAGCTTTTTTGTGTTTATAAGATCTGGATATGGATTTGCATCTGCATCTAGCATATGGATATGGATCTATACCCGCATAACAAACTCGTTAATCGGGCCGTGGGGAAAAGATGCCGCTCGAATAATTTCATTATTTTAATCTGCACGCATGAGTGAAGTTTCTCTTAACGCATGAGTGAAGTCTTTCCCCGCTATCTCTCTATCATTCATGAGTAGAGGTTTTCAGCCTAGATCTGTGTCTCCTATGTCTGCAAGTTTGGAAGTGATGCATGACTCTTGTGTTTTTTTCATCTCTCTCGCCATGGCATTTACTATCTTTCTCTGAATAATTCTTTTTGCGGTTCTTTTCTTGGCCGGATTTCTTCAAAACTAGGTAGATCTGATAATCCTTCATTCTAGAAGAAAATATTCAATGTATCGACATTGATATAAGTTCTTTTCTTTTGAAAAACACAGAATGAATTCCTGCACAACAAACTTTTGCAAGGTCAATTATGCAGAAAAATGATCAACCTCCTTCAAATTTTGCATGGTAGCCAAATTTGGAAGTTTTTAGCCTTGTTGCCACCTTTTCCCATGAGCAAAATCCTTCTTCAAATGCCTTGTTTCCACCTTGCAAAGGGAAATCCTTCTTACAAATGGGGGCGCACTTTTCCTCTTGAGGCGGGAATTTCTTTGCCTTGGAGTGAAAATTCCCATTGTGAAATGCAAGGCATTGATTTTCTTTACCCGTGAATTAAATAATTCACCCATATGGCTCAAACATGCTTATATAACCCTCATGGGATTTATAATTAATAATTGCCTTAATAATTAAAGACAATTAATTAATTAAAAATCAAATTCTTCTCTTTTAAATATGACATGTTTAATACATGCCATCCAATCAATTAAATTAATTCAATTTAATCATCACACTTCACTTAAGCTTCACAAGCATGTGCTTTGACCATAGCCACTGATGAAAATAGAATTAATATAAACATTTAATACTTTAAAAATATTAATTCCTTCTCAAAAGGGGTCTCATTAAATAAATTAAATTTATTTAATTTTGGAATTCTATTTTAAATTCCTTATGTCCACTTCCTTTGTGGACTTTTCCACAAGCCTAGGTGCAAAATTGGGTGAATAAATATTAACAAATATTTATTTAATGCATTATTATTCACCCAAGGTGGGTCGCACTTTTTGGAATAATAGAATTCTATTTAAAAATTTATGACAATAGGATTTTTTACCCAAAGGCAGCCCCGAAATCCCATGATCCACTTAAGTGATTTGACTTTGACATAGAATTATTTACCTGAATGGCGCTAATAAAATCCCATGATTTCACTTAAGTCACTTTTTTTTTTTATTTCACCATGGGAATTTTTACCTGCAGGCAGTGCAATAAATTCCCAATTAAGGAACTTTTGCAGCTTAAGTGAATTTTATATCACGGAAAAAAGTTTGCGCCTAAGTATAAAATTCCCACCTTGCCTCCGCTTAATTTTTCCCATAGTGCAACTTAAATCCTTTGTTTTCCAAAATGCGCCCAACCCCGTTTGCAGGGCTTTTCTGCAAGAAACTTTGTTTTTTGGGGTAGTGATCCGGACCTCCGATGGTGACTTCCTCCGAGCATAACATGTGTATATGTTTTCCAGTGCCTCCAGCCAAAATCGGGCTTACCGTGCAAAGGAATTGTTCTAGAGAAATTTCGAAAAAAACGAAACGGGAAAACACAAACACAAAATTGCCAAAAGTCACAAATAAAGCCCAAAACTTATTCCTAGTTAAAATCCTTTCCGCAAAGGGAATAATGATATGTTCAATCATAACAGAGTTAAAAACGAGCGCAATGAGCCTCATGACAGACTCAAAATAATTAAATACAAATTTCCATTCAGATTGAAATCCCAATGACAATATATAACAATTTTCATCTTCGGGTATTTGGTGAAAAAGGCTAATATGGCTCGTGGGAATATCTTGATGTAAATACAAGAGATTTGTGCATGTAAAAAATCACAAAGCCTTCATTATTTTAAAAGTACAAATTTTTTTTTTAATTTGATTTCATGAAATCTGGGTACACCAAAATGCAAATCCAGATAGAGACTTCATTAGGGATATGGCAAACTCGCAGGCATGTTATTCTACATGACTATGGAGCACATGGGCTCTACTTGACAAGTTGGCATTGGAAAGGTCACATGACAGAGATGGCGAAGGGACAGATCCGTATCGCTTGCCAAGTAGTTATAAGGATCACAACAGAGCACCTTCGTAAATCGGAAGTGTTAGGGGATCGCCACACCGTGAGAGGAAGCACACTCAAAATGAGAGGAGGCTCCACCCGACGCAGATAGGCCTAAAAAGGACTAACTTCTTTCCTCTTGATCCACTTCTTTCTCTTGAGGTGCAATCGAAAAGAAGTAGCTTTTCGATACTTAAATTATAAAACTTGATGAGTGGAGGAGTTTGCCGCCATGTGAGGGATGTTTTCCCCTCCTTAGTAATAGTGCTCGGAGGAGAGATAAAATGAGGGTTCTATCTTGACAAGAGGCCTGTCAGAGCGAGAATTCGGGAGGGGAACCGGCAGTTGTTACCAATAACGTAACCCTCTCCACTTTTGATGGTACTAAAGATCAATGTCGACTTGGATTCACAAGCTCGACATTATCTTACCCTCGAACCAATGAGGGAACAGAGAGGCTATACAGAATCACTACTTTAAACCTTGAGCATGTGGATTATGATTGGTGGCACCATGGGTTAGTTACAAAGAAATCACGATCTTCTCGCGGCAAATTTACAGGACTTTGAGAGGTTGATTGCGAGATTTGATCACAGATGTGGAGCTTTATTAAAGGACATGGTGTTATTTTAGATTTAGTGGGCACGTTGATCCATACATCAACGAATTCCAGCGATATCTATTGTTGTCTATGGTGCCATGTAATGCATGAGAGACATGTGGTGATGTTGTTTATCGAGGGCACTTCATGATATTTTTTCCCTGGGTTTGGTGAAGGCTCTTAAGCTTTAGACATTTCCATGATGCCATTCGAGACGGCATTGACTTGGACACATCCCCCACTTCTATCAGCCCATGGTAATGAAGTTTCCCATGAGTTCCGTAAAAACCATAAATAGATACTAGCATATTTTATCCAAATCTTAGAGTGCACCTTTTCTAAGGTAGTTGAGGGAACTTATAATGAGTTGAAGAAGAAGCTTTGCTTTCATTGCAAAGATCATTGGGAGCCTGGACATCGTTGCCTTGGTAAAGGCAAGGTGCATCTCATTGAGGTGATTTCAAATGAGGATGATGACCACTCGCCAGATATAGATGCAGAGGGTGAGGACAACGGCCATGATGCACAGGGGGAGCAGCCCCAAGTAGAGCTTGGAGAGAGTGAGGCATTGGATTCATCCAATGTCACTATTGCTACACTCTCAGGAGTTCCTAGGTACCATCCCTTTCGGCTGAAGGGAGTGCTTAAGGGACAGCATGGATTGTTTGTTTGGTTGATAGTGGAGCTATGCACAACTTCATTGATGAGGGGTTGGCTGCGAAGCGAGGATTATAGGTTGAGGATTTTGAGGGGTTTAGTGTACGAGTAGCAGATGGGTTTGTTATTAGTTGCACTAAGAGGATTCCGCGGCTTAGTATTCAGATGGGGGACTACACATTGATCGATGACTTCTATGTTATTGGACTTGGTGAGATTGATACAGTATTGGGTATTCAGTGGTTGCAGTCCCTTGGCAGATATGTGCAGGACTTCCGGAGGATGGAGTTGGAGTTTATGGTGGATAGGAAGAAGATTGTGCTTCGGGCTCTTTCTGAACGGTGGGCCTAGAGTTGTTTCAGCACACAGGATGGAATCTATAGTCAGACATGGAGAGGTTGCATGGGCAACCCAATGTTTCATTTCATCCAAATCTTCTTCAGATAGTGAGCAGCCCTTTCATATAGACATCTAGTCCATACTGGATAAGCACGGCCCAGTGTTTGGTGACATTCCCCTAGGTAGACCACCCGATAGAGGGTTTGAGCATGTTATAGAGCTTGAGGAGGGTGTTAAACCTGTGATGACTACGCCTTATCGCCATCCTAAGACATATAAGGATGAGATAGAGAAGGCCATTAGAGAGCTCTTGGAGATGGGACACATTCGTCCTAGTTCTAGTCCCTTTGCTTCTTTAGTTGTTTTGGTGAAGAAGAAGGATGGGACCATGAGGATGTGCATTGACTACCGTGCACTAAACAAGAAAACCATAAAGAACAGGTATCTTATTCCTCGCATAGATGAGCTTTTAGACAAGTTGCATGGAGCTATCTATTTTTCGAAGATTGATCTTCGATCAAGATACCATCAAATTCGCATTCGGGATGAGGACATTCACAAGATGACCTTCAGGTGTCACTACGGGCACTATGAGTTCTTGATGATGCCATTTGGACTCACCAATGCACCTGCTACGTTGTCGGTCATGTATGAACCATCTCTTCAACAGGCAGTTGAGGAAGTTTGTGTTGGTCTTCTTTGATGATATTTTGATATATAGCATGACATGGGATGAGCATTTGAGGCATCTTGATGAGGTACTTAGCATAATGGAGACTCGGTCTTTATTTGCTAAGATGTCCAAGTGCGAATTTGGACTTACTTGAGATACTGTATCTTGGGCACATCATTGGGCCAATGGGGTCAAGGTTCATCAGGAGAAGATACAGGCAATGCAGGATTGGCCACCACCCAGGAATATCTTTGATTTGCGTGGATTCTTGGGGTTATGTGGTTATTACAGGAGGTTCGTGAAGGGCTATTCTCAGCTTGTAGCTCCATTGATAGATCTTACACGGAAGGGGGCATTCAGATGGACAGATGAGGCACAGGTAATATTTGAGAGGCTCAAGGTAATTATGAGCACCTGTCCAGTTTTGGCTCTTCCATATTTCTCACGGCCCTTCATTTTGGAATGTGATGCTTTGGGATTGGGGATTGGTGCAGTTCTTATGCAGGATCACCATCCTATTGCCTACGAGAGTAGGAAGTTGAGAGATAATGAGAGGTTGTACTCCACCTATGATAAGGAGATGCTTGCCATTATGCATGCTTTGGCAAAGTTCAGACAATACTTAGTAGGTGGGAAATTTGTGGTGAGGACCGACCACAACAGCTTGAAATATTTCCTAGAATAGAAGGAGCTCAATGAGAGGCAACAAAAATGGGTCAGCAGAATCCAAGCATATGATTTTGACATTGAGTATGTCAAGGGGACGAAGAATATAGTGGCTGATGCACTTTCCAGGAAACCCCATCTCGCTGCCCTATGTTCTTTGAGCGAGATTTCAACAGATTGGAAATCTCAACTATTAGTTGAGTATTCCAAAAATACTTGGGCATGTGACATTATGGATGGAAAAATTCAAGATGGCGATATAAGGTAATAGCTGATTTGATTTTGTATAAGGGCAGAATTTACCTAGTTCCTAAATCTAAGCTTAAGGAGAAGATTATGCATGCCTTCCATGATGCACCACTTGCAGGACATCCAGGGTACTTTAAAACATACAAGCAAATTAGAGAGAGATTCTCTTGGAAGGGTCTCAAGGATGATGTCTTGCGCCATGTCCGTGAGTGTAT
This sequence comes from Taxus wallichiana var. yunnanensis, assembly GCA_018340775.1. Classification (NCBI taxonomy): domain Eukaryota; kingdom Viridiplantae; phylum Streptophyta; class Pinopsida; order Cupressales; family Taxaceae; genus Taxus; species Taxus wallichiana. Next base: position 358,327,626 of record CM031244.1, read on the forward strand.
GACTTGTCAGCAGAACAAGTCAGAGCATACTTTCCCAGCAGGTTTGTTACAGCCATTGCCGATTCCAGAGCAGAAGTGGGAGAGTATTTCGATGGATTTCATTACAGGTCTTCCCGTAGTGCAAGGGAATGATCGCATTTATGCGGTAGTTGACCGATTGACAAAATATGCACACTTTTTGCCGTCCCTACCAGCTTTAAGGCACCGCATGTGGCTGATTTGTTCTTCCGTCAAGTATTCAGGTTGCATGGACTTCCGAAGAACATTGTCAGTGATCGGGATAGCAGGTTTTTGAGCATATTTTGGCAGGAACTTTTCCGTTTGGTTTACACTGAGTTGACTCCGAGCACTAGTTATCACCCTCAGACTGATGGGTAGACGGAGATTGTAAACAAGTGGATAGAGGGTTATCTGCGTAACTATGTTGCAGACAACAAAAGGCATGGGTAAAGTGGCTATATTTATGTGAGTATTGCTATAACACTACTTACCATATGTCTATTGGTATGACTCCATTCTGAGCATTGTATGGATATGATGCAAGATCTTTTGTTGATTTGGCTTTTGGGGATAGTAGAGCTCCCAAGGCTCAGGAGAGTTTACTACAGATAGTCAAGACATCCTTAAGGTACTTAAGGATAATATTCAATGGGCCCAAAATCAACAGAAGATGTATGCAGATAGGCACAAGGTAGAGAGGGCATTTGAGGTAGGAGACATGGTATTTCTGCATCTTCAGCCATACAGACAGAGCACTCTCAAGAAGAGTGGAGCTGAAAAGCTCAAGCCTCAATTCCATGGACCATACGGTCTTTGAGGAGAGTTGGTGAGGTAGCATATGAGTTGGAGTTACCTTCTAAGAGTAAGATACACAATGTCTTTCATGTATCTTAATTGAAAAAGGCTTTAGGGCAGCACATTGTTTCTTCTACAAAGTTGCCACCTTTGGATGAGGAAGGGAGGTTGGATTTAGTGCTAAAGGAGATCTTCGATAGCCGAGAGAGGAGATTGAGGAAAAGAGTTATTCAGGAGTTCCTGATGAGGTGGAAAGAGTTGCCAATAAAGGATGCTACATGGGAAGGTGAGTCATAGTACAGAATCCAGCCTTGCAATGGCTTGGGACAAGCAATCTTGGGAAGGGAGGACTGTAATGTCCCTCTTTCTCGAATAGTTTGTTAGAAGACCTTTGGCCCTTTTTGTCTACCCGACGGCCAAAGGGGGAGTTCAAGGGTGACTTAAGTTTATTAACTTTATTATATGGTGCTTGAAAAATAAATAAATAAATAAAATATCGCTGAAAGCACATATAATGAATTAATAGACTTAAAAAGTGACTTTGACTTAGGAAAGTACATGGAAATAAATTAATACATTATTTAATGTGCTTTCCTAGGCAAAAAGTGTGACTTGCCTTGGGAATGGGAAAAATTAATTAAAAATAAATTATATCCCTTGGGAAAAGTGCGACTTGCATTTTGGAAAGGTTTTTGGCTTATAAAGGGAAAAGTGCGACTTGTGTCAAAGGATTCCAGATTATTATTATTTTTCTTCCCGGCAGTTGGCTCTGAAGCTTTGCAGACAAAATCCAAGGACAAAAACCCTCTGGATTATTCCTCTTGTGGACAAAACCCCATGAGAAGTGAGAGGAGTTTCTATTCAGGAACTTCATTGTATTCACAGGTTATTTATCATTTCAACAGTATCAAAAAGAGAAATAAATTGCAGCAGTGGGCATTCAGACAACTTCCAAAGTGGGGCGACTTATTCTACAGTTGTTTTATGCAATATCTAAGGTATTTTTCATGCTAGTTTATTATTGTATCTTCCAGCCTCAAATATATATCAAATCGATTTGATTTGAATAAATTCCGGCAGGGTTTTGGGAAATATTTTGTTATCAATCCATTTGCAGACTTCTGGTTGTTTTGCCGTAAATATTTGCCATTATAAATCAATATTAAATTCACGGCTGAATTATTTGTGAAGAAATTTGTCTGTTTAAACCCTAGGCGCATTTTCTATATTTATCCGGCTTGCAGGGTTTGTTTTATTTAATTTGTTTGTGCAGTATGAGAATGGTGTTCTATGGTTTCTTTTGACATTACCAATATAGTTCCAAGCCTAAGCAATATATATATATATATATATATATATTCAAGCAAAGGGGTTTGGGATCTTTCATACATCAACATCCCGACTAACAATGATTTTATTAGTGGAAGTATCAATCAATCTATAGGCTTTAGAATGATCACTATAACCAGCAAAGAAATATCTAGAACATTTGGAATCTAACTTACTCCTCTTACAATCGAAACCAAAGTATAAGCAATTGAACCAAAAACATGAAATGTTGATACCTCAGGTTTGATTTTGGACCAAGCCTCTTCTGGTGTGATCTCTTGCAAGGCTTTACAAGGACTCCGATTGAGAATATATACCGTTATGTTAACAACTTCTCCCCAGTACCTATATGGTACTCCTCAACTATGCATTATGCACCTTGCCATCTCCATGATGGTTTTGCTCCGCCTATCTATCACCCCATTTTGTTGTGGGGTATAAGGGGTTGTCAACTGGCATTGAATCCCTTCTTTACGCAAAAAATTTGCGAACTGTTTAGAAGTGAATTCGCCCCCATTATCGGATCTCAAAATCTTGATCTACCGGTTGTTTTGATTCTCCACCAAGGCCTTAAACTTGACAAAAGAATCAAAACAATCAGACTTCTTTAAAAAAAATAGACCCGCATTTGTCGAGAATGATCATCCACCAACAAGAGAGAAATAATTTGCACTAAGGAACATGGGAGTCTTCCACGATGGCTCACACAGATTTGTATGCACAAGATCCAAGAGGCCCTTTGCATGTCAAGCACCTTCAAAGGGAAAAAGGCTTCCACTTCTGCTTTCTTGCAAAACAACTGCACACATATCTTGTTTTTCTTGGATAGGAGGCAAACCAACAACCATGTTGGTTCTATGAAGGTGGGCAAGATATTGAAGGTTGAGATGTTCATATCTCTCATGCCACAAAATGTTGGTATTGCCTTCCACAATTAAGGCATGCAAGTTGACCATGGCGGTCAACAAGCCTATATAGACCACCATGCCCAATCCCCAAGGAAACAACCTTATTTTGCTTGATATCAGACACAATACATTGTTTTCTAGAAAATTTTACAGAGATATTAGGATTATCAGTTAGTTGACTAATAGATAACAAATTCTTATTCATGTTAGGCACATATCTAACATTTTTCACAAGCAGTTTGGTGTTATTATTTAACACAATACGGACATCCCCAATCCCTTCTACAGCATGTGATCTCCCATCCCCTAAAGTAACTAAATCAGAAGAACATAAATGAAAATTGACATACCAATCTCTTTGACATGTGAAGTGTCGCGATGCTCCAGAGACAAAAACCGGCACCGAGTAGGGCTGCCATCATCCGTGCAGGATGCCATGAGAGCATATTCATCTTCTAACTTGAGTTCAACTATTGCCACGTGTCTGTCCCTTCTGCTTCTTCAAGGCATTGAGTTGTTTCCAACAATCCTTCTTCACATGACCAAGTTTATGACAACAGTAACACTTCACTTGAAATTTAGGAAAGGAAGTGGATGTGTCAACCTATCACTTTCACTTTCCTTTGGACTAAGCAGCAAAAGTGCTCTCAAATTGTCCAGAACTAGACTTTTGAGCCTGTGTTTATTTTCGTTCCTTTTGCAACATGTAGGAACTCAGCTTGTCAAATGTAAGAGTTTGACTCTCAACCATTAAATGGAGTGCCTCCATAAATGACTCGTATGAAGAATGTAAGTTGTTTAGAGCCGAGCCGCTATATCATCATTGTCCACCTATTTGTTGATGGAAGATAACCTGGACTTGGAGGTCATTCATCCAAAGTAGGTGCTCGACAACAATCCACCTTCTTGTAACTTCAAAAAAATAGCATATTTTTCTGTATAAAACTCCTCCCTTCTCGATGTATGAGACTTGTCCACAAAGCAGTGTGTTTGCCACGGTGGCATTCTCGCACTTCGATATTATATCATCCAACACCAACTTGAGAAGTAATAGAGCCTCTTTATGACGTTTGTCATAATCAGCAAAGTTCATCGTTGGTCAACCTTCACTACCCGTGATTATCTTATTACAATCACAAAATTCTGCAAGGGTTAGAATTTTGTGGCTCCATACATTGAATTTGTGCTTGTTAACTTTTGACAGTCCAGCAAAATTAGGTTCGATATATTTGTCATTTATTATTCCAAAAAAATAGAAAATCGAAATAATAAATAATACCAAGAGTCTTATCCTGGACTCGACTAGGATAATTGATGCACGACTGGAGTAACCCGCAATTGAAGTTCTTGCCCGTGATTGAATTCGCGACTAGAATTTCAACATGAAGAAAACCGTACTTTTGTCCTTAGTGACTATAAAATTCACGGCCGTAGGGCTGCAAAATCTACGACTAGGACCGTAAAAACCATGATTGGTCTTTGTAATAATCATTCTTCCTTACAGGACTATAGACGTGAATATACCAGACATAATGCACTTCTTCCTTACATGACTATAAATGTGAATACACTAGACGTACTGTAAACGCGAATACACCAGATGTAATGTACCAGATGTCTTTGTAATGGTTGTTCTTCCTTCTTTTCCTATACGTCGTGCCCATTAAAAAGGTTTCCTTGAACTCGTGAAACACATGCTCGGATACCAATGTTATTAGATATATAAGGAAGGAAAACGAGTTCGATGTTGAAGGTCGTATCCTGAAAGGACGTAGTACAGTTTATTTATGGATGAGAGGTGGTTACATTTAGTTTTCAATTTACATTCGCTTAGAGGCGCTCCCAACCGCATAACGAATGTCTCTTAATATAAATATTCAATAGCTGGAACATGCCAACAAGTTTCACAAATCTACTTCTTCGAACTTTCTATTATACAAGTTGCCCGAGGGAGGAACATCTAGCCATAGACTAAAAACGATAGAGTAGATTTACACAAAGAATATCACACTTCTATATTGCTTCATTCATATTGAATATCACAAAGTTACATATTTATAGGCCAATATTGCTCCTATAATATAGGAAGCAAGTATAACCACTCAAACAATATACACAAGTTGTTGTAACATACTTGTCAAACACCTATTTACATGAGTTGTTTATTAACAACTTCACGTATATTATTACATTCCATATAAATATATTTGCTCATTAATGTGAGCACTAAATATTATTTTCCTAACATTCCCCCTTAGTGCGAACATGGGGAAAACATCCATTTTGCACTGCACCTAATTTCGTGATGGTGTGATTTTCTATTGGTTGATCACAAACCAAGACAAAGATGGTTTTCTATCGGATAACCAAAAACCGAGAGTTGTGTGATTTTCTATTGGATTATCACAAACCAAGACAGAGATATGGTTTTCTATCGGTTGACCAAAACCGAGACAAAAGAGGTTTTCAAATGGTTTACCCCAAACCATATCACGATGTGCAATACTACTTCAACTATCATCATGTCTTCACCTTCAAGAGATTACTTTGGAATCCATACATATTAATCAACTCAAACGGAAACATTGTGTCATTTCCCCACAATGTGAAGTTCGATAACACATTATTCTGAAAAAATCACACTGAAATAAACACACACTCACACATGTCACCATAACAGAAGCGGCCCGTCGTTAGCAACTGACGAGAGGACGTTGATTGTCCTCCATCCTCCTGTGCCTCCGTCCTCCAGTGTCATGTTGCTAGTTCAACTAGATGTGATCATGAGGCTCAAATACAACTCAAACGTTGGATTCAACCGAAAATGCGTCTTCTAGGAAAACAAAACGTGGATCCCATTGTCACTCTACCATATGTGCGTGGAATTTTGAGTTGAAGGCAGTGATTTCGGTTGGAGCTCATGGATCAGGAAAATGTGATGCACCGACTGTCTCAACAGATCTGTCACCACATTGTAGAACTTTGCCTTAGCCTTGTGTGGAGAGAGTGAGCTCAAGCTCCAAATATGACTTATTGCAATTGAATTGATAATGTTGCCCTTAAAAAATTCCACGCTTAAACAATTATAATCTCCTCTGATAATTTTCTGTAGCAAACTATTTGCTTGCAATCAGTAAATATGATGATTATTTCGGACTTTGAAAGAGAATAAGCCAAGTCGCGCAAGGATCTCAAAGAAAAGAAATGTAAATCAGGTCTGGAAATCATAGGGCGCCTTTGCATAAAATATATAAAGTTTTGGAATGATGTTCAATAGTCTGCAAATAAATGATACACACATATTTGGGGCAAATACACCACGTAGTAGAAAATACAATCGAACCTCCTCGCACAAACAAACCAGACAGTATAAAATACAATAAATTATGGCTTAATCATACAAAAGAATTGTTTCCATCGGCTGGGGCAATTCCAATGATCAACACAAGTGCCCCTGACAAATTCATTAGAGCTCCATCGATAGGATTAATACGCTCTGGTACCAAATAAAAACGACAGAGTAGATTTGCACAGCAATATCACACTTCTATATTGCTTCATTCATATTGAATATCACAGGTTACATATTTATAGACCAATATTGCTCCTATAATAAAGGAAGCAAGTACAACCACTCAAACAATATGCACAAGTTGTTGTAACATACTCGCCAAACACCTATTTACATGAGTTGTTTATTAGCAACTTCACATATATTATTACATTCCATATATATTTGCTCATTAATGTGAGCACTAAATATTATTTTCCTAACAAGACTGCTAGAGAATATTATTGCCAAGCTGAAGAATTGTTGATGCTTACTGTAACACCAGGCAGGCATCGAACTTGCTGGTCAGAAAGGGCTGTCCTTTTTGCCAAAGGATGAAACTATTAACCATGAAGCAGACATGGAGATTGAATGTCAAGGTCCAATTAACACAGATGAATGGGCGTTGGAGACGAACTTATAGGTACAAAATAGACAGTATCATGTCAGGAATCGATCCAAAGGAAATATAAGAATAATGAAAATACCTTCAAAAGAATGGGAGGTATATAAAATAATATTGAAAATACATTCTAAAAGTCACACAAAGAATGGGATTGCGAAAGAACTCTTGACCTTTGGTTTCTCCCATGGATTTTTAAGTTGTAGAACTATGTGTTGTTATATATTTTGTGTACAAGAATTAAAAATAACAACCTGGGCTGATTGGATTTACCACATAAATCTTAATGCTTTGCCTTTCTTGTGTCTATCTTTATGGCTTGAAATCAACATGTGGAATCAGAGCATGGTAGAAAATTCATCCAGACATTTGTTAGTATGGATAGAGCTTGACCATCTATGAAGAAGCTCAACAATATGATAAAAACAGAGAAAAAGGAGAAAAACAGGTGAGAGATGGAGAGGCGTAGGTGAAGAAGAAGTGGAATGCAAGGATCTTCAAGGTCAAGAATGTATGTTCGTAGCAATTATGAAGAAATAAAGCTGTTTTGAAACACTTTCAGGGTATTCTCCATGTTTGAATGTCTATTTCATTTGTGTGGTTGTGGCTACTTCTTGATCTTGCATTGGTGAATGTTGGAATGAGAGAGAAAAACCTACAATTTTGTGCCTCAAGCATAAATTCATGAATGTTTAAGGGTTGAAAGCACATGTTCAGTCTTATTAGATGTATATTTGAGTCCTTGAATGATTTCCATCATTATTTTGTGCATGCATTAGTTGTTTTTCATGAATACACAGCTGTAGCAGGGTATTTTCAAGCACAGTTTTAAGCAAATCTTCTAGTCTGAGAAAATCCGTACATGATCAACCTTAGGTGTCTAAAGAGAAAAGTTGGAACATGGAAAAACAGAACTTTTGGCTTTGCAATGAGGACATGAAACCCTGATTTGCTCAAGTTATGAATTTTTCTCGCTCGCAGCCTGCACCAGTCTCTGCCTAGGGTTCGGTTCACTAAAATTGCTCTAAAACCTAAACGAACGGCCCAAAATTGCTCAAAATTGGTAGTTAGTTGGAAAATGACCTCCTTCACATGATCCAAGTGGTTTCAAGTCCTTAGGGCCTCCAAAATTTGAGATATAAAGGACTGTATTTTTCAGCAGGCTTAATTAGGCCTAAACCAAGGCTTTGGAATACTAAAAATGCCATATCTTGAAAATAATACATCAGATCTTCATGAAACTTGGTGGGTAGGTGTATGATGATGTCCTTAAACAGATAAAAGTGATTAGAGGTCTTGAGGAGCTCTAAAATCAGAGATATACCTGACTGTGCTTCTGCAGACATATTAGGCCTAATAATATTTCAATGGAATTTGATAGAAGAATATGAGTAGAGACAAGTAACACTTCTGGGTTGTGTTTAATCCACTTTGATAACACTATAAGACACATTATAAAGTGAATTGACTGTCTGGTTTGGTACAAATCTCTCTAAAACTCAGTTTAAGGCTTGTAGCCTCTAGTAGTCTCATATAGCCAAAAGAGAAATTTGAATATCAAAGAGTGCTTGTAACCTATTTGGGGTTTTAATTCATTTTGAATATGATATTAGTAGCCTTGAGAAACCTCATGAATGATCAAATTAAACTCAGGTCCTTAAGGAGCTGATGGTTCTAGTAATAGCATAGAGAAAAGGAGTTTTGTTGAATGATATAGGTCAAGAAGTTTAGATAAGAAAGCATTGTAATTTGTCTATCAGTTGTTCAGTCTAACAAACAAGTGTTTGAGTCTCCATTCAGTTTAAGGCTTGTAGTCTCTAGTAGTCTCATATAACCAAAAGAGAAATTTGAATGTCAAAGAGTATTTGTAACCTATTCGGGATTTTAATTCATCTTGAATATGATATTAGTAGCCCTGAGAAATCTCATGAATGATCAAATTAAACTCAGGTCCTTAAGGAGCTTATGGTTCTAGTAAGAGCATAGAGAAAGGTAGTCTTGTTGAATGATATAAGTCAAGAAGTTTAGATAAGAAAGCATTGTAATTTGTCTATCAGTTGTTCAGTCTAACAAACAAGTGTTTGAGTATCCATTCAAAGTGTTGAATTATTAGATTGTCTAATATTCCTTCCATCTCAAGTCAATATCTTTCCTAGTTGTAAGAGTGTGAGGTTGAGATAGTAAGTCATACATCATTTTTGGTACAGAGCTCAGGCTGGATCTAGGAAAAACAGAGATAAAGAGGAAGAGAAAGACTTGGTTGTGCTCAAGAAGGTTGACCAAAGAAAGAAGGTAGGTTGTGAAAGAGAAGCATGTGAAGGAGAATTGAGAAGAGAAGGTAACAAGCTGTGAAAAAGAAGCTTGTAAGGATGGCACTTAAGATAAAAGGTGTTGGAAAAGGTCAAAGGAGGCAACCAACAGCAGAAGCAATGATGATAGAGATGAGGAACATGCAGGAATATTTACAAGCAATATAGATGACACAAAAAAAAGGTATTGAAGCAGGATATATAAGTGATGAAGAAGAACTTCAAGAGGATGTGATAGTACCAAAAAGACAAGAAAGTGCAGAGGAAAGACTCATCAAGACAATCATGAAGGTAACTTCTAAACCTCGGTAGAAATTCCTATATATGAAGGAAATCTTAATGTGGATTAAATGGTTGATCGAATTACAGTTATGGAAAAATATTTTGACTGTGATTTAGATAGAGGTTAACAAAAAGGTCAAGTTTTTTGTTACAAAGATGAGAGGGTATGTGATACAGGGGCATCCTGGGACTTGGGAAAACCTGCAGGAGGATGAGCACAAGTATTGAAGAACGCGCGGAAAAAGAAGGAGAGGAGAGTGCAAGAAAGATGTGCGGCAGAATGAGGGGCTGCCAAAAGGAAGATAGAAGATCGTGGGAAAAGAGCGACGAGAGGATAAAGAGGAGGAAAAGTGGCCCAAGCCACTTAAGATGAAGTATGTGTAGTAGAAAGTTCGCATGGGGTTGAGGATGGCGTGTGAGGATGACAGCATCAAAAGGAAAAAAAGACGAACAACCGGTAGACGCGACCGAGAGGCAACTCGTTAAGTGAAGGAAGGAGGCCGCGAGGAGTAGGCCAAAATCAAGGAAGGTCGTAAGAAAGAATGATGTGCACAAGGAAAGTGGAAGTGCAAAGAAGAATGACAGGGCACGAATGGAAAGAGAAGCCCGCGGTGAGGAGAAGAAAGGGCAAGTGAGAAAGCGAAAGAAGAAAGCTCCATGGGAAGGCGTAGAATAGGCGTAGAGGAATAAAGGAGCGCGCACAAAAGAAAGAAGGCACGGGAGAAGGATGTGGCATGCAAAGAAATGGCACACGAATAATTGGTTGATCGAATAGCAACCAAATACGAGAGGGCACAAAAGGGTGTGAGCAAATGAAGAGAGTGCATGGAAGTTTTGAGAGTAAGCAAGGAAGCGGTAAGGCACGGAGAAGACAAAGCCCAATGAATAAGGGAAAGGAAGTGCGGAGAGATAAAAGAAGCATGCAAGGATCTCGAAAAAGTCGTAGCCGAAGGCAAAGGTCTACAATTAAAAGCGCGAAGAATGAGGCCCAAGAATATAAGGACTCGACAAATTGTTGGCGAGAAAGCACGGATGATATGGATTTGTATGGTCATGTGGGTGACAGTGACTTGACAATGGAAGGGCCAATAAGGACCTAACCACCATAGGGCGTGGCACGACGGGATTTGCCGAAAGTAGATCGCAGGGATAAGGGCAATAAAGAAGCCGGATTCAGATTCGAATTCTAAGCGGGAAAATTGGAGGAGCCAGCATAGAGGAGAGAGAAGCAAAAAAAAGTCGGGCATGCGGCTATAAATAGCAGAGAAGACGCTAAGGTCGAGGTGGTTGTTAAAGGTTGGAAGCTTGGAAATTGGCATATGTGTAAGCCGACCAAGTGGGAATAGAGGTGCCAAGAGATGAAGGTTGGGATCGGCCATAGAGCCAAAGTGAGGAATGAGTCTGGTTAGCCCTAGGAGGCGCCAACAATTGTATATCCCTTAGAGGGAAGATATTGTAGGTGTCGTATGGACATTTGAAGCAATAGATGGAACATAAATAGTTCCACATACGCTATGTTAACTCGGAGGAAGGCTCAAGGAGCACCTAGTAGAGTATTCGCTTCGTCAATATGCTTCATTATGGTGGGATGGAATTCAAGATGATAGAAAAAGAAGTAAGCAAAAGATCACCTAATGGGATAGAATGATAGCTAAATTGAAATCTAAATTCATGCCAAGAGATTACTACACACAATTGTTTAAGAAACTTTATAATTTGAGACGAAAAATGGATGTAAAAGGTTACACAAAGGAATTCTACAAGTTGACTATAAGGGCAAGTCACATAGAAGATGATGTTGAGAAGGTAAAAAGGTATCTAAATGGTCTCAATTTCAGTATTCAAGATGAGATCAGTCTATTCTCTCCAAGAACAGTTGAGGAGGCTTATCAACTTGCACTCAAGGCAAAAGAGAAGCTTTCTAGGAAGCAAAGAGATAAAAGCATCTATTTTAGAAGCAAGAGGCAACATGAGGATAGCAGTTCCATTCAAATCTATGAAGAAAGAGAGCCCATCCCTCCAAGTCAAACAGAAAGCTCAAGAGAGGGGCCATCCATACAAAAGAAGAGCATCATTTTCAAGAGGTAAGAAATATTTCTTTTGGGGAAGGTGTTTTAGGTGTAATGAATTTGGTCATAGATCTTATGAATGCCCAAGATATCTTCATGAAAATCATACTAATCAAGTTGTGCAAGTTGAAGATGATGAAAGTGTAGGATCATGTGAAGAATTGGAAACAAGAGAATCTTTGTTGATGAAGAGGGAACTTCTCAAACCAAAGGAGGAAGTCAAGGAACCAGTACAAAGGAAGACATTGTTCAAAACCACTTGCAGGTCTAGAGGTAAATGTTGTAAAGTTATCATAGACAGTGGGAGTACTGATAATCTTGTATCTTCTGAAATGGTTGATAAACTGAAATTGGAAAAGAAAACACATTTTACACCCTACAGAGTGTCATGGTTGCATAAGGAACATCAGGTCCTAGTAAATGAACAATATAATGTAGAGATCAAGATATGCAGCTATCAAGATAAGATACTTTGTGATGTGATATCAATGGATGTTTGTCGTGTCCTGTTAGGAACGCCTTGGCAATTTGATATGAAAGCAATTCATAACGAAAGGAATAACACCTATACATTTGTGAAAGATGGTCAAAAACACACTTTGTTGCCTTTGAAAAATGAAAATGCAGTTGTAGAAAGAAATGCTCAAGTGATGTTGTTGGGTGAAAAGTAGTTTTTGCACCAAGACAAGAAGGAAGACAAAGTTGATAGCTCAAGGCAGTCCAAATCAGGGAAGACATTGCAAATGACAAGGTAACTAAATTGTTTTCAAATATTCAAGATTTGTTAAAGGAATTTCTTGATCTAATAGAGGATAGAGTACCTAATGAGTTGCTAGTAGCAGGAGACAATGTAGTTGTCATGACAAGAAGAGAGTTGGTGAAGTTGCCACAAGAAATTGTCATGCAAGGCAATGAAGGAGGAAGGTTTCTGCATGAGCAAAATGTGAAAAGAGAGGTGAAGGAAGTCTTGAATGACAACAAGATGGTGAGGTGCTCATATGAAGAGCACAAAACTGGTTTGAATCCCAAAGTAAAGAAAACAAGGTGTAAGCAGCCATCAAAGGAGGAGTTCAAATGCAAGAAAAAGCAGGTTTGAGAGAGTTGAAAGGCAGTGACAGCCATGTAGAATGGAAAACAAAGGAATGAAATATTCAAACAGAGTTGCAAGCTTCCATGGAGAAGGCGTTGAATGCAAAGGTTGTGCAAGAAACCATTGAAAGAGTTCACTCATGTCAAGACAAAGGTGAGATTGAAAGTTTGATAGATAAGTTCGTTGATTTGGTACAGGATAAAGAAATGATTTTGGAAATATATAGGAAAGAGAAAGGTAATAAGCAGTCCATGAAGAATGAGATGAACAAGGAAGAAGAATTGGATGTTGGTATGGAGGAGTTGACAAAAGAAAACAGCCTTCAAAAAAGCAACTATGAGAATTTGCAAGTTTCCATGAAGAAAACATGGAAAGTTGAGAAAAAGAGGCATGACGAAGAGTCAAAATCAAAAGAGTTTGAAGGGATAGTTGGTGTAAAAGGGAAGCATGAACAGCATGCTAACAATGGAGAAGAATGGAGGATGCCTCGAGGGCATAATGTAAATTTTGTTTTCTTTAACATGTTTGTTTCATGTGCAGGTATAGAGAAGACAGTGAAGCAAAGACACAAATGTGGATCAAAGTTGCATGTCCACATGTATGAGAGACTAGTTGAAGAAGACGTACAAGCAAGGAGAGATTGTAGCAATAAAGGCAATGCCAAAGATCTCATGAGCAGGAGTTCATGGACATTTTCAAACCCAGGAGTATGATGCAGGTGCACCATAGCATGATCTTGATGGTTTTGATTATTATAGAGTCTTGGAGTCAAATCAAGTCATGAAAAAGTCATTTATAGGTCCATATGTGTGTACTAGCTCATTTTAGTATGTTTCCAAGTTTTCCCTCCAAAAAGATAAATTCAAATTCTTGAACTTGTCTAAAATAGTTAAGGGGATTTTCAAGTTGAAAAGGTCTTGAGTCATGTGAGAGTCTAATTGTAATTATTATCTAGATATTGTATTAATCATCAACCACCTATTAGTTATGATAAAGCATATGCAACGTTGGAGAGAGGATAAATTTGGCATGTTTGGTAAGTTTGCAAGTTTGGTGAGAAAATCTTGGGATCTTGACAAGAAAAGACATTTGTTAGTATGGATAGAGCTTGACCATCTATGAAGAAGCTTAGGAATATGATAAAAACAGAGAAAAAGGAGAAAATTAGGTGAGAGATGGAGAGAGGCATAGGTGAAGAAGAAGTGGAATGCAAGGATCTTCAAGGCCAAGAATGTATGTTTGTAAGCAATTATGAGGAAATAAAGATGTTTTGAAACACTTTCAAGGTATTCTCCATGTTTGAATGTCTATTTCATTTGTGTGGTTGTGGCTACTTCTTGATCTTGCATTGGTGAATGTTGGAATGAGAGAGAAAAACCTGCAATTCTGTGTCTCAAGCATAAATTCATGAATGTTTAAGGGTTGAAAGCACATGTTCAGTCTTATTAGATGTATATTTGAGTCCTTGAATGATTTCCATCATTGTTTTGTGCATGCATTAGTTGTTTTTCATGAATACTCGGCTGTAGCAGGGTATTTTCAAGCACAGTTTTAAGCAAATCTTATAGTCTGGGAAAATTCGTACATGATCAACCTTAGGTGTCTAAAGAGAAAAGTTGGAGCATGGAAAAACAGAACTTTTGGCTTTGGAATGAGGTCATGAAACCATGATTTTCTCAAGTTATGAATTTTTCTTGCGTGCAGCCTGCACCTGTCTCTGCCTAGGGTTTGGTTCACTAAAATTGCTTTAAAACCTAAACGAACCATCCAAAATTGCTAAAAATTAGTAGTTAGTTCGAAAAGATCTCCTTCACATGATCAAAGTGGTTTCAAGTCTTTAGGGCCTCCAAAATTTGAGATATAGAGGACTGTATTTTTCAGCAGGCTTAATTAGGCCTAAACCAGGGCTTTGGAATACTAAAAATGTCATATCTTAAGAACGATGCATCAAATCTTCATGAAACTTGGTGGGTAGGTGTATGATGATGTCCTTAAACAAATAAAAGTGATTAGAAGTCTTAAGGATGTTGAATATATAATGAACCATTTGATTCTGGGCAGTTATAATTGATAACTGTTTTGTAACTATGTAACCATCATCCCTACATATAAATAATGCTTTTCCTATGACATTTGAGAGGTGCAATTTTGTGCATTCAGCCTTCTCTGTATTTTTTCTTCTCTAACATTGGTATCGGAGCGGTCGGTTCGCAGCTCGAGGAAGCCTTTTCAATAGACACGAACTGGAAGTTTGGGGAAGCCCTTGAAATATCCCTTATAGGATACCACCGTAAAATATGCAAAAGATAGACAAAACGCAGCCAAACAGAAATCTGGTTTTTGCAGAAAATTGCCTGTATTTTCTCTCTGTCCACCTTTACTCCCCCTCCACCAATCACATATCCCAAATATAACAACTCTGTCATGCCAAACTCACATTTAGAAGCTTTTGCATATAGCAAATTAGCTTCTAATATTCCCAATATCTCATCAAGGTGGCGGATATGGCTCTCCCAAGTCCTGTTGTAGACCAATATATCATCAAAGAAAACCAATACAAACTTCCACAAATGGCGGTTGAACACGTGGTTCATGCAAGACTGGAATGTAGCTGGTGCATTAGACAGTCCGAATGGCATCACTAGAAACTCAAAATGTCCATAATGGCATCTGAAAGCGGTCTTATGCACATCCTGCTCCCTAACCTTGATCTGGTGATATCCAGATCGCAAATCTATTTTAGAAAAATAGATTGCCCCCTGTAGCTCATCTAGTAGCTCATCAATACGCGGCACTGGATATTTGTTCTTGATTGTCTTCTTGTTCAATGCCCGATAGTCGATGCACATCCGCATGGTCCCATCCTTCTTCTTCACCAATACCACCGAAGAAGCAAAAGGACTGGAACTCGGCCTAATGTGTCCCATGTCAATAAGCTCATGGATAGTCCTCTCAATCTCATCCTTAAACCATTTGGGGTGACGGTAAGGAGTAGTAACTACTGGTCTAGTGTCCTCAAGCTCAATCACATGCTCAAATCCCCTATCTGGAGGTACACCAGGTGGTATGTCACTAAAAACTGCACTGTGCTTGTCCAATAGCCCCTGTATATCCACATGATACTCTAGCTGTCCATCCTCTGATTTCTTGGTAGAAACCAAGCATTCTGCTGCCCAATCAACCCCATTGTGCCTGTGAATCCTCTCGATCCTCTTTGCTAAAACAACCCTGGGTGCATCTGAAGATAAACCCCTCAAGGTTACATTCTTCCCCTCAAACTTGAACTTGAGTTCCATCGTCTGAAAGTTAGTCCGAAATTCTCCAAGAGAATGGAGCCACTGTACACCGAGCACAAGGTTGGTCTCTCCAATACCAACCACATAGAAGTCATCGGTAACTGTATGGTTACCCATGGTGATACTCAACTGCGGAACTCGCTGCATGCATCTCATGGACTCACCATTGGCTACCACTACATTGAAGCCCTCAAAGTCTTCTGCCTGTAATCCCCGCTTCTCTACCAAAGATGCATCAATGAAGTTGTGGGTTGCCCCACTATCAATGAGTACTACTACTCTCTGACCCTGTAATACTCCCCTAACTCTGAATGCCTTGTACCTCGGGGTACTCGACAAGGTAGCAATAGTCTCATGGGGAAAAGTCTCCTCCTCCTGTTCAACCCCTGCACTAT
This sequence comes from Taxus wallichiana var. yunnanensis, assembly GCA_018340775.1. Classification (NCBI taxonomy): domain Eukaryota; kingdom Viridiplantae; phylum Streptophyta; class Pinopsida; order Cupressales; family Taxaceae; genus Taxus; species Taxus wallichiana. The sequence goes on from CM031244.1 coordinate 358,344,052, forward strand.
CCAATGTCTCTTCATCTTCATCCTCCAACTCCTGAGCGTCCCGCTCCTCCTCGCTCTCGCTCTCCTCGAAGACCTCTATGAATTGGGCCTTCCCTTTTCCTCTACAATCATGTCCTGGAACCCATGGTGTGCGGCAATCGAAACATAGTTTCTTTCGCCTCAACTCCTCCCTGTCCTCTCTCGATACAAATGGTCTCCTTGTGGTATCCTGCCTAGGTGGGGGCCCCTTCGGCTGTGAACCATCAGCTCTCGAAGGAAATACCTTAGGCTGAATTCGAGGGGGAAACCTCGATTTTGGAGTGGACAACTCCAAATCACATGCTCGCCTAATCGCCTCATGTAGGGAGGAAGGCTCAAATGCCTTCACAAATCCTGCTAAAGCGTCAGTCAACCCTGCCATAAAGAGTGAAGTCAACCTCATCTTTGAAACATCAGATACCATCACTGATAACCTCTGAAACTCTACAATGTACTGATCTAGAGAACCTGTCTGTCTCAAGTGAGTCAACTCTCTGAAGTGCCTATCTGGGTCCCTCCTATCGAACCTGCTCATCAACCTCTGTGTAAAATCTACATAAGTAGTGATATGCATATGCCCCCGTGTGATCAATCCATGATGCCACCAAATCATGAGCATCTCCTCGAGGTGTAGGACAAAGAAACTTAATTGCATCCTCTTCGCGCATGGGATTCAAGTCGAAGTAAGTCTTCAATTTCGAATCCAAGATTGCGCGGTACACTTCTTAGAGCCATCGAAGTGTGGAATAGAGATTTGTCCCAATCTCCTCTGAAACTCAGGTACTGTGTCTGGTAATCTCTCCTGGGCCTGCTGCCAATCTTCATTTTACAATACTCCTGAAATGGCATGTTGTCCCGGAAACCCTCACTCAATGTCCGGTACTTCTCCCAACAAGATTCCTCATCCACAATGTTTGCAGGCTGTCGTGTCTGCGAAACTTCCAGATCCTTCAAGAAAGAAGGCTCGTGGAGTCCCAAGGGCCTGGTAGAAGCATGAGGGGACCCTTGTCCCGAATGTCCACTCTCACCTCTATTACCATGTTGTCCCATATTGCTAGCTTCTCCTTTCTCCGCATGAGCCTCAATCCTACCCTGTGCTAACCTCTCAGTGAGCTGGCTCAAATAGAGGTTGGTAGTCTCCTGCTGCTTCACCATATTGGTGAACAGTTGTTTCATCAGATCTACTCCCATCTCTTCACTGTCTCTGTCTCCCATCTTTCAACCCCAACAGGCTGGAGGAACAACAGCTCTGATACCACTGAAATATCCCTTATAGGATACCACTGTAAAATATGCAAAAGATAGACAAAACACAGCCAAACAGAAATCTGGTTTTTTGCAGAAAATTACAGCTAGGGCAGCGAACAGTAAAATATGAATAACTCCCAAAATATCCACTCAAATCACTTGAAAATTTAAAGAGAGCTAGATAATAATATAAAGAACACAAGGAAAATATTTTTGGAATTTTTCAGTCAATATAACGCTGCCAGAAAATTACAGCGTGCCCTAAACAGCTGGAAAACTTCTAAAATTCATATCTTCCCGAATACAAGTGCAAAAATTATGAAACTTGGGAAATAACATATACAAATATAGAAGATGATTTTCCAACCTTCAGATCTGAAAACGGCCAACTGGAAACCCTCCAAAATAGGGCTGCAATCTCCCAAACAAGTCGCCTTTTTGGTAGATGGCCAAAACCCTTGTGAAATCCTCTGAAAATGATGCCAAATCCTTCCTTTATTGCTGCCGTAGGTCTGATCCGAAAACCAACTGATTATCTCCACAAAAACTCACAAAAACCCTCAAAACCCTATCTCTGAAAACCCTGAAAATATCTCTGTGAATCAGCCCTGAAAACAGCTCCAAATGACAAGCTAGGGTAGATCTCTCACTACCGAAGAATGTCCTGCTAGCTAGGGATGGATCTCTCACCACCGAAGCTAGGGTTCCCGTGGGATCTTACTCCACAAGCTAAATAGTTGCAAACAGCAGTTACACATGAAAAGAAATATAAGTGTATGCATGAATGAATTTTCTTTCACCCCTCTTCTCCTTTTATAACTTTTCCCACACCAAGGAAACCCTAAAACCCCCAAGTCGCACTTTCTCTTAGAGAAGACCCAAATAATAAAGTAACTTAAAGTTACTTTTTCCCCTTCAAGTCGCCATGGCCCAAAAAGGTGACCCCAACGCAAAATTAGAACATTAGGAGTTAAGTGGCCCCTCCCAACGATAAAACATAACATCTAGTCCCTTCGAAAGCACTTTATAACCCTGTCAATGGAAAATAATAACTGGACTAGATATTCATACCCAATAGCTCATTGCGTCCGTAACCCCTTGGGCATGACTAGGGTTAGGACCCGCACTGGCCCTCAGGCCTTGGACGAGGGAAAGGGGACATTACAGCCCTAGTAGGGCACAAACTGAAGAAGTCGCGGATCGAGGCAACATTCACCACGAGGAGCAGCTTTGAAATCGCGAATACAAGCAGCACCATTAAAGTCACGACTACGTTGTTCGTTGTTGCCGTTGGAACTCGTGGACAAGGGCATAAAATCGTGAAGCCATTTGAGGAAGATACACTACTCACTTGCAAACAAAACGTGACCCAATTCATGGCAAAACAGTCATGTGAACAAAAACATGTATAGCGGATCAAGCCAGGGCAAAATCGAACCACCGGGGTTTGTTCGAAGACACAAGACGTGGGCAGGCAAAGCAAATACGTTTCACAAAGGCCACAATCACAGTTTGGGAAAATCGTGAGGAGTTTTGAGCCTGGCATGGGGAGAAAGAGAAACAATGACAAAGTTGTAAGAGAGGGACACAAAATACTGTGAAGTCGTGGTTCGTGGTCTATGTTTGTAACCGATTGCAAATCCAAGATCGTGACGAAAGAGGAGACAACGAAGGGCAGATTAATATTCATTTTTTCAACAAAGGTATTCACCTTATATTTGCATAATTAATTTCACACTATTTGCTGGAATAAATATATTATTTTATTGGTGTGGGCAAAATATTATTTTATTATTTCCGTTACTTTGGAATAATAAAATGGCAAATATTTCACACTTGACTCACAAAGACACAAAAATTAATAGGCACTAATTTTAATGTATGGAGCCATAAGATTTTAACGCTTGCAGAATTTCATGATTGTGATAAAATAATCACGGGTAGTGAAGCTCGACCAACAACAAACTTTGCGGATTATGACAAACGTCATAAGCATTATTGTTTCTCAAGTTATCGGTGTCGAATGATATGATACCGGAAGTGCGGAATGCCACCGTGGGGGAAGCACATTGTGGGCCGATCCGAGGGATAAATATCAAACCTCAAAAGAGGGCCGGGTTTTATACCCAAGAATATGCTCTTTTCATTAAATTACAAGAAGGTGGATCACCTGTTTGAGCACCTACTTCAAATAAAATACCTCCAAGACCAATTATCTTCCGTCAACAAAAAGGTGGACAACGATGATATGGTGGCTCTAGTTCTGAATAACTTACCTTCTTCGTATGAGTCATTTATGGAGGCACTCCATTTAATGGCTGAAAGTCGAACACTCACGTTTGACAAGGTGAGTTCCTACCGCTGCAAAAAGGAGCGGAGACAAATTCGGTAAAATCTACTTGTGAGCAATCGAGACTGCTTCTCTCTCCTGGCCAAAAAAGGAAAGTGGAGACGTTATTTTGGTGAGTCTTTCACTCGATATCAAGTCACATGCTATTATCACACAAGATTGGGCACCTTAAGAAGGATTGTCAAAAGCGAAGTATGATCTTTCGCAATGCTTAAAGAAGTCATGTGATGAGGAACATGTGGCAACAATTGCGAGAAAAATGGGACTCGATGACGGGCATGCTCTTTATTGTCTTACGACATCATGCTCGCATGACAAAGTGGTACTAGATGTTGGATCATTGACTCAAAAGTGCGTCCGCACACTTTTCATGTCGCAGGACTGGTTTGTTTCATTTACCATAAATATATGTTTTGAATCGTAGTACTAGCCGATGGAGAATCACTTAGAGAAGGGATAGGGGATATATACATTGTATTGAATAACGCTCATAAACTGTTGGTATGGAATGTTATATGTGTACCTTATTTACAAAAGAATCTTCTATCTATTCGTCAATTAACTGAAAATCCCAATATTTCTATGGAAAGAAGTGTATTGTTTCTGATGTGAAACAAAGACGGATGATTGCCCTTGGTATTCAGCAAGGTGGCCAATATCGGCTTGTTGATCCTGCTATGATCAACATGAGTGCACGTGTGGAGGACAGCTCCACCATACAGGATGTGCAGTAGGCTGCAATGCCTTGGGAGGAAGCCATTCCTCACAAATCTATTGACTTGGATACATCCAACCTACATGCATTTATTATGGAGGGAGTATCCACTATACCAGATGCACGGGAGGTGGAAATGCCATGGGAGGATGGATTTCCTCATTCTGAACAACGGTTTGTTGTGATGGAGGCTCCACTATTCCAAATGCATTGACGGTGCATGATGAGATGGCATGCCAAGCCACTTACTCAGAGGTACTTGCTCAAAGGAGAATAGAGCATGAACAGTTTGCTCATTGTTCTTTCCCAACAGAGGGGGATAAATGAGCAAATAGGTGAGAAGGGGGATTTGGTTCTCATTCCTACTACTATGGAGATGGTTATTTCTCTCACTTGCTGAGACGAAAATTGTTCTTTCTCCTACTATCATGAGTTCGTTATAACTCCTACCGCACATATGGTCACATTTCTAAAAAGGTTGGATGAGCACTACATGGTGTCAGAGGACATGATCAAGGTGACTTCGATTGTAGGATAACTAAGTCTCTGTATAGACTCCAAAGCAGCTACACACAAGCTTGGAATAGATTTTTCAATCCACCTCTCCAAGGTTCGATTTCAAAGACTCGGAGATGGGGCTAACGCTCACCATTGATGATTCATCACCGTCAATGAATCGCATAATAAAGAACCAAAGGGACCACCAGTAATATCCTTTGTTCACACGGCCAGATTTTTGTTTTGTGGTTCTTCATTCGACAACCGCAACACAATTATAGACTGCTGATTTTGAAGTTCAACATATGGTACAACAAGAGATCTAATGACTAAACATATGGGTTTTAGGACATTTGTAAAATTTCAGGATAAACTTAGTATTGTTTCCAGTTTAGTCATTAAGAGGGGTTGTTGAATATATAATGAACCATTCGGTCTTGGCAAGTTATAACTGATAACTATTTTGTAACTATGTAGCCATCATCCCTACATATAAATAATACTTTGCCTGTGACATTTGAGCAATGCAGTTTTGTGCATTCAGCCTTCTTTGTATTTTTTTCTTGTTCTCTTTGCATATGCTAACAAAGAAGCTCTAAAATCAGAGATATACCTGAATGTGTTTCAGAGACCTATTAAGCCTAATAATCTTTCAATGGAATTTGATAAAAGAATATGAGTAGAGACAAGTAGAACTTTTGGGTTGTGTTAATCCACTTTGATAACACTTTAAGAGACATTATAAAGTGAATTGAGTGTCTGGTTTGGTACCAATCTCTCTAAACTCAATTTAAGGCTTGTAACCTCTAGTAGTCTCATATAACCAAAAGCAAAGTTTGAATGTCAAAGAGTGTTTGTAACCTATTTGGGGTTTTAATTCATCTTGAGTATGATATTAGTAGCCCCGAGAAACCTCATGAATGATCAAATTAAATTCGGGTCCTTAAGGAGCTTATGGTTCTAGTAAGATCATAGAGAAAGGGAGTTTTGTTGAATGATATAAGTCAAGAAGTTAAGATAAGAAAGCATTGTAAGTTGTCTATCGCTTGTTCAATCTAACAAAGTGTTAGAGTATCCATTCAAAGTGTTGAATTATTAGATTGTCTAATAGTCCTTCCATCTCTTGCCTAGTTGTAAAGAGTCCGAGATTGAGATAGTAAGTCATACATCAGTTCTAAAGAGCAAAAAAATCGGACTTCAAAGTTTCCGAAAAATTCAAAAAAATATGGTTTGATATATATAATAATATATATCGACACATACAAAATTTAAGATTGGAATTAGAAGTGAACACACTTATGGAGTCGCAAACATTATAAATTTATAGCATGCTACCCCTCGGTTTTCATAAAACACATCTTGAAATAATAATTAAAATTTAAAATTAAACTATATAAAAAATGTTCCACCAAGTTTCTAGAATGTGGACTGGTAGGGGACGAGGGACGTGTTTCAAAGACAGATTTTTTGGAGGCATTTTTTGGGGACGGCTATTAAAAAATAAGGGAAAATTTTAAAATATTAGGAACTTTCAAATATTCATATGATAACATTGATAAGGCATTCATCATATACATTATAGAACCTTAAAAACTAAAAGTTAAACTTAATACATAACATTAGAGCTGAATTGAGATTTAACATAGTATTCAATGTGGATATATCATATATATATATATATATATATATATATATATATATTACAACGAAATGCCCAAGGGCTGCAAGTTTCAACTACAAAATGACAAAAACATAGAACATCTACTGCTGCCCCTAATCAAAATTTGCTAATATTGCATCAAAATCAGAGTCTGAGTCCGAGCCACTGAAACTATGAGGGACTACCTCATCCAATAGAACCCCAACCAATCCCTCATGTGCCTCCTCCTCCTCATCATTAGTAGTAACAAAACTAAAAATCAGTTCCAAAACATATATGATATATGTGGCATCTTTGGGATCAACATCCCAATGTGTAGCTAGAATCTAACGATATTCAACTATCTATCAATCCTAAAGTCACAAGGTACTATGCACGCCCACTGATTTCTCTGTTCATCGAGAGGTAAGCCTATTCCTCTTAACTAACTGGATGAAGTTGTATGTGGACCAATTCCTCTCTGCAACAGAGAAATTGACAACCTATGAAATGAGGCGAATGGCAAGAATCCTCAAGTTCGGTGCATCCTTGCCATGCCATGTCCACAATCCAATAGAGTCGGTTTGAGCTAATGGGGTTCTATCCATCCTCGCCTCAGGTTTGCTAAATGTTGGCCCACAAAGATAGACAAAGGCTAACAACCATTGTGCTCAAAGTAATACAGACTCATTAGTATACATTTTTTGAACAGCCTTCATAAGCCCTTCTTTCACGTCATCATCATCACATAGAGGCACTCTCCCAAAGCCGTGTTGGATACCATTTGGGATTTAGCACATAATCTCGCCATATGAAGTGAGGTGTTCATTGTGTTCCATCTCCACGTCATAATGGGCCTGATATGCTCCTCATAGAATCCCAAATTAGGATCTCTGCTATGAATGGCTTGCTTCATCTACCCAAGCATGCTATCAAATGTCTCATAAATCTCTCCAATACTAGAAGAGTTTGTATCAACATATCTTATGACCCACACAATGGGCGAGATGATGAAGCAAACATATCTGCAAACAAGTTGCAATTTTTTTGAAAACAATGAAGAATTTAAGAGTCGAAGGATAGACTTAGAGTGAATACCATTACAAAGAACGAAAGATTAAAGTAATTCACAAGTTAGAAAAATTAAATTTCATAAAATATTAAAAGCAAGTGATTTCTTACCTCATTGTGGACCACCAATCATTGTCAAGGATCTTTTGTTTCACACTTTTTCCTTCAGCCATGTTTGCCTCTGGCCATCTTCCCCACTCTGGATTAACCATCATTAATTGTAGAGGCTCCTTCACCTCAAGCATCCTCTCTAACAAAATAAAGTAGTGGCATATCTAGTATCCACAAGCTTGAGGAATTCCTTCCTCGAAAAACTCTTGAATAGAGCAAGTGAAATGTGATGGTTGCAAATGAACTTTTGTATGTCTCTAGCTTCTATTACCACCGACTTTACCCAATCTATCTTCCCAATTAGAAAAATGCATGAACACAACAAGTCCAAAAATGTGTTTATAAGCACCCTCCACCATTAAGCCAGCCAACTTACATACACAGGCTGAATTGGTCACCACCATTTAAAGGCAGCGTCTCAAACAAAATAAAGTAGCTGACATATTTAGTATCCACAAGCTTGAGGAATTCCTTCCTTGAAAGTCTTGGATAGAGCAAGTGAAGCGTGATGGTTGCAAATGAACTTTTGTATGTCTCTAGCTTCTATCACCACTGTCTTCACCCAATCTATCTTCCCAATGTCTTTCAATGCATTGTTCAACACATGAACACAACATGGGGTCCAAAAATGTGCTTGTAAGCACCCTCCACCATCAAGCCAGCTAACTTACATACACGGGTTGAATTGGTCACCACCTGTACAACATTTGAGGGCCCAACCTCCTCTATGGCATCCTTCAAAATTTGAAATTGGAAGTTTGCATCCTTCCTCTTCCCTGAACAATCAATAGCTCTAAGAAAATAAGAGCCAACTGGACATGTGACAATGATATTGATGAGTGGTTGTTGTCTAATATCGGTCCATCCATCCATGATGATAGAGCAGTCCGCCCTTATCCAAGTTTGCCTCATCTCCTCCATCACCACACTCACCTTAGAATACTCTTTATCAAGGAGGCTAGTGCGTAGCTTACGTTCATGTAATATCCTACTTCCGGGATCAAATGGAAAATATGCAAACAACCAACTCTTCAATGCATCAATCGACTGAATACAACAAACTATTTATACCGGTTGAGTAAATGACTCAATAAATCCGAGGGTAAGGGTTTAATGGCCTTAACTCATCTACTAAAATTCCACAATCTTATGAAAATAGACTGCTGTAACAGAAATTTGATCGCAGTATTCTCCTAAATGCAAACAAGGCAAACCACTCTTTATCATGCAAAGACCTCAACCGAATGTGTTCACATATCAAGGTGTGTTTACTTAGTCAAGCCACATATGAATCATTGCTAGAATGCTTCAAGGTCACCTTAATAATATGCAAACACAGTTCATCAAGACTGTGACATATCAGCCATTAGAAAGAGCACTCAATCCAAAAGGAATCACTGCTAAGTGAGAGATAAAGCATGCACACAACTCAGATTAACTTCCTCATATATTTCGCTCCCATAAGACTTCTATTCATCATTAAATCATGTATTCAACCCAGCCGCTACACTCAGACCATTAGAGACACTCAATATGCATGGAAATCAATGCTAAAATCAGTGCTTGCACACCATAATGGTGACGCTAGGCTTATGCAAACAGTACTAGCAGTTCGTGGATCAAATGAAGCTTAAATATGCACCAAAACATTCATCATTTACCCCAAATGAATCGCTGGCTTTAAGGAAAAGAACAGCAGTTTATTTCAAACCCAAAATCAGACCCTAACACATCAAATGAAGTCGCTGTAGCTAGTAAACTAAGATCAGCCAATTCGCTGGGCATTTAGCACACCAAACATGCATTGGAATATTCAAAGCACTGTCAAAGAGGTCGCTGAAATTAGAGGACAACCAGCTGGTCGATTTATATTAAAAATGCGTTTAACTCAGCCACATTAAAATTGTTGTAACAAGGGCACAATAACCTGCAAAAATCTGAACGATCCACACCAAGTAATGCATGCAAAACAGTCCACAAAATACCATAAAAGAAGTTGCTAGGGTTTAGAGAACCACACACCCAAATCGATTTGCAAAAACACTCATAAACCCGCTGCTACAGTGACGTCGCTACAGTAAAAGGACAGATTTCACTTGCAAATTAAATCAAAATATTTACCAGGACCAAAAACATGGATCTCCCAAATAAATACTTCAAATAAATCTCAAAACCAGCTCGATCCAACCTCCCACGCAAGAGAGAGAACATCAAAGGGCATGCATCCCAACTCCAAGCATGGAGTATCAAAATAAGTTCATCATAGCATAATAATAATAATGACCTAGCACTCCTTTTATAAGGAAGGAGGCACAAAATTCGAAAACCCTAGGAGAGGGAAAATATTAAATAAAAGTAGTTTGTTTTCCCTAGGTGTGGCGTCCCCTTTGCAAAAGGTGATTTTATCAATGAAAGCCACCTAACTTTTTATTTAATTAATTCCCTATTTAATTTTATATCTTTTGGGAATTAAATTAAATAACTTTTATAAAATAATTAAATAATTATTGCTCCAAGCAATAATATTTAATTATTAAATAAAAATGTTCCCCTTACACATCCCGAAGCCCACAGGATGTATAGGCTAAGGGTCTTCGAAATGGGGACATTACAGTTCACCAAGAGGTACAAAGGAGGAACCAACAACAATTACATCTTTGAACATTTGTTTGAAATAGGGAGAACATGCCACATGAAATGGTATGGCATGGGCATAGAAAAATTTGCAATAGAGGACTCAACTACTTCCCGTGATTGCATATTGAACATCCCAACAACACTAGCAGCCTTTCTCTTTCCCTTAGTAGAACCCTCTCCTTTTACTCTCAACATCCATGGTTTGGGTAGGTGATTGCATACTAGGTTGTGTAGTCTCTATTGGCATTCCCTTATTTCTTGCCTCACCCTCCATATACAACCTAGTCACCTTGGCCTTCTCAGCTAAGGTTATGTTTGCACAACCTTTTACCCTTTGTCCACTTATGCACAAAAGATGAGAGTAAACTCTTGTATAGCTGCCCCTATATTGCCTGTTGCACATATGACATAACCATATTCTAGACCCCCCTGAATTTTTTTTTCTTGTCCTTGTCTATGGCTGTTGCAAATTGTGAAAGGGGTTTTTGGATTAAATGGGCCCTTTGCATAAACTTTTGAGGAGTTTAGAAGGGCAATCAAATGGATTATTTGAACCCACAGTCCCTACAACACTTCCACTCTCAGAAGAAACCCTTGTAGCACCTCTATGGCCTCTGTGTTGAATTTGAATCTCTTCACCCTCACTACCCTCACTGTTGCTCATTGTTGTTTATTGAAAACTCAAAACACAATTGCAAGTGCAAACAACATAGAACAAAAAAAAAACTACCCGAGTGTTTGAAACTTTGAAAAAAATACAAAGAAATTTGTACAAATGAAGAATGGATGTTAAACTTACCTCAAATGATGTATTTCAATGCTCTCTTGCCTTCTACTCACTGTTGTTCTCTTCTCTTCTCACTATTGTTTTTCTTCTTTGTCTTCTTCTTCACAAAATGCAAAATGACACAAATGAGCTTGTTTTTAGTTGTTTTTAGTTAGTGTGCTTGTTTTAGGTTTAGGTTTAGTGGAAAAGGAAGTGGGGACCCTTGTGGGCCACCACATCCCCTTTTTAAGTCTTTTGAATTTTAAAAAAACACTTTTTAGGTTGGGTCGCCTAGGGACTGTCGGTTGTACCTAGTATGGTCGTGGAACATCTAGACATCCCCAAGTCGTACTAAGTACATTCGGCCGTCTCCTGCCATCCCCTACCCTTTTCTAGTCGTATTGGGGACATTTTCTAAAAATAAAGATCGGGGGCATCGGAGGATGTTTCCTACCTATCCCCGTGTCCCCGAGGTAAACTATAAAATAATAAACTATAAAAATAAAATAATAAAACTTTTATTAATTTTAATTTTATTCTATATTGCAAAGAAATAATATATTTGTAAAATATATTAAAAAAGTAAAATTTATAAAAATAAAATGACAATTAATTTATTAAAAACATTAAAAACTAAACAATAGTATTTAGTTATTATAATAGCTAAATAATAATAATTAGATTTTAAGTTTTAACATAAATGTTAATATTATTCAATAATAAAATGTTAACACATATTAGTATTACACAACACTAAAATATTAAAATGCGAGTCTAAACAGAAAGAGACTTACCTGTATTGACCACTCCTATCGAAAACTTTGAAGTTTTAACTTCAACCACTGTTGTGGAATGTTGGGGAATGCTATCGAACGCCCAAACTGCTCCAAACTCCTAGGTAAGTTGAACACCCCCACTTCCAGTCCTATAAAGTTCTTGAACGTTTACACAGGAACGCCTCCAAATGGTTGTTAACTCCTCGAAAGCCTTCTCTACTTCGTGTCTTTCAATGGCTTATATAAGCATTTCGGCTCAACTTTTTAGGGTTAGATCATTCTTTCTATTTTTTAGGGTGGCTTTAGGATTTTTTTTAAACATAAAAAAATTCCAAACCGGATCAGATAAATCTGGAAGCTTCAACAAATTTGAACCGAACCGGATTCAATCCAAATCTGTTGAACTTAGTAACTATGGTCGCCATCAAGACGGATCATTTACATGATCAAATCAACTCTCGGGAACACATCACAATGTCCATCCTATCGTTGTTGTGATTGTCTAAATAAAAGTTGTGAAGCTAGTTGTAAAACAAACCAAACATGTAGTACCATTTGCTAGCACTCAAAATCATGTTGTCGACAATGTCAAGACAAATGTTGTTAAATTTGTTGTTTTTGAACCTGAGGTTGTTCAAAAGCAATTCAAGCTCATTGTGGGTCGTAGACATGTTCAATATCCTATTGTAGAACCTTCACCTATTGTCTGAGTACGAGAGACATTGCTGGTCAATAAATATCATGTAAGTCTAGAGTATATCACTCCTATTGGTTTTCATGTTCCAGACCATTTAAGACCTGTTCACTTTGATATCAAGGGTAGACTGTGTGATAGCCAAATTGTTGACCCTCCTGTTTTTTATTCACTGTCTACTCCCAAAAGTAATCATACTTGTTCTCATTGTGAATGTTGAGGTCATAGCTCCAATGATTGTTTTGATCTGCATCTATGTATATCAACAAAATGACTCATTTTTGTTTATTATTATTATATGCGCAATCCACCTACTAAGTCCATGAGGCATGTGTATTTTGGCTGGATTGATCATTTTAGAGAGCAATCAGAGATTTGCATTTTTATATACAAGTTCTAGGACCCCGTGATTTGTTGATTTATTACAACTTACCTGCTTATATAAGAGATTTTCTACACTCGCTTTGTCAAGGGAAGAACATTAGGAGTCGGATTTTGAGTTTCAAACTATTGATTGTTATGTGATTTAATAGATAAGTAATTGCAGATTTGACTCATAGTTGTTGGTGATTGGTTAAGTCGCCAAATATTATAATTGGATGTTGACTTGTATACTTGTGTACCTGATGGATCTTTTTGCACTTGAGTTGTAGTTGCCAGAGTACCTACTTGAGGAGGATTAGAGCACATGTATGTGTATCCTACTGCTCGAGAGTTTATGTTTGGCATTACGATTAGATGTTTGATGTCTGGATTCAATACTTGTAATTGACATATAGGTTGACTTATATGGATTTGGTACACTACTTGCAAATATCTGTGGATGTATATTATAGGTTGATTTTGTATGAAGTTGCAAATATTCCAGATGCTGTACCTGGGGATATCTTAGCACATTGCCTATTGTGCTCTAGTGATTACAGAATTTTGAGTGGTTGTCCCAGATTGTATTACTTGGCGATTACTCGTATTGGCCACTGTTGCAGCTTATTGTGGCATTGGGCAGAGATTTCGCCTGATTATTAGCATTGAGAATGGGACGTGACAGATCCCTAGATTTTTTGAGTGAGTAATGTTCAGACTAGCAGATGGCACATCATATTTCAAAGATTGAGGTAGTTAGGCATTATAATGCATACAAAGGATTAATTTGTGTGGTTAATGTGGCATGTGTATGTTAAGACTATCACTTATCCTACCAGGGGTTTCTATACAAGTGGTTGTTCCACTATCATCTCATAGGGGAACACGAGGATTCCGATTTCAAGTTGAGACATTTCAGATTCTGTGCATATGATTGATAATTGGATGGTGTTGTGTTCACATTTGTTGTGAATGTTCCAAATGTTGCATGTAGCTGGAAATATTTTAGCATTTCAGAATGTTATAATTGTCCTGGTTGGTGATGCCTGGGGACTATATTTTTCAGGAATGAATATTTTAGAATTGAGTTTGTGAGTTGAGATTGCAACTGAAGAGATGGTAGTTACACAACACTAGAGACGAGATAGTTGGAACAGTTTTTCAACACGAACAGTTTTTTGTGTCAGCATGATTTGCTAGAAATACAAGTCACTGACTCTACGAACCATCAGGAGAATGGTCCTTCTACTTGACATGATGAGAAATCGGGTGTTTGAGAGTGCTCTTGAAGCACACTGAGGCAATTGACCTCACAGGGATTTGGATACTGTGGCAAAGACAACATGAGATATCACACTGGAGAGATTTGAAGACTCGTAGCAGGAGATAGCATGAGTTTCTTATAAAGCAAAATATGGCATCTAGAATTCACCTTTGAAGTGAACATTATGGAATTGTTAGGCACGAGGGGACAGTGTAGTAACAACATATTGAGAGGATTGCAGCTTACAGAGTTTGAGATAGGATTCTGCGTCATTTCAGTTGTAGAGAACAAGTTGAGCGGACTTTGGATCACAAGGGCGCATGTTAGGAATTTATCCAAAGAAAACTATAAGAATAATTTAGATATATTCAAAGGAATGGAAGGTAAATAAAATAGTACTTAAAATACATTTCAAAAATCATATGAAGAATAGAAATGTGAAAGATCACTTCATTCTTGGTATCTCCCACGCAATGAGGAAGTTGTAAAACTATGTACAATTATATAACTTTGTATGTGAATGAAAAAATCACAAACTGGATTGATTAGGTTTTCCGAAAAATCTTTATGTTCATTTGTGTTTTTTGTGTCTATGTTTGTGGCTTGAAATCAACATCTCATGCCAGAAAATCATCTATGCATTCGTGCATTGAGCAATCTGCCTCTGAACAACTCAAGAAGAAGAAGCCCAGAGATGCACTAATTTTATTGCAGGTTTTGTTCTGTTTATTCTTCGTATTTCACAACATGAAATCGTCATAGGCAATTTTGAAGTATGGCATAAAATCAGAATGTTTTAGTCCTGTGCTAGAACGTTACAATGTAAACATAAAACAGGTTTATGAGATCTGGTTTAATGGTATAGTCTCGTTTATCTCTTTATGTTAATTATCCAAGAACTAATGAACTTTTTGATACTGAGCAAAGAGAAATCATAGTTTGCAAACTAACCAGCTTCAAGCCATCACCAATAGTTAATATCGGATTCAAAGTGTCTAAGCCCTGCGCTCCCAGAATAAAAACAGAGATTAAAAAATCATCCTCAAAAATACACTATCAGGAGATCAGCTCAAATCAAGATGAATTATTCTTTACAAAGCATGGCACATGAATCCTTCCTTCAAGCATTGAGTAGAATTTGGTAAACAGTAGCTTAAAGTGAAAGGGAATTTTCTAGTGGGAAAACTATGTTAGCCAATTATACATAAAGTAAACATACACAACAATTATTTTGGTAACATAGATGCAAACCATAAAAGGAAGCCAATAATGCAAGTTTAAATTTTCTTCAATTGGTTGTGTGCAAGATAATAAATGAGTCATTTAACAGCACATTTTAAAGTAATGGTGTAACCAAAAACCATCTCAGTTGTATAATGAATTAAAGCAGTTGACTTACTGAGAGAGTGTAAGGTGTATTCGGAGGAAAGTTGACTTGTGAAAATCAATGCCAATATCCAGTAATACGTATTCTTCTTCCTCATCTATCTACATCATACCCAACAACATTCTCAGCCATTTCATATATCAAAATATTATGGGCATTACACGTGTCATTCATCTTTCCTAAGCCAAGCCAAATCACACTTGAAATTAAAATCAAACTAAATGCAATATATAAAAAGAGAGTGATTTGTACCAGGGCTGTTGAAGTTGGCTGAGCCATAGGCAAACAAATTCCTCTACCCTAGAAAGATAAAATAAGTTAATAACTCCTCTACTCTCTACATGCAATGCAATTAAATGCACACTTAATTCAAAATGCAAACACTCGTTGATTCTGCCCGCTAGGAATAAGTTGTTTAAACTTTCGAACTTACAACCAAATTCTGATCTTTCTAACATGAAAATGCATCGCATTCAAAATGACAAAAGGAGGAAATGAAGAGCAAAAAAAGTCATAAGATCGAAGCAGCAAATGGGAGTTGATATGAGGAAAATGGGGAAGGACCTGCAAGTTGGGGATCTAAGTGTGTGAAAGGAAGGAGGAAGTTCCGTCACCTCTACCTCAATAGCTCTCCCCTGGAGACTCTCCACATATCACTCTGATGGATACATGTACAAGGCAGATAGAACAGAGCAAGGAGGAATCAAAGTGCAAGGAGGAGGAATTACAAAATATAAGCAGAAGGAAACTGTGGGACAGCAGAGAAATCAGAGCAGCAGAAAACACAGAAAGATCAAAAACTAGAAGAATGGGATTTTTAGAATGATGGGAAGAGAAATCAGAAGGAGAGAGTTGGGAAGAAAGAGAATTAGGGCAAAACAAAAAAATCGAAGCACTGTGAAACCATAAGCAAGGCAGATTTGGGGCAAAGACAATGGCCTTGCAAAGCCTACGCATTCCAAAAAGAATTAGAGACAACAATAATGGATTATTGGGAGGCGACAATAATGGACGAAAGAAAATGTGGGATCAAGGGATCGGACGATTCATGAAAATCCAAAGAATGATATAATTGAAGGATGAGGAAAATACAGAAAAGAATGGCAGCTTCAAATGATTTAAGATGGCCGAAGAAAAACAAGTTATGGGCATTGAAGGTGAACTGGTAGAACCCGCAGTATGTTTCTTGTCTGGGAAAGCTTTAATCAGCAAAGTAGTTGAGTAATGCGCCAACTATGGATGAGCTATGTGATTGGATAGAAAGGAAAATTGGGGAAAACACAGAGGTAAAATTCCTACATAAAGGTTTTTTTCTAGCAATTTTTAAGAACACGTTGGAAAGGGACAACATCTATAAACAGGGACCTTTCCTTAAAAATGTTGGACTGTACTTAAGACCATGGAAACCAAACTTCGATCCTAACCAAGAATTGATGAAGACTTCTCTAATTTGGGTCAGGTTGCTTGGTCTCCCACCAGAACTACTAAAATGATACCATACTAAAATATCTTGGTGACATAATTCAGGAATCTATAAGTATCCAGACGTTCCAATGAATAAATTCTTAGCAACTTATTTCAAGATTTGTGTTGATATAGACTTATCTAAACCTCTGCCCACTGCCGTCAAACTGATTGCCAACTTGGGAGCTTGGCACAAAGAGACTGGTCATGAATGCCTCCCTCTGAGGTGTCACTTCTGCCATGAGATTGGCCACTTACAGAGAAACCGTCCAACGACAAATCCGCAAAAATTATCAGTTCCAAATATTAAGGTTTCTCAAAATAAATATTATGCACAGGTAGTTAAGTTGATGAGATGCCGGCAAGGGGATAAAGCAAGAATAATACAAATAAGATGGATACCAAAGCAGCAAGGAATGGGAGGATATAGAAAAACAGAAGAACACAAAAAGATGAATGTGACAGGTACAACAGCTTTCCAAAGAAAAGTGGAGACAACTCTATGAGAGAAATCACTTGTGATTTATAGCACTAAAATAGGACTTAATAGTGAGTAACAGCAAGAAATTGA
Organism: Taxus wallichiana var. yunnanensis; assembly: GCA_018340775.1. Lineage (NCBI taxonomy): Eukaryota > Viridiplantae > Streptophyta > Pinopsida > Cupressales > Taxaceae > Taxus > Taxus wallichiana. The sequence continues at coordinate 358,361,624 of CM031244.1, forward strand.
ATAAGTTATTGAGCTTACAATTAGAAAACCAGAAAAAGGAATCCTCAATAGTAGAATCGACTGGGCAAACAAAAGAAGTATAACACAAAGAAAAAGAATTTGGTGAAAATCAAAAGGAAATGCAGCAAATAGAGGAAAATGACACCTCAGAGAATGCGAACTATTTAAGATCAGTCATCAATTGTTAACATCTCACAGACATTACAGTTCACCACCGCCCCCTGTTAACATTGCAGGTTATGTCTATCGGCATAAAAAAATAATAAAGTTTTTTATTCAAGAAGTGGACCCGCAGGAAGCCAGAAAAGCAGTTATGGAATTAGGTGGGGACAAAGCACCATGACCAAATAGTTTCCAAACAGGCTTCTTCCACAAGTATTGACACGTCATAGGACAGGATGTGACATGCTACCCAGGAATCCTAGAAAAAGAGAGCAGATTTGATACTTTCTTGGCCTTGAGTTACTACTTCAGCCTTTTTGTGTACTAGAATCAAACTTCGAGAACACAGGAGGGCACTTTTGATCACTAATTGGTTATGGCATATGATTATGTGGATTCTGTGATGGGATTTGGTGTACAAGCTTATTTAAAAATAGAAATAGAATTGATGTAAGTCGCATTACCATGTTCTTCCTTGTCCATTTTATTATCATATCCAGCAGATGCTGCTTATGTTTTTTTTTGTGTTTGCAGGTGCACTAGAGGGGTGGATGGACCCAGGTTTGCTAATGGAAGATTATTATCACCACTTTTGACACATCAGTAAATCATATCTACTTGCTTGGCTTTGTTTGCCAAAAACATGTTTGTTTATACTTTGATAGTCTTGTTGTTTTGTTGCGGTTATTTTGTTCATTTATCATATTTGTATTACATGTGTTGTGCTGTGAACAGAGTACTTGCTACTAAAAACAATGAAGGTATAACCATAAAATATTTAAAAATAAACATGGAAGTGCTTTCATGAACCTTGGTGTTTGATTTTAAATGAAGTATTGTCATAAAGGTGGGAATTGGAAATAAATGGAAGTGAAAGTGGAGATGAAAAGATTGTAATGGTGAAAGTGGAAGTGAAAGTTAAAATAAAAGCTTAAACATAACTAAAACCATAAACCTTAACTTTTGACCCTTTCAACTCCCACAATGCTCCAATGACCATGTTTGTATGCGATGACAGTTGTTGAGAGAGGCATTATTCTTTAGAAACCCTCAGCCCAACCCTGCTCCCTTGTCCACGACATTTTGAAGTGTTTTCAAATTTACAATTGCCTCTTAGCCTACTTGTAGATAACTGTAGTAAACCAGATAAAAGTGGCAATAGGTGATTTACTAGTAATCCATTCATAGATCAACTCGACACTGCTATGGGTAACAACATAACAGTGAACAATAGGGTAAGAGTTTATTTGGTAATGAAAGCGACTCGGTTATCTCATAGATGATAATCATAAAAGTATAGTTGTTGTGTTACTTCATACTCACCATACAATTCATTCATTATTTTTGTAAATCCCTGAGAAAAGAACAAAATATTAAATAATGATTAAGAGTTATGTGTAATTAGTAAGAACATGTTCCTGATCTATTGATATCTGAGATTCAAGTACTAGTGTCTTTTTAATAACTTACTAATAACCAAAGCAAGGTGAGCGGCAGAAATGAATTTTCTAGAAGAAAGTAAGCCATGTGGGCATTATTGGCTTCTTGGCATGAAGGCCCTGTCTATAGTTGAAATGTAAAAACATCTCCTGGAGGGAACATAGGATTGCAGACCAATTTTACTCCAGATGATCTGATTAATTAAAATGTGATTCACTATCACCTTCAATAGTTATAACTTGTTGGGAGGACTTGATGTAATCACATTGCTCAGACTAGATTTTGATAAGCATTCTGAGGAAATCTGTAAACCCTTCAAAAGAGACGATGATAGTTGCATGAGATATCCATCTCAAGTTTTATGGCATGCCATAGGATGCATAATAATCCTGAATTAGTTCAACTGTTCAATTAAGATTTATGGTTAACTGTGTGCCATTTAACATATCCGATCTTCTAGCATTGCAGTGGTGTGGTAATATCATAGAGAACATTACAAAGAATTTACCTTTCTAAAGATTGTCAATTTAGCAGCCATATATAATAGCTGTACAGTTAGGCGAACACTAGAAACCACTCTAGATAACTAGCATGATGTTTGATTTGAACTTAATATTAAGTTGTTGAAGTCTTTCTTAACTGTCACTGAGTATGCTTTGGTATAAGGAACTAAGTGAGCGCCTCTCCATAGAATGTATGTTGCTTCAGCTTTAGTAGGACTGCAGAAGTTATGCACAAATCTGCCTTGATGAAAGAATTGCCCAAATTGTTGCGAGCAGAAGGCAAGAACATTCGTATGGGTGTAGGAAATTTCTGGTTTCACAGGATTAGAACAGCTGTCAGATAGCAAATAACATGCACTCTGACTGCATATAACAGCATTTCTGGAAGAAAAATATGATCAGTTTGATACGTTGTATTTGTTATTTAGAAAGGAAATCCTCTTTATACAAGTGGTGTTTCCGCAGTGCATTAAATAATGTGATATGATTTTCAGGATTCAGCTGCGTAGTTTCAAATCAATCTACAAGGCTGACTCAAATGGAACTAGTATATGATTATGTGATGGGTTTCTTCTAAACAATTTTGTGAACTGAGATAATCTCTCAACTTTTATTTTCTAAAGAAATGTATACCTATTTCAGAGGGACAGAGTGGAGAGAGCTTTTTGTCCTTTGCTTTCAGTCAGCATATGTATATATACACGCATATTAATGAAATATGCAAAACCGCTCGGCCTTCTCGCACGCTCAACCTGCGGAAAATTTCTATTATCGGTTTTTTTAGGATTTCTCGCCTATCCGGGCTCCCTATATAATGGTCTCTTCCACTTCTAGCCCGGTTGTTGAAGCCGTGGTTGAAGCTGGAGGTAATGGAGTTGCGAACAATGGTACCACCACCGAAACGCTCCCGGAAGTTCGTCCCGAAAGTCTTTCACGAGGTAATGAATCTCCTCCTGATGTTGTTTTACCCATTCCAGAGTTTAATGTTGCTTTTCTAGTGGTTAGAGCAATTTTGTCTTATTGGGTATTTTGTGGGTCGCATCCCCTCTGAAAGCATGCTAAAATCTTGGGTTACCTCGGCCTGGGCTGCTCATGGCATTCGGCTTGAGAGTGTTCAGAATATGACCAAAGGGTTCTTCCTTTTCCGCTTCTCGACCCGGTGAATGCCCCGACCATCCTTAACTAGTCGGCCACTTGGTATGTCCGTAACTCTCTTTTGGTCTGTCTCCATGGACCAAAGATTTTGTAGTTTCGAATATGCGGATCTCAAGGTGTCGGTATGGGTGGAATTCCCTGGTCTCCCACTACCCTGTGTTCACTTCTTGCATCAAATCATCTTCTGTTGGGCATGTTGTGACTATGGAACCTCAACGATTTTATAATGCTCGCCCACAAAAGCATGTCTGTGTTGAGGTCGACCTCTCCCAGGAACTTAAGGAGTTCGTGGAGATTCAAATGGGAGATAAACGATACTCCCAACGTATCTTATACATTAATTTGCCTAATACTTGTTTCTTAGTGTCAGGCCTCTAATCACAAGATCAAGGACTATCCTTTATATGACGCCCCGCGTAACCACCTAGCCCCCAAGGTGGCACCTGAAGCGCCAAAACCCACTCAGGAGGAGGGGTGGCAAATAGTTGGAGGAAGAAAAAAAAGAATAAGCCAGCCCAAAGCAAAACCCCCGGCTCGAACACTGGCTCAGTGAGCTAGCTGTTAAGAAACAAGCCATGGCAACGCCCCCAAGGAACCAAGTATTAATGACTTGCATGTTCCCTTGCCTAAATTTTCCAACACGCCCCAAGCGGCCATGGTTCTCATGAACCACTCTAACCCCATTGCAACTCTTAAATCTTTTGTCTTCCTAGGTCTGCTAACATCTGCCTCATTTGGTTCACATGGCCCTCTCAAACGGGCCCGAAATTCTCCCTACCTTCTCTCGGACCATAACCCAGACACACATAACATGGACTCTACAAAGGAAGAATATAACATTGAATATGTTGAACGTAGGAAATTTGAGCTTCAAGATTTCTTGAAGAATAATACTGCTCAATTCCTGCAAAATCAATATGATGCCTTGTCGGCTTGGATGAGGATGGTATGGCCCTTGACCATCGTTTATCATGAATTTATATCATCATGGAATGTGTGGGGTCTTACCAACTCCAATCACAAATATATTGTTCGGGATGCTTGTCAAAAATTTGCCAATTTAGATGTTTTGTGTTTGCAAGAAGTGAAAGTTGCAGGTTTTTCAGTTAACGATGGCGTGTAAGTCCATCTCGCTTAACAACTTTCTTTCTCGATAATCATGAGGGGGCGTGGGGTTTAATTTCCCTTTTTGCACCTAAATGGCAGCCCTTTTTATGGATCATGGTGTTGACCCCACTAATTGTGCCGATGGGTCTTATTTAATGTTGATAGCTGCCCTTTTGGCTTCATTAACATTTATGCCTCTAATGATGCGGCTGAAAGGGCCGAATCTATGGCGATGGATAGCCAATACCGTTCCCGATGCATATTGGGTTATATGTGGCGACTTTAATATGGTTGAGCTGCCCATGGACAAATGCGTGGGCACCTACCTATGAGATGGACAACTGGCGAAAGGGAGGCGTGGTTCTATATGCATAATAAATTTGGGTTTTATGACCCAAATGCCTCTCGCACTCCCACCTCCGAAGCTTGGTTCACTTGGTCCAATCTCGAGGCGGATCCGATCGGGTCCTCAAACGGCTCGATCGTGCCATGTTGTCTACTCAAGATTACTTTGAGTTTGACAACATTTATTCCCTCCCTATGGAGGTTATGCCAAATTTCATCCTTTCGACCACTCCCCCATACGATTTTGTATCACTTGGCATGATAGGTGACCCCTTTGTCATAAAGGCCATTTTTTCTCAACACTACCTTAATGGAACATGGGCCCACCCTTAATCACATCAGAAGGGTGTGGAATTTAATTCCATGGCCACGTCATTGCCAACATTATCATCCACCCCTACAAGCCAATTGGATTTAATGGTGGGAGGATGCTCTAACTCAGACGACCAAATTCCTCAGAATCTATGGCCGCCAACTAGCCAAGATCAGACGCCGCTCATACTCCACCACATCCTCCACTCTTAGCCGAGTGGTGGTGGCACTAGAAGGGAATCCTTTCTCTCAAAAATTTGTAACTCCAAGTGGCAGAGCTCCGTAAGAAGATCCAAATTATGGATAATTACAACACTCGAGGCGCTCAAATCCATGCCCGGCTACACAGGCTTAAAGTGGGGATCGTGTTTCTAAGGAATTTTTTCTTTCCCTCAGAGCCAAGTGGCCTTCTCAACAAATTCGGGTCATTTGAGATGGCAACAATCAAGTCTCAAACCCGCAGCATATGCTTCAGACCTTTGTCAATCATTACAAGTTGGTCTTCCAAGCTCAGGCCCCTTCCGAGGAGCGTCAAACACCTGGACCAATGTTTGGCATTTGTGCCTTGCAAATCTCTAGTCATCGCGAAAAGTGGCATGCGATCGAATGCTCTCCATTGAGGACCTGCATGAAGCGCCATGCAAATGGCTAATGATAAAACTCCCGGGTGTGACGGCTTCCCTTACAAGTTCTAAAAATCACTTTGGGATATGGTTGGCTCGGATCTTCATCAGTTTACCTCAAAGGTTTTCAAAACCAGTCACTGGGAATGCACATCAATAAAGGGAACATCAAATTCATCCCTAAATCAGGTGACCCTGAGCAGATTACTAACTAATGAAACCTATCACTTTGCTTAATGTTTCATATAAGATCATCGCCAAGGCCCTTGCTATTCGGCTACATCATATCCTTCCACCATAATCCAACCAAAGAAAACTTGGGTTTATTCAAGGGTGTTTCATTCTTGACAACATCATTTCGTTTGGAAGGCATGGAATGGGCTTGCAGATCTAACCAATCTGCCATGTTCATTAAAATTGATTTTGAAAAAGCTTATGACCGGATTGAATGGCCATTTATTCTCGCCATGTTTCAGGCCTTGGGTTTTGGCCCTACTTTTATTTAATCGGTCTGCATGTTGTCGCTAATGCCTCACCCAAATCACCATTAATGGCCACAAGTTTTTAGCCTTTCAGCCTTTTTGCAATCTATCCGCCAAGGTTTCCCGCTAGCTCCCATTGTATGTTCTCGCGGCATAAGGTTTTGGCTATCTCTTGCCCAAGCCAAATCTCAAGGGCTTGTCGGGGATTTCGTTGCCTTCTGTGGAAGGATAGCACTTGCTTAATGGTCACTTTGCAGATGACTCCTTTCTCACCCTCATCGAGGAAAGCAACATTCGCAATGCCATGAATTGCTTGGATATCTTCTGGCTTAGCTTTTGGTTCTTCCATTCAATGGCGGAAAATGCAATGCTTATAAGCAATCCTTCCTCCCTGCGCCTCCTTGGTTGGCCTCTTTTGATTAGAAACTTCTTAGCCATGGTGAGATGTTTAAATTTCTTGGTATTCCCTTTGCCTTCCAAGCTTCGCCTACTGGAGCTTTGGCAGTATGTGATTCAACAGTTGCCAAGAAATTGGAATATTGGATTACCAAACCTCTCTCATTAGCGGGGAAATTCCAAGTGTGTTCTAAAATCCTCATAGCCACGCATGTGTACTATTCGTCTTGTTGGGTGCCATCCAAAGCCTCCATGCAAAAACTGGAAAAGCTTCTCAAAGAATTTCTGATACCAACGCCTCGTCTAGAAAAGGGTTTCACCGAGTTTCTTGGGAAACTTGTTGCCTTCCTCATGAATCTGGAGGGATGGGTCTCATAGACATCCTCCGAAAAGGGCAGGCACTTTGTGCGAAATGGATTATACTGATGTATTAAAGGTCAAGAAGCTTGGAAAGTGTTGTTGCGACATGGTATTGTTGAGGGCTCCCCTTATGGTCGTCCCACCTGGAAAGGCCTAGGGTTTGTCAATCTTCTCATTGCTCTTGTGCCTATTAAAGTTGTTGGCACCTTTGTGCTTAAAAGTATTTGGAAAGCATGGGAACGTATCAAACCATGGCTCCAATGGAAAGGCAATGGCTTTCATAATGGCCTTTCCTTCAACCAACAATCCTGTGGTGGTCACCTGTCATTCAAGTCCAAGATCGGTGTCTTGCAGAAATATCTAGAATTCCGACGCTCAAGCTCTTCAAGCGCGGAATTCGTTCTATTCAAGATCTTTTCTACCAAGACACTCACTCTTGGTACTCTTGGCATGAGCTTCGTGTTAGATACCAACTCACCACCACGATCATGTCCAATATAGACCAAATCATTGGGACGGTCCTCGATCCTATATGTTGCATAAGCTCATTGTGTTTCCATCCCGTCCATGGTGGACTGATTGAAGTGGTATGTGGACACCCCTTTCAAAATTATGCGGCCAATAAGGGCTATCGTTGGCTCTCACCACATTTTCCCATGGTTGAAAAACTCAATTCTAGGTGGGGGCTTCATTCTTCTCCTTCCTGTTGGAGAAGGAGGTTTGACATAGTCTAGTCCGCCTGTGTGAAGCCTAAGATTGCGCACTTTTTGTGGTGCATTTTGCATCAAGGCCTTCCTATTGGCACTCAACTGGTTCAAATTGGTGTCCAAGCTCCCAAATGTCCCTTCTGTGGGCACCTGGAAACTCTTTGCATTTGTTTTGGTATTGTTCCAAAGCCCAATGGGCCTGGAATTGGATTCATTCATTCTTTCTCCCTCTCAGGCCAAAGTGTTTCACCTGACACCATATTCTTTTAGGAGATAGCCCCATATTTCCTCATATGTTCACCCAGATTTGGCATGCTTTCAGAGGGGAAATTTTGTTTTGGTTATGGAAAGAATGGAATGCTTTTTTTTTTGCTAATACTGAGGTTGATCATCATTTTACCATTTATAATAAATTGATGGTTATCTCCAATGTGTTACTGCAGATTCAAGTCCAAGCCAATAAAGTGGCCCTGGAGGTGGAGCATTTGCAAAACTCTTCTGCGGCATTGGGGTGACGCCCCATGCAACCTCAGGAGCCACCTTCTCCTTCTTGGCGCTTTCCCCCTCGCGGTGGCCGTCCCCGTGGAGGTCGCCCGAGTCACTCCCAACAATGCTCTTTCAACCGTTCTCGCCGGTCTCCACGCAATCAATCACGGAGCCACTCTCCAACTCGCCAACAGGGGTGGGTCTCCCCCCCACCAGCTTGTCAACTCAGTTGGGGCTCGCCATTGCATCCCGAGCCAAGTACCCAGGACGGGTGGAGCTTGCAACCTCCGCCTCCGCCACCATCTGACAAGTTTCCCAATTGGATTCTGGCCATTTCTCCCACTCGGGATGTCACTGAGCAAGAAGAAGAAGGCCCTTCGGGCTCGGGTTGGGAGTTTCTGGACACTAGCAAGGATCTTCCGGGCTCTGGTTGGCCAGATGATCGTGATCCCCCTCCACTGGCATGTTTGCTACTGCTGCTTAGTCTCATTTATGTTTTTGATGATGTAATGCTTTGATGCTTTCCTAGCACTGCCTAGTGTGTTCGTTTGCTCGTGGTTTTGGGGCGTGCTCTCATACCGCCCATTTTTTTGTTGGAAAAATCTTGTATCATGTTCTATTTAATATAATATAAGATCTTTTTCATCAAAAAAATGTAGAACCATGTCAAAAAAATCACATAAAAAAATGGATAATGTTCGAGTTCATGTTCAATGAGGATGAAGTTCGAATAAATTCTAACTTTTTCGATAAAATTTGGCATAGCTTTTGGAGTTTGAGTACTAATATATTGTATGACTTAACCAGCAGATTACATACTCCAGTGATGTGCATACAAGCATCTCATTAGAACTTGAAAAGAAAACATCATTGGGTCTGAGACTCTGATTCCTAGATGGTAAAACCTAGTCATTTAATCATGCATGCATAGGTATCTACAAAGGTGTGTGATATGAGATTGAGGTACACTACGCACCACTAATTGATCCCTACAACTCTATTATGACTCATGAGGAACAGCTTCTCAAGTAGAATAACTGTTATGCTACTGCCAGTTAGGGAACTGAACACTTCAGAGGTGCTCCTGCAAGAAAATGAATAGGCGGTAAGTCTATTAGGATATATATATATATATATATATATATATATATTGATAAGAATTTTTTTCTTAATTTTCAGGGACTTCCTATTGAGAAAGTGTTTTAAAGTTTCGTAAATTTGGAGGTGTTTGTTGAATTTGAATGACAACCTTAGTTGGTGATCCTTGTATTACAGGTGTATGATGGGTGTATAGGTCTCATCAGACATAAGGATTATGATTGAATCCCGTTGATTTGTGATAACCCCACAAGATTAAGTGGTTCCTGGTATCTTTATTGCTCAGTGAGTAGGGAATTGCTAAGTGAAGTTGAGCTTCTTAGTTATTGTCATAAGATATGTCAGTTGCAGATGTCAGTTTGTTCTTATAGTCTATAAGGTTATGAAGGACCCTCCTGAGTTTGCTTTGTTGATGTCTTGTCAGTCCAAGGCAGGATCTGGGACCATTTTGATAAAACTCCTTTAACCCATTGCAAGCCACTACCAACTCCACAAAACAAAAATTGAGAACTACAAAAGAGCTATAAACAGTCTTAGGTCTTCTATATGATAGAATGTGTTTCCATGTAAACCACTAATATGGCTCTGTTCTCATTGAGTTCGGTATCATTCTGGCTATAAGGCATTGCTGCAGCAATGCCCAGGGAATCTATATTTCCTTGTACTTCAAGGATTTATAAGAACACAGTAAATGTGATGATATTGAGGAAGCTCAAACTGTAAGAGCCATATACCCTGTTTTTGCAATGGCAGTACGAAGTCATTGGTCAGGTTCGGCACGTTGAGCAATCATGCACATTATTGGTTGATGGGTGTTTTCTCTCTCTCTCCCTCTCTCTCTCTCTGAATGTTTTCTTAGCACCTTGTTAATGTAACACAGTGAGATTGTTTTAGAAAGCCTTACAGTATGTTAACCATATAGTTCAAAAATCATACTCAGCAATTAATTGGCAGCCCAAAAGTTTACTCGAAAATCAGGAATAGGCAATTTATCAGCATTGCTCGGCAACTTTATCGCTGATTTAAATAATATTTAAATTCATAAAATATACATAAATTAAATGTAAAACATTGTTAAATGACATGAGAAGTGACTGTACAGACTGCCGTAAGTATATTTTCTATTCATTTTCGATTCGCTAGCGATTTTAGGCGACTTACTCAACACTTTTTGGCGAGTAATGAAGAAATTACTCGCTGAAAATCGGCAATTACTTGCCATAGCAAAAATCACAATTTTTCAAAAGATAAATCATCTCCCTGCCGTATTGCAATTTATCACCAATTAATGGCAATCTTTGAATCGGAGATCTTAACAAGGAGCTTGGGTATTTGGAATTGAGTCACCATGTATCTTTAAATTGGCTCGCACAGTAGAATGGTAGATGTTTTCCTCTTCTGAGTGAATCAGTACCATAGCAAAACCATTCAGTGTAAAATAAACTAAATTGATGAGCTCTAATATAAGCAAATTAGATTTGATTGCATAGTGCAATCGTGGAAATTTTAAAATCTCTAAGATGGACTTGGAATTTGTTAGACTAGGCAGTCACCAGAGTGGCACAGCAGATGAAAAGCATAGTTGAAAATTGGTTTCCCTTGGTGGTTAGATCTCTTAATCTTTAACACTGGTATTCTAAAAGAATCTAAAAATAAATCAGGCGCTTTTTGATTTCATCCTAAAGTTGGTCTGTTACACTTGATTCCAAAAAAGGAAGATGCAGAATTTTTTGAAGCTTTTCGCCCTATTTTCCTGCACAAAACCACTTCTAAAATTTTGGTGGAAGTCATGGCAAACTGATTTAAAAGATATTGCACACATTAATTAAAGAACAAGGAGGATTTGTGATTGACAGGCTGATTTTAGATGGGATTCTTCCAGCCCATGAAACTATTCATTCGATGCATAGAACAAAGAATGCATGGATGATGCCAAACTGGATCTGAAAAAGGCATATGACAGGGTCAGTTGGGATATTTTATTAAAGGCCATGAAGAAGATCAGTTGTTCAGAGAAATAGGTGGAATGGGTCAAGAGCTGTAACCTACTTTCTCAGTCTTCGTCAATAGCCTGCCAGCTGGACAGTTTCATGCAGCAAGACTGCATCAGCCCATCCATTATCCCCATCTCTTTATTATTGTTGTAGAGGCTCTTGGCCAAAAAATTAAACGAGAGGAAGATAACAGAATCAAAGGTGTCAATATAAGTTCTTCAGTCAATCCAATGTCTTACTTCCAATTTGTCGATGATCCTTTGATGGCAAGCAGTCCTACTACTCACGAAGATGAGGTGTGTATGAGAATTATAGATACTCACGAAGAAGCAGCGAGACAAAAGATGAAAAAAATTTCAATAATTCAAGGAAGTTCAGGACAGAATTTATAGCAGCATGGACTTCGAAAAAGCAGAACTCCCAAGTCCATACCTTGGAACACCAATCCTACAAGGACGAATAGAAAAGGAGTGTTGGAAGAGAGTGGTAGACAGAGTACAAGTTAAATTATCACAAGGAGTGGTAAATGGCTGACATTTGCAGGGAGGATACAACTGATAAAGGCATGTCTACAAGCAATTCTGACCTACATGTGTCCCTGTTTCAGTGCCAGGCAGCATAGTTGCAGTAAACACTGTCCAAATAAAATTCATGTGGAATGGCACAGAGGAGAAGAGTAAAATCCCCTAGTTGCATGGAAAACAAATTGTCACAAAAAGGAACAGGGAGTGCTGGACTTAAGGTCTTGAAAGCCATGAATTGGGATTTGGAAGCAAAATTGGTCTGGAGGGTATACAAAGAAGGTTATGAATAATGGAACAGTCATTTGAAAAAATATTTCAACAGCCCAGAAGAGGAAAAACCTTAACTTCTGGGCAAATATCTAATGATGGATTTCAAGCTTCAAACTTCTTGTGCATACGCGTACCTCTGATTAAGATGGATCTCAGCCGGAATCTGAGTTCCAAATGTTTTCTTGCTCCTCGCTATTTGCATCGACAACGGGCATTTGCCTTATCGAAGGGCAAGACCATAGATGGTGAGTGAGCCGTTGATTTGGTTTTTAATAGTGCACAAGCATTTTCGAGGAGGTTTTAATTCTGAGCCAAAAAGGTAGTTCCAATTTATCGACAATCTTCGCTGGCCCAAAATAGTTGTGGATGATACTCTGGAGCATAGAAAGAAAATTTGGATGACACAGAATAATAAATGGATGAACAAATGGGGCATCAACTTGCAAGAGTGTCCTAACAACAACAGGGAAATAAAAAATTATGTGATAGAAAAGTTCAGATCGCCATGTGGACGGACATGATTGGTCGAAAGAAAGCACATTATATCATAGAATTCAATCCCACTGGGAGCATGATGAAAAAGCTTATTTAGGGCAGCTATCAAGGGTAAAGCAAAGATTCTAGCGCACGCTTAAGGATCGATCACATCATCTTCGATGCAAAATTGGTAGATGGACTATTCCAAAGGAAGATTGGGAAAGGAGAATTTGTCTTTTCTGCAGCAAAGGGGTCATTGAGACAGAATGGCATTTCGTCATGGATTGTTCGGCATATGATGATATTCGTATCTAGTACGAAAACAACCTGAAGGTGGACGGACTAGAGGAACTCTTCGAAGGAACAAAGCTTCAAGCGATCACGGGTTTCATTCTCAAGATTCACAGACGGAGAGCTGATATTGAAAGGATTCTGAAATTAGATTAAAAGTCTCAGTTTGGTGGTCCTATAGACTCTTCAGTCTCGTGGACGTCATTAAAATCTTGCATTTCATTTCATTTCGAGTTTATTTCTTCATGGGACAATTCCTAAGCATCAATGTGGGTGGTGTTTAGAGTATATGTCGTGTCGTTGGAATTACTACGTCTCTTAAGCATACGTATATGAGTAGGTAAAAGCGTAGTTTGAAGTCCTACAAACTAGTAATCCAATGTGTACAATGCAATGTGAATGTTAGTATATGTAATTTGATTTAGAGAGATAGTTGTTATTTTTGTAGTTGATGTTGATAAGAGGTGTAATTGATTTTGTAAGTGTAGGAATATAGATGAAGCATTACATTTAAAGGTTTTATTTCTATATTTCAAATTTATTACAAATTCGTAAATATACATTTGCAAATATTATAACATGAATGGTAGCGATTTGTGGACTATTTTATTTGAACTAAACATGAATACATTAGAAGAAAACATAAAATATCAATACAATTGTGTAGCATCAATACAGGTGTGTAGCATCAAGATAGAGACAAATTTACTAGCAAGTGCCCACACAACTTACACTTGAAAAAGCACCATGCGAATATGCAAGCCCTTCCAATCTTATAGGAAATTTCACATCACAGGATCCCACAATATTCTGGATCTTAAAGTCCTGCATATCAGCACCATTTAGATCCTAAAGATCAGAATAAATGTCAAATAAAATGCACACTTCAAATGATTATGTTGTTGATGGAAGCGGATCAAATCCTTCATGGCGGTATTACCTTGAAATGAGTAGGAAACCCTAGCTTTTGGATAGTTCGAGCATACTTTACACAATACACCTAATGTCAACACTAGCTAATCTAAACACGATATTATAATAATTCTAAATATGCACAAACTAAACTCTAAAATGTTTCTAAGATGGCCAAAAAAATTAGGAATATAGATGAAGCATTACATTTAAAGGTTCTATCTCTACATTTCAAATTTGTTACAAATTTGTAAATATACATTTGCAAATCTTATAACATGAGTGGTAGCGATTTGTGGACTATTTTATTTGAACTAAACATGAATACATTAGAAGGAAACATAAAATATCAATACAGTTGTGTAGCATCGTATAAGTGTGTAGCATCAAGATAGAGACAAATTTACTAACAAGTGCCCACACAACTTACACTTGAAAAAGCACCATGCGAATATGCAAGCCCTTCCAATCTTATAGGAAATTTCACATCACAGATCCCACAATATTCTGGATCTTAAAGTCCTGCATATCAACACCATTTAGATCCTAGCACTGTAACAAATGTCAAATAAAATGCATGCTTCAAATGATTATGTTGTTGATGGAAGTGGATCAAATCCTTCACGGGGGTATTACCTTGAAATGAGCAGGAAACCCTAGCTTTTGGATAGTTCGAGCATACTGCAACACAACACACCTAATGTCAACACCAACTAATCTAAACACGGTATTATAATAATTCTAAATATGCGCAAACTAAACTCCAAAATGTTTCTAAGATGGCCAAAAAAATAGCCACAATAGAAAATCAACTTCAAAATTTCCTTGTTATTTTTGTTAAAAAGATAGTCTTAATTAAAAAGCCACGGATGAGAATAAAGCACACAGTATTAAATTAGGCCCACCTTAAATATAATAAAATCCTTTTAAAATTAAATCCACACCACGTAATTAAACCTACCCGCTTACAAAAAAAACTTACCCCACTTTTTGAAACGTGGAAAACAAAGTAATTAAACTTTGTTAGAAAAAAGGTAAGGATTTGATTAAAAACGGAAGAAGTGGAAAAGCTAAATGGAAGTCAACGGTTTGGAGGGAAGTGAGAACAAGTCCCATAGAACCTCAACGGCACGGAGGGAGAGTTGCAGGTCTCAAAGATTAATGCGCAAAAGTCAAATGTAGTGCGAGGAAGGTGGGGTGCGAACGGCAAAATTTTGAAAAAAACACCCAAACGACCAAAATTTTGAAAAAACGTCCAAACGGTCATCAAGACGTCAAATTTAACACAGATGTAGAAACGTCCTAGTGCCTTTCCCATAGGGGGACACCTTCGGCATAAAAATGACGCTGAAAGCTAAAGACCTATGTTTGCACACATGAACAAAGGTTGTTGCAAAGGGCCACCACGTATTTGTATTATTTATATTTGAGCGAAAATTTCATTGAAAATACATATTGTTGTTATGTGTCAACATTTGAGCAAAAATTACAATGTAAAGACAATTTGCTATGGAAACCCCTTACAAAATTAGACTTGGACTCAGGTTGTGCTAAAGTTTGTAGAAAAGCCCTGTAAAGGATATTTTTGAAGCCTCGAGCACGTTAAAGTGTTAAATGTGTGTAGGCTATCTCGGGAAGTCTTACCAAAAGGCGGTCAAGTTTATTTGGAAGGATTTTCCTCTAGATTTGTTTTTACTACACATAGTTTCCCGATAGACAAAGGATGTCATGTTACATTTGAAGTTGTCGGGCATGCAAAGGATGTAGAAAAAAACATTAAATCAACAGAGTCTCTTGGGTTTAAACGCACATTACTTTATTTTCTATTTGTCATTTGGATGCAGAAGAGGAAATACATTGCAACTCACAGAGGATTAGGGTGTGTGTTCCTGTAAAGACAAGGTATGAATTCATTGTCCCAATGTTTATGTGTAAATAAACACCCAAAACCTAACACAAGAGAAAACATGTTTTTGCATTTGTCTACCCATCAATATCTTGTTTAGTTGGGCAAGAGTCATGTCATCAAAAGAAAAATATATGACTTTTGTTTGTAGAGGGCATGAAAGCTTAAGTAGGGTGCCTCGTGTATGTCTTAGCTCTCTTTTTGTCATGTTGTTTAGCCCTAATGAATGTTGTGTTTATACCCTAAATAAATAAATAAGAGTTCTTTCCTTATTTATTATAATACATAAGGTTGTTATAGGTATTATATTCTAAATTAAGTAATAAACATGAACAAAACAAAATACAACTTTTAATGCAATGTGTGATATAGAAACAATTGCTTAAAACATAAGGAGGGAAGATTATTAGTTGAATAGAGAGGTACATAGGTGATTTAGATGTGCTTTGATTAGATGTACAAACTGGTAAAGATCTCAAAAAATATTGTCCCTAGAATTGTGCCCGCAAACTCAACTAGTATGAAACCCTACATGATCTATTAGGGCATAAAGTACAGTTTAGTCATGGGTTGTACCATCTTATACAAATAGGTGTTAGGGTTTTGCAAGTTTTGGTCGTATCTGTGGACTTGAAGTATGCTTCAATGTCCTTTGTTGGGGATCACAACTATACAACACCTTCTTATAAGTGACCTGCAATGGATAAAACCCTACGATACCTACACGGGTATTTCATGAACACGATTAGATAACAAAAGGAGAAATATGTGTGTGAGTGGAGTTAGACTAATACTAGCGGTCAACCCCTACTAAACTAATTTAAGCAATGCACTACATCCCCTCGCAAGTGGAGCAAACTCCATATAGTCCTCCCAATGTATGCATAATTATGTATGCAAATTTAAGGTAACCGCCTATCGTGCCCTCATGTCGCTTGATGCAAATAATAACAAACATAACTATAGAATAAGAAGAATGTACCCTATGAGGTGTTGATATAGTTTTTTGTCCATCAAATGTTATATGATTCCATTTTTCCCTTAGAACTTTGGCAATGCTTGTCGACTTATGATTTGGCTCTAAGACATTTGGAGGTTTTTGATAGGGAAGCTAGACTTTTAAACCTAGTTTGAGTGCTTGAAACTGAGTAGTGGCTACTCTAATAGATGTGATACTACTTTAGGAGTATTTAGGAGAGCCTTAAGTGTTTTAGAGGTGTATTTTATAACAGAGAGCTCTTGAGAATCGGATGATCTCTTAAGTGCAATAGACTTGCTTATATAGGCTTTTGTAGGTTAATTGTTGCATTGAGACTGGCCCATAAGATAAGAAATGACCCAAAAACAGATGTTCCAATTAGGAAAATAGTCATTGGAGAGTGGAAGATGGAACCGTGATTTAGTCGACGCAGATCATAGTATGACTGGTCCCACACTACATAATTTCAAACATGCAATTTATTATGACAAAGTAACATTCCATGGGAAATGCTTGGAAGTAAAGTGTTGCTTTGGGTAATGTAATCGAATGTATGAACAATATAGTTGTATGTGTAGTTAAATAAGTTATGCAAGAGTGAGAAAGATATATCAATTAGGCTTAGGATGTGTGTGCAGCCATAGTGTAGAAATAGAACAAAACTTGTCATTGTCAAAGGATAAGTTGCCAAATTTAGGTGTCTATATGTTGGTGTCCTTGTTTTTGTTATTGTCATTTTAGACCATGGTGAAATTTAAGTGAAAATAGTGTAGTGATTAGTAAGTGTGGCGGCTATAACATTTTAAGTTTATAACTTTAATAATTTTGTCTTGATCGTTGATGTTTTTAGACATCAAGGCATGTATTATACTTGCATGTTGAGTAGTTTTTGTCCCATTTATTGGTTATGGGTGTATTTTGAAATTATGAGACTAGAATTCAAACCTATAAATTTTTGAAAACTTTTTATCCTTGTGGCTTATTTTAATACACCCATAAACTAAGATCTTTTCGAGAAGGTTTTCAAGCTACTAGTGAAGATAGTGTCCCTATATTTTAGTAATCTGGTTTTAAATTCTATGTTCATGTCTATATTTTTTTATGTCTTTATTTTGTTTGTCTCCTTGATGTAGGTTTTATTTGTTTCTAATGAATAGATCCATTTCAATTTAAGGATATCCCAACCTAATTTTGGTTTGTTTATTGCTAATAGATTAAACAAATTCATTTTAGCTCGATCTCTTAAATATCCTGCAAGATAATGCAAATACAAACCATTATACGAGTAAAAATGATATTCCATAAATTAGTGGCAACGAACACAGACTACCGAATTTCCTAAAATTGTTAGTGTTTTTCTTGTGCATTTTTGTGGATTGGTCTCAATCACATGTCCCTCTTAATAATGGGTTTCTACTTTTAAAGGTAAGATACCTAACTTTACAAATATAGAAACTAGAAATGCAAAATAATGTTGCCATATTTTAATTATTTGTACTTAAAATTGTTTTAATTATTTGTACTTGAAGTGTTATCCTTACCTAGATAAATAACATATTAACGATAATTTTTGTTTTGTTTAGTACATAAAAATGTTCATTTATTAATTGTTCTTGTAATATGCATCTATCGATGAAGTAAAGAGAATGTATGTAAATTCTTTGACAAAATGTCATTACATTTGTAGTTGTCTTTTTTTTTATTGGTTTTAGTTTATGTGCAAGCCGGACATATTTTCTTTGGCCAATAATTTTTTGAATATATATATAATGAGAAAAACCATGATCTGTAATGATTGTACTATATACACATTCAAGGTTTGATAAATAGGATGTCAATTGGTTCATCAAGGTCACTGCGATGATATGTGGTTTTACTCTCTGCTCGTATTTTGAATTTTTGTTCAGCCTCCCGTGGTTATGTCGATCCTTAAGGTTCGGCCTCGATGCCTCTGGTGACGATCGTCACAAGTCCCTTCTAGGTCATGGAAAGATGTGATCGTTGGGTCTCCAAAGGTGGAAAAATTTGTCAAGTTGTAACCCAAGTTGTTGGATGGGATGCTTTCTCTATAGATCCCCTCATAAATCACGATGTTACTCGGCATCGAGAGACATGTCGCCGATTGAAAACTTATGGGCCCTAGGCCCCCTCTGGAAGATATCAAAAAATGGTCACACATCAAGAGGGCCCCCTGTGGACCCCTTGAGATTGCACTTATGCCAAATGGTTTCATCCTCTTCACTTTCAGCTATAAAGAGGATTTTTCTCGAGTGTTACTTGGGGGTCATTGGTTCTTTGGAAGGTGTGGCTTCTACCTTAGGAAATGAACCTCGGTTTTTAACCCTCGTAAAATAATAACACAAGCACAAATTTGGGTTTTCCTAACAAGCCTCCCTCTAGAGTTTTGGGACGTTGTGGTTATTGAAGGTATTACTCTCTCCTTGGGTTCTCTCATTACTATTGATCAAGCTACCAAAGAAAAATCTAGGCTCATTCATGCAAGATTATGTGTTAATGTTGATGTAAGTAACCCATTGCCCAAATCCATTGACCTCCTCTCAGATTTTGGTATTTGGACTCAACCTATAGAGTATGAATATGTTCCACAGGCCTGCTCCATTTGTAAGAGCATCGATCATAGGGCCCTTGCCAACCCCCCGGCCACTCCAAAATAGGACTCAATGCTCACTCCAAAGTTGAAGGGTAAATATATTCCCAAAATATTCTAGAGGTAGGCACCTCCAATCCCTTTGTTGCTCTTATGGAAGAAGGTGAGATCCCTTCCTCAGAGGTTGCCTGTCGGTCGATTCTTGATCCGCTAGTAGACCCCCGATCGTCCCTCTTACCCCTCGCCGTGCTCTCTCTGAAATCCCGCCTAATGTTGATCTCCCTCTTCTTCCCCTCCAACCCTCTAAGGAGGATATCTACTCTAATCATATCTCCCCTTCTCCCAATCCATGTTTGGAAGAAAAATATTCTTTTCCCTCTCCTTCATCTTTGGCGATTGAAGAATATAGCCCGCCCCAAAATACCATAAGCAATTGTAAAAAAATTGGGACCTAGGCATCAACAAAAAGAATGGAAGGCCCGCCAAATAGGTCAAGCTTCAGCAAGAGACCACTCAAAATATTGCATAGGGAACTCAGGGTACTCTCACCATTGAGGGTGGAGGGAAATCCAAACCAAAAATTAATATTCTCTTTTGGAACATTAGGGGATAAATGCTCCCCAGAAAAGAAGAGTTCTCAAAGAAATCAAATTAAAACATTCTCCAAACATCATCATGTTGCAAGAGACTAAACTCAAGGAGGGCGGATCCTCCTTAGGTAATGTAGCCAAATTAAGATCAAACCGATATCTTTGCAAATATTATGAACTCCAAAAGAAAATAGATCTCCTTCTTTGTTATCAAATAATGAATTACAATGTTTCCTAAATAGGAAAACAACTCCCAACTCGAGTTGCCAAGTAAACTCTAGCTAACTTTGACTAAATCTACTCTAGGTGGTGAAAATTACTATTTTTAGCAGTTTACTAGAACCTGTTATTCTTAGTAAGTTCTCATGCTTATTCTTACGGGCACAGAAATTGCCATGCATCTTCTACATCCCTAAATTAGAGGAATTGCCAACTTTCTAACTCATAATGCAATTAATAGAGTAAAATTAACTAATGCTCAAAAATAGGAAAAAACTGAACTATAACTTAAATCCTAATTTTTCCTCAAGATGGCGGATTTAGGGCCCGAAAATGTGTCAAAAACTTGCCCCAACTGGTAGGATAAGTTGTCGCTGCATTCGTCTCATCGAAACACGTGGTTTCAAAAAAAAATGGACTCAAACGGACACCCGGAACTCAAGTTATGACCTTGTCAAGTTCCTGCTAATTCTGGCGCATCATTCTCCCCTGCTTGAAAAAAACGCAGCTCCTGCAAGTTGTCTTCTTCAAACTGCTTCCATTTATCTGCATCCAACTTCTGAATCTCCCACTCTGTGACCCAATTATCGTCCTCTTGTTCTAGTCCTTTCCAGTGTACCAAATATTTGTTGTATTTCCCATTTCGTGTCTCCATTGTTTTCTTATCTAGAATCTGATCCACTTCTTCTTTCTTCTTCACCGGAACCTGTTGCCTCCAATCTACTACTTCATCAATAGAATCCCCTTTTGCACCATCCTCATGAAAAGAATACAAATCAGAAACATTAAACACTGGAGAAATATCAAAATTCCCAGCAATTCTACCTCATAAGCATTATCGTTTATTTTTTCACGATTTTACGGGACCAATCTTCTTGTACTTGAGCTTGTCATAGGTTCCTCTTGGAAACCTTTCCTTCTGCAGATATACCATAACCAACTCACCAATTGTAAATACCTTTCTCCGTCTGTGCACATCTACTATTTCTTTATACTTATCATTACTATTCTGCAGCTTCTTCCGCACTTCTTCCTGTAATTGTTGTATATGTTCGGCAAATGCTTCTGCATCATCACTGACTCTGCCATCAACTGGTAGTTGCACCAAATCTAACACCCCATTTGGATTACTCCCATACACAATTGAAAATGGAGACTTTCCCATGGATCTCATTTATGGAATCGTTATATATGCAAACTCACGGCTTGTGGTAATGCTAAGTCCCATTGTTTCGGCTTTTCCCCAACAATGCACCTTAACAGGTTTCCCAAACTCCTATTTACCACCTTTGTTTTCCCATTATTCTGCGGATGATAGGCACTCACTTGAATCAGTAGTTGAGTTCCAAATTTCTTCCATAAAGTCTCAAAAAAGTGACTTAAGAACTCGTGTCCCTATCTCAAGTAATAGTTTTGGAACACCATACAAACGAACAACTTCTCTACGAAAAACAAATTTGTTACACTGTTGCATCACTTGTTTTCTTGCAGAGACAATAAAATGAACCATCTTAGAAAACCTATCAACAACCACAAAAATTGAGTCATTACCTCGTTGTGTTTTTGGTAATCCCAAAACAAAGTCCATACTCGAGATCTTTCCACGACCCTTTAGGAGCAGTGCAATGGCATATACAACCCTATATTCTGTGCATGACCTTTTGAGACTTGCAAATTCGACATCTTTCCACATATCTTACCACATCTCTTTTCAACTTTGGCCAATAGTATTTGTCTGCTACCAAGGCTATCGTCTTATCTTTACCAAAATGCCCAGCCAACCCTCCGCTATGCAACTCTTTCACTATATTCTCTCTCATAGACCCAATTGGAATACATAGTTGGCGTCCCTTGAATAGGTAGCCATCCTATAAAATATACTCATCCAGGACATCTCCTGCATTGTCTAACAATGGACTAATTAGTCTTTCAACAATATCCTTGAAATCAGAATCAGAAGAATACAAACCCTTTATTGCTTCAAAACCCACCACCTCATTTTCCATAGTGGTAAACAAAGTCACATGCCTACTCAATGCATCTGCAACTTGATTCTGTTTTCCGGATTTATGTTTTAAAGAAAAAGTATATCCCTGCAAAAATGATACCCACTTTGCATGCCTACTATTCAACTTCTTTTGGGTATTCACATACTTCAGGGCTATGTGGTCTGTAAATAACACAAACTCCTTAGGCACTAAGTAATGCCTCCAATGCCTTAATGCTTATACAATTGCATAAAATTCCACATCATAAGTAGAGTAGTTCTTTCTTACCTCATTCAGTTTCTCACTAAAGAAAGTTATTGGCTTTCCTCCTTGACTTAGAACAACCCCAATACCCACATGTGAGTCGTCACAATCAACCTCAAACACTTTATCAAAATCTGTAGTGCCAAAATGGGTGCCTCTGTCACCTTCTTCTTCAAGAATTGAAAACTATCCTCACCCTTTGTCCACAAAAACTCCCTTCCTTTTGTGCAATCTTTTATAGGAGCTATAATACTACTGAAATTTTTAATAATTTTTTTGTAAAATGTTGCTAGACCATGAAATCCCCTTACCTCTGTTATACTTCGTGGAGTAGGACATTCAATAATTGCCTTTATCTTTTCTCGGTCCATCTGCACCCCATCTCGTTGAAATAATAAAGCCCAAGAATACCAAACTCTCTTGCATGAATGTGCACTTCTTCATATTTGCATAGAGTTTCTCTTTCCTTAACACTTCAAATACCAACCTTAGATGCCTCAAATGTTCTTCTTTAGTTTTACTAAAGATCAAGATATCATCAAAATAAACCACAACAAACTTACCATTATACTCCCACAACACGGTGTTCATCAATCTCATAAAAGTACTAGGTGCATTGGATAACCCGAATGGCATCACCAACCACTCATATAATCCATTTCCCGTCTTGAATGTTGTTTTCCACTCATCTCCTTCTCTGATCCGAATCTGATGATAACCACTTCGAAGATCAATCTTGGTGAAATACTTAGATCTAGCAAGCACATCCATCATATCATCAAGGCGAGGTATTGGGAACCGATACTTGATTGTAATTTTATTGATCGCTCTGCTATCCGTGCACATTCTCCATGTTCCATCCTTCTTTGGTGTTAATAAAGCTAGTGTTGCACACGGACTCATGCTCTCCCTTATGACCCCCTTTTGCATGAGCTCTGCCACTTGCCTATTCAACTCTGCATGCAATGTCGGGCTCATCCTATAAGCCGCTTGATTTGGGAGTGAAGACCTGGAATCAAATCAATGTGGTGTTGAATATCTCTTTTGGGTGGTAATCCATCTGGTAGCTCATCAGGAATAACATCAAAAAATTCTTCTATTAATTCTGATGTTTCTATTGGTATTTGAGCACTTACAAGTTCATCCTTATTTGCAACTAGTGCATAACAAAAACTCGGTTGCCTTTGCCTCCTTCACAAATTCCTTTGCAGAAAGCATATTTTCAGCCTTCCCCTCTTCCTTAAGAGGTAGCAAAACTATTTTTTGCCATCCTTCCAAAAAGTATAAGTATTCTTTCCCCATCATGAATAACTTTTCTATCAAATTGCCATGGTCTTCCTAAGAAAGATATGACATGCATCCATAGGGATAACATCACACCAAATCTCATCCTCATAATTGTTCCCAATAGAAAAGCTTATTAAACATCTCTTATCAACAGTAACTTCATTACCCTTCTTAAACCATGCAATACGATAAGGGTTAGGATTCTTCTCACAATGCAGACCCAATTTATCGACCATCTCATTTGAAACCATGTTCTCACAACTACCACCATCAATAATAACATTACATACCTTTCCTCCTGAAGTGCATCTTGTTCTGAAAATATTTGTACACAGCCATGCATCCCCCTTGACCTCCTTTCTTGGAGCAATCATCGTCCTCTTGATCATCAGAGTTTCTCCAACATCTGGTGGGATTTCCAGGTCCTGTTCATCTTCTACTTGCTCAGCTTCAACAAGATTTACTCTTGGAGCATCTCCTTGCCTTTTGTCATGTGTATAAGTATGTGGGCATTCAAAAGCTCGATGCCCTTCTTCACCACATCTGTAACAAACAAATGGTCTTCGTGGAGCCTCCCATCCTCTATCGCCAGCATATCCTCTGCCCCTAGGAAATCCTCTACCTCTTTGTTGATTCTGAAATCTTGTCTCGTATCCTCTTGCTTTTCCAATCCACGA
Source organism: Taxus wallichiana var. yunnanensis (assembly GCA_018340775.1). NCBI lineage: Eukaryota > Viridiplantae > Streptophyta > Pinopsida > Cupressales > Taxaceae > Taxus > Taxus wallichiana. Next base: position 358,385,786 of record CM031244.1, read on the forward strand.
GATGATTCTCCCCTACCTTGGCTGAAACCAGCTTGTCCCCGAAAGGAAGTTGAGGCCCCCTATTCATTCCAGGTGATCTCCTAAAACTTTGATGATTTTGTTTTTCCTCAGCCTTTAAGGCTAATTGATAGGCATCCTCCATGATTTTAATCCTATGCATACTTATCTCATCTTGAATAGAAAATTTTAATCCATTAACATACCTTGCAGCCATTTGTTCCTCAGTTTCTTCATGCTCTACACGAATGGACAACTTATAGAACTCATCTGTGTATTCTTGCACTGTTTGTAAGTTCTGTCTGAGATTCTGAAACCTCCTGTAAAGGGTTTGTGCATAATCCACAGGGAGAAATTTATCTTTCAGCTTCTTCTCCATCTTACTCCACGTCCTAATTCTTTCTTTCCCCTTTCTTGACCGCTCTTTCTGTAGGTGATCCCACCATAACATAGCATGACCTTTCAATTTCGTGCATGCAAATTTTACCTTCTTTTCTTCTGACATAGTCTTCCACTCAAAAAAATTTCCCATGCTAGTCAACCAGTCTATTAGCTCCTCTGGTTTTAGACTACCACCATACTCTGAAACATCAACTCTTATCCCATCATTCTTTCCTTCTAATGCTCAAGCATCCTTTCTTCAAAAGCTAATGGTGGTGCTTGCGTTTCCTCCTCTTCACAAACTTCTTCTTCATCTCGTGTCATCTCCACCTTGATTTCCTCTCTGGGTTATCATTGCAAGCGCAAAACTTGTCTCTGCAGATCTTACATATTTCTATTCATCAGTGCAATACCACCTCCTCTTCCTCTTCCTCTTCCTGCCATAAAAAAACTTCGAACCAGCTCTGATACCAGATAATGTAGCCAAATTAAGAACAAACCAGATATGCTTTGCAAATATTATGAACTCCAAAAGAAAATAGATCTCCTTCTTTGTTATCAAATAATGAATTACAATGTTTCCTAAATAGGAAAACAACTCCCAACTCGAGTTGCCAAGTAAACTCTAGCTAACTCTGACTAAATCTACTCTAGGTGGCGAAATTACTATTTTTAGCAGTTTACTAGTTATTGCTATTCTTAGTAAGTTCGCATGCTTATTCCTACGGGCACAGAAATTGCCACACATCTTCTACATCCCTAAATTAGAGGAATTGCCAACTTTCTAACTCATAATGCAATTAATAGACTAAAATTAACTAATGCTCAAAAATAGGAAAAAACCGAACTATAACTTAAATCCTAATTTTCGGCCTCAAGATGGCGGATTTAGGGCCCGAAAACGTGTCAAAACTTTCCCCAACCAGTAGGACGGAGTTGCCGCTGCGTTCATCTCATCGAAACATGTGGTTTCAAAAAAATGGACTCAAACGGACACCCGAAACTCAAGTTATGACCTTGTCAAGTTCCCTGCGCAATTACAGCGCATCATTAGGATAAGGCCCTCCACCTCCTTTGCCTCTCATGCTTCAACTGGTAACTCTGGAGGCCTTTGTACTTTTTGGAATCCTATGGTCCTTTTTGGGGAATGTATCATCAACACTCCTCATTTTTTGGGTATTTTCTTTCAAGAAATTGGATCCAGTTTAGGATGGATTGTTATAAATGTCTATGCCCCAAACTTGGAATCTCAAAGGGATAACATCTGAAATATCTTCTAGACTTCAAAACAACTGAAAACATTTACATTGGCTCATTGTTGGGGATTTTAACGCCCCTCTCTTTTCTTCGGAAAAACAATTTGGCACTCTAGGTAATCTGTAATAGTATGGATTCTCTTGCCATCTTTATTAGACAAGGTGAGTTCTTTGATTTTGACCTTCATGGAGCATCCTTTACATGGTCAAATAGAATATTAGGTTTCAATCACATTCAAATTCAATTGGATAGAGTTCTTGGTTCCCTGGATTAGCTCTCACACTTTAGTGACTTTTATTTGATGGCCCTCCCCAAGGTTGCTTCCAACCATAGCCCCTTGTTTTTGAGTGCAGCAAAATTTCAAAATTCTAAGAATCCCCCTTCATATTTGAATTGGCCTGGTTACAAAACCATAACCTAGATAAGCTCATTGAGGATTGGTGGAAGGTGGAAATACAGGGCTCAACTATGTACAGATTCACAAAGAAACTCAGTTTCATAAAAACAACTAAAAATTTGGAAAATCAAGACCTTTGGGGACATAAGAGAGAGAAACATCAACTATCCTTAAAGATATCAAAAGTTTTAGCCAATATTGAATTAGCTGGTAGAACCCCTTATTTGCACTAATAAAAATTGTTGCTTCTGAGTGAATTTCATAATACTCTTGCTAAAGAAGAAATATATTGGCAACAAAGATCCAGGGCTCTTTCGCTTCAACAAGGAGATCGTAATACCAAGTTTGAGGAGCTCTTATCCATAGACAGGAAGCACTTGAACTCTGAAGATGCCATTTCTGTGGAATTGTTTAACTTCTATTCAAACCTTCTCAAGGAGGAAGGTCCCACTAATGAGAAGGATATTTCAGAAATGCTCTAGCACATCCCAAAGTTGATTTTAGATGAAATTAATGAAAAGCTAACTAAGCCATTTTCAGTTGAAGAAGTCCATAAAGTGGTCTTTTCTATGTCCCGATTTTCCCCCTGCAAGTTTTTTCAAACCTTCTAGAACATTATAAAAATTGGCCCATTGGAAGCAATTAATGAGTTTTGGGATAATTATTCCCTTTTAAAGGAATGAAATAATAGTTTTTTAGCCTTGGCTCCAAAAGCTTTGGGTTCGAAGTAGGTTTCTAATTTTGACCTATTAACTTTTGTAATACTTCCTACAAAATCATTACTAAGATGTTGGCTACTAGGTTGAAACCTTGTATGGATAGCCTAATTTCTGAGCAGCTGAATAGTTTTATTAGGGGTCATCTAATCTAAGGAGGAGTGATCTTTGTGCATTAAGCTACTCACACAAATAATCACTCTAAATCAACACGAATGATTATTAAGCTAGACATGCACAAATCTTTTGATTGAGTCCATTGATCTTTTCTTCTCGAGTACTAAACAAATTCATTTTTGTGATAAATGGTGCAAATGGATTCATAATTGCATCTCATCCCCACACTTCTTTGTTTTGGTGAATGGTATTCCTGCAGGATACTTCACCGATAATAGGGGTATTAGGCAGGGGACCCTCTCTCACCTTTTCTCTTCCTCCTTATGGTTGATACTTTGATTAGAGATTTGGGGGTTCTTCAAAAATGTTGTCATCTCGGGTTTAAAAATCACTTCCAGGGTTCCGACGGCTACTCATAGTCAATTTGTTGATGATACTCTCCTTCTGGGTGCAACCTCAGTTGTTGAAGCTAGAAATTTAAAGAATATTCTTGACTGTTATCAATCAACTTCACATCAACTTATTAATTTTGCCAAAAGTAGTGTTGCCTTCATTAATACTCCCCAGTAGACAAAGAAAGATTATGGCTATCTTTGGTTGCAGCATCACTGATCTCCCATCTTCCTACTGGGACTTCCTCTCTTCAAAGGTAGACAACTAAAAACCTTTGGACTCCAGAATTGAGATATTTTAGAAGAAGCTTATGGGTTAGAAGGGTTCTGGTGTCCCCAGATTTCACCCTGAAATCTGAGACTACCCCATGTTAAAAAAATTGTTCTTTTAAAATAATGGGTCGTTTTGTGTTTTTATTGCCAGAAAGTGTCTGTATTGTGTCAAGATATTCCCAGAGAGTCATATTAGCCAATTTCGCCAAATACCCAGATGCCCGAAATCGTTATATTTTGTCGTTGGGGTTTGCCTGCGGGAAATTTGTATTTAATTATTCTGAGCCCCGTTTGAGGCAAATTGTGCTCCAGTTTAACCCTGTTGTGGTCTTACATGTCAATATTCCCATATACCAGTAGGGTTTTAACCAGGAATGAATCCTGGGCTTTATCTGTGACTTCTGGCAACGTTTTGCATTTTTGGTGTTTTCCGTTTTGTTTTCTGTGAAATTTCTCTAGGTCAATTCCTTTGTCGGTTTAATCTAATTTCTTGCCTGGAGTATCTGGAGATCACCTATGGACGTTATGCCAGAAGGAATTTGTCACAGGAGGTTTGGTTCTCTCTGAAAAGACGAAGTCATGCACGAAAAAGCTTCTTCTAGGCAGGTCACATTTTTGGGAAAAGAAGATTTTAAAGCTACAATGGGATTTTTGGTAGCAGCAGGCAGGTGGGAATTTTGTACCTGCCTAGCAGGGTACTTTTTCCCATGGAAGCAACGCCACTTAAGTCACAATGGGAAAATTAGAGGCAGCAGGCAAGCGGGAATTTCTTACCTGCCTTGCAGGGTGAAAATTCCCATTGTGAAATAAAAGAAAATCACTTAAGGCATTGATGGGATTTTCTTACCTGCCTTGCAGGTAAAAATCCCATTATGAAAGTCAAACAACTTAAGTGGATCATGGGATTTTTGGAGATGCGGTGCAGGGGGAATAATCCCATTGAAAAATAGCTTATAAAAATAGAAATGGCTTATGTCAAAAAGTGCGCCCCATATGGAAGAGGAATAATACTTTTAAAGTATTAATTGATGTAATTAATTCCTATTTTTAGTGGATGAGGTCAAAGCACACTGTGAAGCTTAAGTGAACTGGAAGTAGAGAGCTAAAATTAAATAAATTTAATTTATTTAATGGCAGCCATGAGCATGCACAAAATAGGCACCCCATTTGAAGAGAAAAGCTTGTTAATTAATTAATTAATTAATTGCCAGGAATAGGAGGGGCAATAATTAATTATAGAATGATGAGGGTTATATAAGCATGGGCTGCCATAAGGATGAATTAATTAATTCTTTAGCAAGGAAGTGCAGCCCAGACAATTTTGGCGCCCCATTTGAAGAGGAATTTTGCTCAGAAGAAGGTGTATTTACTGCTTGGAAGCTTCAAAATTTGGCACCTAGGTTTGAAGGAGCTTGATTTGTGTTTGAATAATTGTCTGCATAGTGGTACAGGTGCTCAGGTGAAGTTGATAAAATTCATGCTTGCTTTGCATGCAAACAAAACATCAAATTTTTGGGGCAACAGGCTTGATATATGCAGATTTTTATAATTAAAATCCAGGTGTTCATGTACTAATTGCCATCTTTGTCTCAATTAATTACGTAAATTCATTACAGGTGCTTTTATAAGAGAAAGGGAGCTTAAATCAATGTCCAATACATTGAACATATCCTTCGAATCTGAAGAAATATCCAGATCTGCACCGGTTGTGAAGAATTATAGCCGAATAAAGAGAAAAAGAATTGCTCAGACAAAGACAGATATGGCCATGGCAAAGCGGGATGAACGAGAAAGATCAACATAATCGTGCATAGTTTTCATATTCAAATCCATAATTGCAAAGGCTTCATCCTCTTGTTTTTAATGTAGCCCGTGTAGAAGTCAGTGCGTGGAAAATTCCTTCCAGGATCTTGTGCATGTTCTCCCAATCTTCCAGTTGAAGCCTTCATTGAATTTGCATTCACTCGAGTGCTTTCCAGAATTTTTAATTGCTCATATGCAATTAAAAATAAAAATGATGAGTTATTTACAACAAACATTGCACTGATGCATGTACAGGAGAAGAACTGCAAAAGCTTCAAGGATAAAAGGGAAGACAAGGTGAAGGCAACACCCGTAAGAAAAATTATAGATCCAGCCACTTCTAGATCCAGTCACTTCCAGATCTAGCCTCTTCCAGATCCAGTCGTTTCCAGATCCAATATGGTGAGAATCAAGGGCAAAAGAATCAACTGCATGCAGAATGTGAAAAAAGAACAAGACTGCAGCTTTCCTCTTCCTTCTTCTTTCCTCCGACAAAGTAATTGAGCGATCAATTAAATTATAAAACTTAAGTGATTGGTTTAAAAGCCATTACTTGAAGAAGTCAACTACTTGGAAATAGGTGGCAGACATGCAAAATAGAAGGTTATATCTTCATTACAAAATCATGCATGTCATGCAAAGAGGAATTCCAGGAGGGAGATTGCCGATTGTTTCCTTTCCCACTTCCACATGTGTCGCCATCTAAAATCTTCTCGACTTGTAATTGCCCCTCTACATTCTATAAGTAGAGGAAGAACTTTCGGGTTAAGGGATCAGAATTTGTAAGTAGCAATCTTGTGTTCCAAACTTTGTGCTTGAAACCCCGATAGCTATTCGAAGCAAAGGAATATAAAGGAGCAGATTTCTGAGAGAACTTTGTGTCACAAAGGCATTTTGTTTCTAGCTTTTGTCTTAGATCTACTTATAAACATTGTGTTATTTTAGATCTAGATATGAAGTTGCCTTTGCTTATAATTTTGTGTGTTGATATCTATTGTTTTCTATCTATGTGCATGCAATCAACTCTCAGTATTATCTGATTGATTGGGTTGCACATCTTCCTATTTCTTCCCTATGTTTTATTATTCCCTTCTTCTTTAAGTATTTCCTTTCTTTAACAATCACTTCTTACCGCAAAACTATACAAATATGGTTCATGAGTCGCATGGTTAAAGTAAAACCCTCATATAGATACTAGCATATTTTATCGACAAATCGACATGGGAGCCTCACCAAGAAACGAGGGAGATTTATCTCATGACTATCTAGGTTTTCAACTATGCGAGAAAATCTAACCAACAGGTTCTCTCCTCAGCCAAGTAGGTAAGATGCAGCTTGTTAAGACAACTCTTCAAAGTCTTCCAATCTATTTTATGTCACTTCTTAAGATGCCCTCTATGGTGGCCTCCCGTATAGAACAAATTCAAAATCACTTTCTATGGTCTGGATCTGAAGAGCGTAAAAGAATACACCTAGTTTCTTGGAATGTAGCCTATAAACCTTTGGTTGTAGGGGGTTTGGGATAAGAAGAGTTTCAGAGATGAATGATGCCATGTTGACTAAGTTAGGTTGGGCTATTACTACTAATGAGCACACCCCTTGGGTACAACTACTAAATTTTAAATATCTACCTCCATCGTAAAACTTTATATCCTCGGATATTTTGAGAGGCTCTGCAATATGGATCTCTATTGTCGCAATCAACATTTGGATTTGAAGCGTGCACTAAATGGCGCTTGGGGAATGGTGTGAGCATTGATTTTTGGAATGATTGGTGGATTGGTGACAAGCCTTTAGTTATTGATCCTTTTTGGGATTTGATCTTCTGCTCTCTCTGCTACTATATGTGTGCAAGATTATCGATGGGTACATTGACAATAATGGTAATAAGCCTTGTTAGCACATCCCTTCCTAGGAAGGATGTAGCTTGATCCAGATGCAGTGTATTGACAAACTCAAGATTTTGCTTTCCTCTCAATATATTCAATTTTCCTTGTCTCGAGGATCGTGCATCCGTCGGGTCCCCCATCGAGTTGTTTCTCAATTAAAATCGCATATATTTCAAAGTCTCATCCTCCTTGTGGCTCGTCGCTTAGACAAATATGGATCCCTCAAGTTATTCCTAAAATTGGTTTCTTTTCTTGGATTTCCTTTCAGGATGTTATTCTTTCTGGGGAAAACCTTAAACGAAGGGGCTTCTCTCTCCCCAGTCATTGCATCCTCTATCTTAGCGCTATGGAAAGCTCTGCTCACCTTCTTCTTCATTGTCCCTTCTCCCATTCTCTTTGGTGTCTCCTATCGAATAGATTTGTGATTACTTTGGTGTTCGCCTCTTCTATCTGAAATTTTTTCTCAATAGAGATCCCCATTTCAACATTTTGTTGTTTCCCTTTCCTGGAACTTGTTCCTTCCCCTTGCTCTTTGGGGAATTTGGAGATAAAGGAATGGGTGGATATTCAAGGAGCAAACTCGTGATTCATGGCAAGTCTTCATTGAAGTCATCTCTAGATCGCAAGAGAACTTTAATTGTCGTAGTTAGAGGAAGCATAAACAGAAAGTTGTTTTAAGTCTCTCAGAACCTTGGCTAAGACAACTCCTCATCCCCATGGAAACATCTTCTATAGTTTCAACACAATCTAACATCTCTTAGTCCCCCTACCATGGATTGGTTAAAGCTTAACACTAATGGTGTAGCTAAAGGTAACCCGAGTGCTTCAGGTGGAGCTGTTATTCCCGGGATGAGTTTGGTAAACCTCTCGGGGGCTGCTTTGTAGCTTGTTTTAAAATTTGTACAAATCATAGAGCTGAAGTTGTGGCTATTCTTAAAGGTATTGAGTTGGCCCATAATAGTGGCTCTAGACAACTTATAGTTGAAAGTGGTTCTCTTAATCTTGTAAGAATTCTCAACTCAAATGAAATTGTTCAATATACTATATGTAGCATAATTGAAGATATTAAAGTCCTGCAATCTCATTTTTAGAGGATCAAATTTTAGCATATCTATAGTGAGGGCAACAAGGTTGTAGACTACCTAGTTAGTATGGGTGTACTCTTTGATGATCAAAAGAATTAGATAGGATATTTTCTGGAGAACCTCCTTACAATTATTGCAAATGATTTTATACGAAAATTTAGTTCTTTTTGGGTGTTGATTTTTATTTCCAACTTTTTAGCTATGGCTTCACCTGGATGCACATGACTAAGATGTCTTCCTCATTTTTGGTGGTGGCAGAGACAATGATAAGACTTGTGTGGCATTTAATGCCATTTATAGATTTGATGGATCGCGCTCGTGTGATGGATGGGTTCATTCAATGATGTTTCGCTTGCGCATATTTTTTATTATTAAGGACAACTCTCAATTCAATTTTTTGTCGACAAGTGTGAGTGATTGGATTGAAGGGGCTCGCCATTTCTATTTAAACAATGTCCACTTTGGGATTTTGAAAATTCCTGTCACTATCTTTTTTTTTTTCATAATGGGCGGCCCTATCGGAAGAATTGAACCTTCTTCATGTGAAGAGGTTAAGGCTAACCATGAGGTTTGGAATATCTTACAAGCATGTGGGATTACACCTTTCATGGAAAGGTTGTCTGGTCACTCTAGAGTGACCAACAGCGTGTTAGGGACCTAGAAAAAGGGAGAGTTAAAGTGGGTAAAACTACATTTATTATTTTGCCAAAAAACGTGGCTACTACGAGGCTCCCTACGGTGGGAGACATTTACTTCAAATCCTTGTTCAAAGTCGAAATGCCGGATGATTTCTTATGCCGGGGAGAAAATTGAAGAAATACCAATCGGGCTTAGAAGAGATTCTCTCTCACATCTGTGGGACATGGTTGTGGAGTTGATGATATATTTCCTCTATAGGGAGATATAAGTTGATCCATGGTCCTCAACTCTTTCTTCTTTCCCATATTTGACAAGAAAAATAGGTAAATTTTGTGGCTCTTTTCTCTTCTGCTTGAATTGTCTCTCAATCTTACTCGTGAAGAGGAAGGCCCCTTCTCCACCAGGGCCTCTTTTACCTTCTCTTTAAAGTGGCAACTTCCGATAATGACATTTCATGCTTCCCTCCCAAGCTTGGCAATTAGCATCGTACCATCTATGCACCACCTTAGCCTTCATCATCTATCCCCTCTACTTCGACTACTCCTCCCCATCGCCTTCATTGTTGGCTTCACCTCTCCTCTGCTTCGATTCAAATGTTTTGATCATAGGTCAATGCAATATGGTGGTTTCCCCTACCTTCGCTCACTTTCTGCCCTCTTCCTCTCTACCGAATTTCCTCACTTCAGAGCCCTCGACATTTCTCTCATTGCAACTGATTCTCTTGTAGTTTCAGCTTCTCCTTCTCCGGCCTTTATCGACGCCGCTCTATTTTCTCCTCCTACTTCCCCGAATGTCACCTTGGCTTCACCTGACTTTGTAACCTATACCTCGAGAGGTCCCCGATGTTATTCCACCTTTTAACCTCGTGATTAATATTGACCAAGACATTCATGATGTTCTATTAGGTCTTTCTTTGGCTTACCCTGACTCCCTTTCTCTAAAAAAATTGGGTTTTCCAACCATCTCTCATTGTGTACAAATATTGTTGCAGCTTCAAGGAGCATCCGTAAAATATCCTCCCCGCTTAACAAGATCCTGATGAAGCAAATATTGTGCTCAACATCCTTAAGAAACTTAACAAGGCCTTTTCGGCCATCAAGGAATGGAAGAACTACACTGACAGGACTTAGGAAAACATCAATGAAGATTGCCTTGAACTCATCAAGTTAGCAGATGTGTTGGTTGACAAAAATGCTAAGTTGTTGTAACTAAAGATGTTGTTGACACTCTCAAGAAAATTCATACTATGTAATGACCCTTGCTAGATGCGGGTCTTTTGAATTTTTTTTTGCACCGCCTCCCGGTATGTTCTCTTTTGTTTTATGACAATATATTGCCTTGAGGGCTTTTTGTACAAGGATGAGGGTCCTTTCAAAACCCCCACTTTTACCCTATTTCCAAAAAAGGTCATTGATGATATGCATGTACATCTAGGTACACATGCATTTCAAATTTATATTGTGACTAATTTTTGGATTGCATCCCTTTCATTTAAGCACAATGTGTGTTTCAATAATAGTTTCCCTCACTTCTTTTTCCACCATTTGCTTGATATAATTATGATTTGTGACAAATTGATGATGTGCAAGACCATAAAGTTTATAGCTTAAATAAACAGGTTTTGACATCCATAGTCTCAATTGTTTGTTTTTAAAAGATTGTAGAATGCTTAATTGATCGGCAATTCGTGATGATATCGTAAGTAGGAGGTTAATTGTTGTTTCTCAATGCATCTAAAAAATTGAACTTCATTGAAATCAAATTTTCCTAAACTTAGGAAATGATAGTGCGAGAGAGAATGCTATATTCACCTCCATTTACAAATGTAGGAAGGTGTCATGCTCACCGATTTTATTCTTACATGTTCAAAGATAATGGATTCCAATTTTAAGTTGAATTCAGTCTTATATATACACAAAAGTATAAACATTTTGTGTTATAGTCATCAGTGAACTTTTCCACGAATTACAAAAGTGAAACTTAAAATTTGGTTTCTTTGCATCATCTTCTTAATGAACATGTAAATTTTATTACTTACTTTCTTTTACAAAATATTTTGTTTAAAATATAGTGGTTCGCATTGTTCTTTGCTTCTTCTTCTTCAATTTTCCCCTACTTTGGTTATCCAATGTTATTTCATTCCTCTATCATTTTAAATTGCACTTTGGGTGCAATTGATAGCTTTATTCATCTATGAATATAGCAAAAAGTCACTTGAAACATAATAATAATTACGATATGACACAAAACATTGAATTCCTAAACATTTTATTCTAACTCCTGACATACCAACCTATATTTTAAAAAAAACGCCTAATGACACCTCATGAACTAATTTTTATGGTATACTTTATTTTTGCAGTCACCTATTAATATAATTAAAATACACCTCGGTGTATATCAACAATTATGATGTGGCATAAAACAAATTAAATTTCTAGACAATTTACTTTAGCATTACATATCAACTTTTAATTTTTAAAAGTAAATATTCCATCATCAATATTCATAACTTCCACCTCGACTATTACATTTATTATTGCCAATTTACCTTTTTGTTTGTGATTTAAGCTCACGTCCATCTTCTTAAATCAACCTAGTTCTGTTTTCTTCTTCTCAAGTGATGATTCCAAATCGTGCATGCATTTATCTTTTTTTTTCATGCTTGTTATTGTGTGTAAATTAACTATTTATCTTTTAGAGGTTGTTTTATATCTTCAACCAAGTAAATATACTTCATTTCTTCCTTGGTAATTGTTATTAAACTTGTAATCACATGTGTACAATGCAATGTGAACGTCGAATGGTATATGTTATTTGATTTAGAAGGATAGTTATTACTTTTGTAGTTGATGTTGTGTTATCACCAATTTTGACTTCGCAAAAATTGTTTAAAAATAATATAAAAAGAAAATTTTGAAATATTTCAAAAGTGTTACTTTGCGTGGTTCATTGTCCTTATCGCGATCGTCTCATTTTTGTGATCGTTTCAGTCTTCATTTCGTCCTTTTCGGGCGAGAACTCTTCCCGCTAGGCTTTAAATCGCGTTAAAATACATTAAAATTAATTAATTAATATTTAATTAATTAATCGCTCCTTGTTTAATAAAATTAACTTTTAAATAACTTGAGAGTATTTAATTAAATAAATATTAATTAAAAGTTCATTCGACAATTTTGTATTGCTTGAGGAAGTAAGCTTATGCTTCAATCGCTTTAGAAGCCAATTTGGCTTCCCGAACCCGGATTTCCCCTTTCCTGGCAATCTTCTTCAATTTTCCCGCACGTGGGATTTTCTCCACCAATTGCCAAATCATGGATTGGCTAACGGGCAAGAAATTCCCCAATTTCCCACATGGGGAAATTGAATGGGGATTGCCAACCCACTTTGCCATTCCCGTTGGCAATTGTCCGTTGCTTTCCCCATTTCCCCCTGGCACTTAAGCCCACTACCCAAGAAGAGAGGAAGTTGGATTAATCCTCATAACTTCCTCCGTCAAACTCATTGGAAAAAGTCGTGTGAAGCTTTGCTCCTTGCGTTGCGCTATTCTATAGTCACCTTTTTTAAACAAATTAGGGTCGTTGTGCTACACAAATTGACTAGGGTCCTTTGTTAATAAACCTTAGTGGAAGTATTTTGTGTTGTACCATCTGTTCTAAGTAATGCCTACTACGAGGATGGGGTCACAAAAATTGATTTGCAAATATATTTGGAGTTGCGAACCCTCTTTTTGAGAATAATCTCATGGTTGATCATAGTGGTGGAGAGGAGTCTCGTCACAAATGCGAGCTTCATTCCACCCATTTTGATGACTACATTTTTCATAACAAACATGAAGTTCTTATGTAGGTTGTGGAACTAGGAGCCAAATTACCTTCCACAATAGACCCTTCTCTTATCGTCGGCATGGTTTGGGGAGAAGAATAACTAGACCTCCTCATCACACTCTTAATAAAATTTTAAATCCAGTCATGCCTCTACTTCGCATAGCGATAATAATAAGGAGATACCATTTGAAAATGATGAAGACTATCATTTTCCTCCTATTAAAATTCGTTGTGAAGACCATGAGGAACATGTTCATCATGCACAACCTCCTCCCAATGAAGATCATCATCAAATACCTATTAAAGAGGTTACGTTAGAACAACAGTCCAAGCCCTCTCTCGCAAATCGTCAATTTGGCTTCACATATACAAAAGGAACAACCAAAAGTTGTGAAACAAGCTATACCAAAATCGAAACCTAAAGCTTTGTTTTATGAATTCCAAATGAATACTCCTTGATGGGAGGCACAAAGAGATCCTTATGAAGAGATTCTCGCAACAAATCAGGGTGGACATATGCCTAGGCTTAACCCTTTATATAGACCTATGTTACTGCCCATGCAAGATCCACTTTTTAATCAAGAGTGGTTAACAATGAAGAATGCCCTTCAAGTGTTACAAGAGGGCCAACCTAGTAGCAATAACAAGAAGTATCGAGTTTGATGAGTTATGTCCTTACCCATTTGACAAAGCCATGTTGCAGTACCTTTCCCAAGACATTTTGATTTTCCAAAATTTGATAAATATAAGGGAAAAAGTGACCCTCGTGATCATATAAAGGACTTTTATATGGCATGTCAAGAGGTGGCATTCAATGACAATTATCTTATGCGATTGTTTCCATGAAGTTTAGGGGCAACGACGCTAGATTGGTTTGTGCATATCCCTAAGGGATCCATATCAACATGGCCAGAACTAGCAGAGAGTTTCGTATGACACTTCTCTTTCAACATAGAAAATGACATTACCATGTTAGATCTCTGTAATGCCAAGCAACGAAACAATGAAAACTTCACTGCATTTTTACAAAGATGGAGAGGGTTAGCTAGTCACTTTCCTTGCTCCCTACCCAAAAAGTAGCTGATAGGCATATTTGTTCCCAACCTCCATCCAGACATTACATTCCACTTGCAAATGCATTGTGGTAACACATTCAAAGAGGTAATAGAAAAAGGGAGTCAAATTGAAAAGGCTTTGTTAGCTAGGGGGATTTTAAAACCTTTCTCCCGTGAACACAATGATTCTAAATCTAACAATAATTTCTTTTTGTTCCTAATAGAAACAAAAATGTCATTAGTGATGGGATAGCAGACTCTAAATGGGTGCAAGCCATGCAGAACCACACACCTTTGAAACTTGCAAAGGGTAATCCACCTACCGAGTATAAACATCACTCCTTTACTCCTTTATCTGAATCCATATCATCTATACTAAAATAGTTAGAGGCCGTAAACATGGTTAAATACCTTGAAACACAACCCTACGGAGATGATACACCCAAACCATCATGGTTTAGGGAGAATGAATTTTGCAGTTCCACCGCATAAAGGGTCACAAAACTGACAAGTGTTTAAGATTAAAACACTATATTCAAGACCTAGTTGACATCGGTGATATTGAAGTAGACTTCCTCGCTATTGCAAAATCTCCAAATGCAAACTTAGGGATCTTCAAAGAGCCTTTTCCCAATCACGAAGAAAGGAAAAATCTAGATCGGGACAATCGTCTCAAAATAAAAATGTTAACTATATGTCAAACAAAGACCATTTCAATGCCTTGATAGGTTGTGTTGACCCACTCGTTGAACAAATCAATACAATTAGAATCAAGACAAGAGAGTGCGTTGTGGCAACACGATGAGCTCTCCTTGTTATAAATTCTGAGCCTACTTCCCCTCCTCCTCAAGAGATTCATTATGATGTGTTAGATCAACTAGAAAATACTATGGCTAAGATCTCCATCTTAGACCTTCTAAAGATCTCTAGCGTTCATAAGGATATACTTTACAAAACCTTACAGGGATCAAGAGTATCCATTGATGTTGACCCAACACATTTGCAAGCCATGATAGCACAACTTGTTCCTTTGGAACACATAACCTTCAACACTATAAAATTCTTAGTTGAAGATCCTTCACATAACCTACCATTGCATATTGAGGTTATCATCAAACGTAAGAAGGTTAAGAGAGTGCTTGTGGATGGCGGAGTCGGGTCTTAACATATGTACTCTCAAACTAGTCTGTCAACTAGGCTGCATAGAAGCTGATATGGAAACGAAGGCCATTACCATTAAGGCATATGACAATGAAGAACGACAATTAACTGGAATGATCACTTTCTCATTAGAAGTGGGTCCCATAACACATGATATGAAGTTCCATGTCTTGGACCTGGAACTCCCTTACAATATCTTGCTTGGTCGCCCATAGATTCATGCCATGCAAGCCGTGCCATCAACATATCATCAATGTTTAAAGTTGCAATATGAGGGACAGACACTCACCATATAGGGGGACCCTTAACCTTTTGCTCATTGCAGAGCGTTGTCAAGATATTTCCCTAAAATCTATGAGTTTCGTCTGTCTCAGAGACGTTATTCATATCCATCAAAGGCCCTCATTTCACGAGTGGATCCGGATACCCTATCTATCAATGAAAATGGTGCTTCCACCTCAAGAACTCCTTTTTCTACACGAAGATGAAGGTCAAACCAAGCGGTTGTGGAGAGTATGATCTACAACAAGCCCCGATGGTTCACAATGCTCTATTATCAGCCCAAGCACATGGTAGGCCTTGTTTCAAAGTTCAAAGATTAAGAGAGGCTTTTCCTTTCAAGAATTTTACTCCTAGCGGCTTACTAGATGATGAAAGGTTTCTTATGGACATTGTATTTCGTCCAGATGATGATGACATGGCTACATGCTATAAATCACCTAAGTATCCCATTCCTAATCGAGATAATGCTTGTCATGGGGTATAAAGGACGTGGCTGCTGACCACCAAGAATAAGGCCCATTAGAAGCTCTTGCAATACCTTGATGTATAGTAGGTAAATCAGGTATAGGCATCCATTTATATGAGTCTCATTCTTCAAATGATGAGTATGCCTCTTCTGAGAGTGAGGATAGTTTGTCTGGAAATGAAAGCGAAACAGATTCCCGATGTAGTCTTTATGAAGACCTTGCCTCTACGAACCTATTCGCCAATATGGATATCCTTACTATAACCCATGTTATACCCACCATATCCCCTATAAATCAACCATTAACCCTCACTTATCCATCACTCGTGAATTGGGATCAACAACAACATGTACCTATTGATGTGTTTCGAATGATGAGGCCATTGGTGAGTTCTTGGGAATCAGAGACAACATTCTAAGAAATGATCACAAGAAGGGGTTCTCCATTCATCTTAACGCATGCGCATACTTTGGAGAGGAAGTAGAGTTATGCAGGCATTTAAGTAAAAAAGTGAGCAAGGGAAAAATTTCCAAAGAAAATCCTTGTGGAAATAAAAAGGGGAAGTCCTATAGTGAAAACCTCTTTGAGGCGCTTGTGGAAAAACATGCAGAACAACCTATGGAAAAGATAATGTACCCACTTCAAGATGAAGAACTTCCTAAGCCACTTGTGATAGAGGAGGATCTCAATCTCCCTCCTGATCCTACATGCATGGGGGATGAATCAAATTTATTAGTGGAAGATACAATAGATGTTAATATCGGCATGGAGGAACTACCACAGATAGTTAAGTTGGGAGCTTCCCTCTCAGCCAAAGAACAAAAGACATTCACAAGACTATTAAGAGAGTACACAGACATCTTCACTTTGTCTTATGTTGACATGTCAGGACTTGGTCCTGCACTAGTGGTGCATAATCTTGTGGTACACCCAAATGCCAAGCCCACCAAATAAAAGCTCCAAAAGATGCATCCTCGTGTCACCTTATTGGTAAAGGCAGAGCTAGAAAGGTTACTAGAAGTAGGCTTTATCAGGCCTATTGACTAATCAGAGTGGATCTCTAATGTGGTCCCAGGTTCAAAATAATCCAGTTGGTATTAGAGTGTGTACAGATTTCAAGGATATAAACAAAGGTTGTCCTATGCACGTTTTTCCTCTTCCAAACATTGACATGATTTTTGATTCTACAACAGGCTATGAGATTCTTTCACTCATGGATGGCTTCTCAGGTTATAATCAGATAAATATTGTGGAAGAATATCAACACAAGACGGCTTTCACAACCCCATGGGGACGTTTTGTTACCAAGTCATGCCCTTTGGCCTTAAAAATGCAGGTGCTACATATCAAAGGGAAATGACTGTAATCTTTCATGATATGATAAGTGACATCATGGAAGATTACGTAGATGATATACTAGCTAAATCTAGAACTCACGAGGAACACCCAGAAATTTTACGGCATATCTTTCAAAGATCTAAGAGATTACAAAGTCCTGACTTAACCCAAAGAAGTGTGTTCGAGTGTACTATCCGGGGAAATTACTAGGATTCATTGTGTCACAGAGAGGAATAGAAGTGGACCTTATAAAGGTCACGACTATCATAGAAATTCCTCCCCCTAAGAATATCAGACAGTTGTGTATCCTACAAGGGAAAATTCAGGCCATCAGAAGGTTTGTTTCATGACCTAGTAAAAAGTGTCATACATTTACACATATTCTTAAGAAGGATGTTAATTTCAACTGGGGACTAGAATAACAACAAGCATTTGGAGCATTGTTGGCCTAATATGACAAGGAACAGAGAGAAAAGGTTGTATACTATTTGAGTAGGACATTGGTAGCATATGAGATAAATTATCCACAAATCAAGAAAGCTTGGCTAGATGTGGTGTTTTCTTTCCAAAAGCTACGTCAATATATGCTTAATAATAAAATCAAGCTAATTTCAAAGGTCGACCCTTTGAAGTATTTATTGTCCAAACCAACACTAACCGGAAAGATGGCTAATTGGATCATCTTATTAAGTGAGTTTGACATTGAATACGTACATCAAAAGTCAGTAAAAGGACAAGTGTTAGCAGATCAACTAGCAGAAGCTCATTGCTACCAGGGTATTGAACCCTTGAGTCTGGAACTACCAGATGCATCTATTATGTACCTTGAAGAATCTACAGTTTGGCAAATTTACTTTGATGGCCCTTTTACCTTTCATGGTTTAGGTGCCAGAGTTGTTATAATCACTCCCACAGGAGACTTGATTCCACAGGAATTTTAAATTAGATTCCTTGCATGAACAATATAACGGAATATGAAGCTCTCATTGTAGGAATGAAGCTATCCATTAAAAGGGATATCAGACAAGTAAAATGCATTGGTGATTCAATGCTTATTATCAAACGGGTCACAAATGAATATAAAGTTAAAGATGAAAAGTTACTTCCATATAAAAGAATGGTCGATTCCTTGAAAGGATTCTTCGAGAAAATACCAAGATCTCATAACACAGAGTAGATGCCATGGCTACAGAGGGATCTATGTTGAGCATCCCACCGAGAGTAATGATATATCATTCTTTCTTGAAAATCTAATAAGCAATGCATACGACATACCCGATTCTTGTTTAGTGTGTGAAGTTGTTGGTCCCTTTTCACCGTGGTATGCTGAAATCTTTAATTACCTCCATGATGGAGCCTTCCCTATGAACATTTCCCATGCTGAAAAGTGCAACCTCATCCAGTGTATAACCCGTTATACCCTACTTGGGGCACCTCTTCCACCGAGGCTACGACAGAATATGTTGTTTTGTTTAAATTCTAACGAATCTATCCAACCAATCAAGTAGGTACACGAGGGCATTTGTGGAGCTCATACTAATGGGATTGTCCTTGTAAAGAAGATACTTAGAGTAGGTTACTATTGGCGTACCATGGAGCATGATTGTTGTCAACATGTAAAAAAGTGTGTAGATTGTCGAAAGTACAGAAATTTGATACATGCGGCGACACAATCCTTGCAACCCGACCCCGGTCGATCTCAAAGTGGGGTCTCGATCTAATAGGGAAACTTAATCATGTATCCTCGGATGGCCACAAGTTCATTATAACGGTCCTTGAATACTTTACAAAATGGGTAGAGGCGCTCTATTAATTATACAGAAGGTCCCCAAATTTCAAAGTTTATAATGAATCATATCATCTACATATATGATATCCCTTCTTCCATCATCACTGATAATGGTAAGTCATTCAAAAATAAAAATGTGAAAGCACTCTGCAAACATTTTCAAATTTCCCTCAAGTTTTCAACCCCTTATTACCCTCAAGGTAATGGGTAGGCCAAAGCTTCCAAAAAAACCTTAATTTGCATCATGGAAACAATGGTGAATACCACAGTCCGAATCGACATCTGCAAATTCACCCTACCCTCTAGGCATTCAGAACTTCTATCTACACCCCTATAGGTGTAACTCCATATTATTTAGTATTCGGTTCTAAAGCCATCTTGCCTCTAGAGATCAAGATCCCTTCTTTGTGTATCGAGCTAAGGGATTACCTGAATGAAGAGGAGGACTATAGAGTAGCCCGACTGCGAGTTGGAGCTATTAGATGAGAAACACCTTTGCACCCTCAATCACCTAAAAGTGTATCATGATTGAGTATGATGGAGCTACAACAAGAAGGTCATACCTCGTCAGTTCGAGGTAGGAGACATGGTGTTGAAAGAAAATAAGAAAAACACCAATAAAGATTGAGAAAAGAAAGGGAAATTTGAGCCCAACTAGCTAGGACCATACATTGTGGTTGCCAAGTTTGGTTCAGGTGCATATAAGTTGGCTTATTCAGATGGCCAAGAACTTCAAGAACCCATGAACACAATGCATCTTAAGCGCTTCTATGCTTAAGTATGAGGTCTCTGCAGAATCGAAAGGTAAAACAAAAAAGAAAAAAAGATAGATAAACAGGTACATCCAATAGTGAAAACCATGCAATGGTGGCACTTTGGACAAGTCCTTTGGTGAAAACTAGCTTCCGACACCAAGGGAGGGTCCATCGTTCATAAGCAATCTAGGTTTAAGGAGTTTGGCAACTTTTCCCTAAGTTAGTCTTCACCGTCATCTGAGCCCCTTGTGAGCCTATCCTTCTTTTCCCTGATCCGACTAATCTAACCTTCTGAGTGCGGAGAAGTTAACATTGAATGAACCCATTTCACACTGGGGGAAGCTTCGTAGTGTCACTTCTAGCATATAACACATGGCATTCTGCCCTTGTACATCCCATCTAACGCTGGGGCATCCACATTTCTTTATTTCCTTGCACGTTTGCTTTGGAAAACTGTTGAGAAAATGTCAAAACATTCGTATAACTTTTGAAAATCCCAAAACATACAGATATATCCTTTGGAAAAATCAAAACATTCAAATACGTTTCTTAGAAAACTCCAAAAAAATAGAAAATTGTCTTAGAAATAAAATAAAAAACAACAAAAAACGTCCCATAACTATCCCACAAAAACAAAGTAGTGGTTCACTTACTTTTAGTTGTTAGTTTGTATGGTTGGTTGTATTACTTTGTTGTATTATATGATTTACATTGGATTCACTTGCTTACTTAGATTAAATATCACTTTAGTCTGTAGTGTATTGCATTGAATCCATTTTGTATTGCATACTTGTAAATAAGTGTGTTGCTTTGATTAGATTTGTTTAAGCTTGTGCTTGTTAATTTTTACTTGTACATTGTGTTATCATTTCATCATCATATCACACATATCCATCACATCTATACTTCATATATAAAAAAATATGTTAATTCTACATCACGTATGTATACTAAAATCTAATCATCAAATATTGTATCACCAATGGGGCAAGAGGGGTTGCACATGATCACAAATCTATCCCCCCCACACCAATATCAAAAATATAAACATGTTGCTCAAAGGTATCTCATCAAACATACAAGTATGGAAATTTTTAAAAAAGTAAAAACAATAAAAAAACCAAACAAAAAAATTGTAAAAAAATCAAAATTTTGCAAACAATATATACGCAACTAAAGCATGTGTCAATTACAACATTCTCGAACTTTGAAATTTTTCTTACAAAAGCATCTTTCTACGGTTATTTCTTGTTCTAGTCTCAAATGACTTGCGGATCATTTTGATATACCTCCATTAACAAAATCTCTTATGCATACTACATTGGTACTCTGTGCAACATTGAGTTGTCGAGACGTGTCGTAGTGCACGAAAGTTTTTCCATAGGACTACTTGTGTCCTCCATTTTCCCTTGCATTTTTATTGCTTTGGGCATCATTTTTAACCCTTGTCGTTACAACACGAACATTTGGGAACAACATCTTGATAACAAAAACATGGGTGTAACACATTATTTTCTTGAATGGGTGTGATTGCACTGGTCTCTTTGTTAGGTTAGCCAATTTACTTTCTCATATTACATTGCATAATGTATGTTGCATGGAGCTAAATATCATTTTAATTTCTCGTATCGCATTGCATAATGTATGTTGCATGGAGTTATGTATTTTTAGTAGTAAACAGATGTTAGTAGTCTAGCTTTTCATGTTATCTTACACTTTTGTTTATTTTTAATAAATGTCGATGATGTAGACCTAGGGGAAAAATGATATAAATAGGTTGCTTATTGAAAGGTTGGATGCAAATATTGGGTTTGTCCTGTATTTTCCATTAATCATTTCTTCTCCATTATCATTTATTACCATTACTAATTTTTCTTCCAAATCAACCGGGGCAATAAACAACCACGTTTATCCCTATCCTTATTTCTTCTCAATACCGAAGGGTTTCGCGCCCGTTCTGACCTATTTTCTTCTATCCATTTCAATGGCTAATTTTTCTTCAAAATGTTACATGTTTATACTTGTCTACTATATTTGAAGTGAAGTCACTAAATTCACCTCAAACAGGGGGCAAATATAGACACCTAAATTCCGCTTTTGCAATCTTATTGCCAAAACAACATGCAAATCATTCTCGTTCTTACCAAATACATTATAATTAGTGGTTTTCACTAATTAACTAACGTCCCTTACCACTTTAGCCAATTAACAATGCTTAGTTGATTGTGTAACCCCTTTCGCACTTAGGATGTCACTTTACGGATAATCGTAAGTCAAAATCCTCTTCAAAACAAACAATTTGCGTTTATTAGCTAATTAAGCCTATTTTGCCCTTATTTTGGTCAATATACCCTAGTATTGACTCAAACCCCTCTTCCAACCACTCAAAATCATGTCATTCACCTCTACAACATCTCAAAGCTTCAAAAGCTTATCTTAGCCTCCTAGTTGACCCTAAGCGTTTGATTAGGATTCACACCTCTTAATCACTTGGTAATTCACTAATTATGATTAGCAAGGACTAATCATGATTAGCAATTCTAATCTAATATGGGGGGTTTCAGTCCCACATGCACCAAAATACAAGTTTCTCCCAAAAGGAAAACTATAAAAAGGGTGCACCTCATTCCTTTATACACTACACCATGCTTTGATTTGCATCTCATATAACAAATATGATATATAGCCAAGTTTAATCCTTACTTAAAGCCTTCAATGGGGTTAGTAGATGGATATCCAAAATGACCAAGTAGTCATTGGGAGAGACCATTTCACCTTGTTTGGAGTAGCAGCCATAACCATTTGATTTCCCTTTTAGGTCTATTTAGGCCATTGTTAGGTAATTCAAGCATGTTAGTAGGCATGTTTAGTTAGATTTTGTATTTTTTTCATGCTAGTTAGGCATTCTTTTAAGCTTCTATCTTAATGTTACATTCCTAGACTTAGAACCCTTGTCTAGATGGGTGGCAAATGGTGTTAGCTTTCCTTGTTTAGTCATGCAATTTGATTTGTAAAGGTTAGGGTGTCATCATCTAAAAATTGCAAACTTGCATTCAACATGCAAAAATGAAAAAGCAAAACAACTGAAAATAATTGAGAAAAGGGAAAACGTCAAAAAGGTCGTCATAATCTGTCATTACACCCATCAAATTTAATCGAATTGGAAAAATGTTCAAACGTAAGTCAAATTTAACACAAGCATACGAACGACCGAAAAGGCCTTGCCCATAGGGGAACGCGTTCGGCGTAAATTATCTTGAGTTAATGAAATTTTTTTGATGAGACTCTCCTCCTCTTACAAACCCTTCAAATCCTATATGGGTTGGGTTTTTTCCAAATAAATGTGCTTAATTTCCTAGTTATCTTTCTAAATAATGTCAAGGTTTAAGCACTCCGCTCCGCTACTATCCAAGATATTAATTTTTAATTGTTATTTAAGTGTTTTTGGTTTTTTCTTCTAGTTTTTCCATTTTTATTTGAATAATGGGGCAAGTAACCTATAACAACACCAAAATTTCTTTTTGCGATATCGTGCAACACAAAATACCCCATTTACTTCATCAAAACCTTCCTTTTGAATTGTTACACATATTTCACGTGTATTTATCTAACAATAAATTAAACTTTGCTATTCAAAACCAACTATAGAACACGTAGGTTGTTATTGGTGGTTGTCAGCAACCATCCAAAAATATCCCACCACTAACACCCAAAATCAAATATCTTATCACAACTTCATTAAAGTAGAATCAAAAAGTGTTTTGTGCATACCAATAGGCATATTAACAAAGTAACACTATGAATAGGCGGAGTGGATTTAATGTTGTATTATGACCAAAACATGAACCCAAACCATATCAATGTGGATATGGGGCAAAAATCACACATTTGTGTATTATGAACCAAACATAGTTGGATCCATGATTAGCCTTTGAATAAGGTTGCATCGAGTTGATAGGACAATAATATAAAATTATACACGAAAATATTTATAAAACAAAAACAAAGAACAAAATTAAATAAGGAGATCCAAACTACATATTAGACTAAGAGATAAATGGCACGGGTTGATAGAGCCAAAAATTTCGGTGTGGTGTTTTATACATTCAATGTGATAAAAACCTACCAACACATTAATATAAATGGCCTATCATGTGAGTATTATGCCTCAATGTATATTTACAAACAAATGACATGACATGTCAAGATTTCCCTCAATGTATATTTACAAACAAATGACATGACATGTCAAGAATCTCCCTCAATGTACATTTATATGTTAGGTTATTATTGAAAAATAACATGACAAGTTTTTGTGAGCATTTCTAATTAAGTTGTTCACATTTTTATTTTTCAATTTATGTCGAGCATTTTAGGATGTTAAATTTGTTTTTGTTAGACATTGTGACTAATTTAAAGTGATAGTATAAGGCTTGAATAAAGAAGTACACAATGAAACAATCTATAATTATATACATATACATACATACATGTGTGTGTGTGTGTGAGACCTGCACACATATCGGTCTCTCCCTTTCCCTATAGGTTCCATAAAATATGCTTTCTACCAAATGTGACTTCCATACGGTGGTACCCCATATGATGTGATTAGAGATTAATGCGTACTTCATGAGACAATTGCACACACTAAACATAATTAGTGGAATAATAAACTTCCTAAATAAACTTAATCTCGGTGTATAGAAAAAATGTGCAAACAACTCTCCTAAATTACCCTAAAGTTGTAACAAACATTAACATTAGCCCCGACATAGGTCCGAAGCACTCCAAACCAAGTTCGAGTCAATCTTCCCAAATTACAAGCCCTCAAATCTAATTCAAACATAAACAAGCCAATTCGTTATAAAACATTATCAAATGATTGGGTTATAAAATATAGTTGCATCCATGTAGTATTATGAAGCATATCCAAGTGGAAAACTATGTGTGGTTTGAGTGCTCTTTGGAATAATGTTAATGTAGGTAGTTTAGTGATTGCACTTCAAACCAAACACCGACATTTTGACAAGGGTTATACTTAGGTAATTGTTTTAGGTCAAGTTGTGTCATTACAAATGGTTTCACACATTTGTGAGATGGAATATTTCATTCAAAATACATATTCCAATCACTCGTTGAGGTTTAAAACTTTACATAACATCAACATTTACCTAAACTAAAGCATCCAGAAAGATAAAATTTCCAAATAGTTTGGTCCAAAGATAAAGGTTTGGTCCTCAAACATGTCATAGTTTCAATTAGAGATAAAGTATTTGCAATAGATCTCCATCCATTTCATCATTTTTTCACACCCATATCAACTTCAACACAAGTCAACTAGATAAGTACACTCATCCTCTTGTGTTTTACTATATTTAGAATGCACCCTAATTGAATGTTAATTCCCTATATCATTATGTATGTACTTCAAGATTTGAATGTTGGAGCATTTATTATATAGATTTGATTATACATTCATTAACATCTAGTACTATTTATTTATTGTTTTACATATCCTTATCAAAATTAAACCAACACTTAATTCCAATTTGGGTCGAATCATTTGGTGAAACCTCTTATTTATCTAATCCTTAACTTGTTTGGCTTAGGTTACCCTATTCTAAATACAATATTTTGTAACAAACCCCGAGTATCTTTAGGGTTATTCTTCTTTTAATGTTCCTTTATCATTTCTCTTTTCAAATAATGTCGTGGATGCCTCTACCAAACCTTCCTAAGGAGAAATTTCCTGTGATGATTCTAATCTTGCCAATGGAAAATTTTGAGGATATTAATTAACAATAATCTATACAATTTAATCGGCTTAATCCTCAACACATTGATGCACTCCTGTATATAGCCAAGGATGAGCAAAAATTGTTGGATGCAACTAAATTCCCTATGTCGACATTCTAGAATCTAATATTTCCTCATCTCTTATCATCAAATCTACTATTTCCATGTTTGTTCTTCCTATATCTATAGGGCATGCATTATTCCTCTATGAAATGTTACAATATATATCCTTAAGGCATTGCACTCTTCCTCAACCGCATGTTCCCTTTAGCATCTTATTAATTATTTATAGACTACAACATTTTTATTAGAGAGAGGTGTGTATATACCTTTTAATGTCGTGGATTCTAATCAACAACTTTATAATCCACTTTCACTCGAGGTGGTATCTTGTCCTTTACTACTTGGATTTGTGCCTCCTAATCTTCCTATTTATGAGGGTAAAGAAGATCCCTGAGCAATAATTTTCTCTCTTCATGTTGTTTTGTAATACTATACTTACAATGATAAAGTTCCCACTAATATTTTTCCTAGAAGTATTAAGGATTGTACTTTTCAATGGTTCCATGAACTTCCTATCCAATATGGAAGGTATTTAAATCCATTGTCTAATCAAATTATTACATACTTATCTATTATTATTGATAATAAGGTTTCCTATACTTAAATATATAAAATGCAACAAGTACATAATGAACCAATTAGTGACTAAGTCTTTCATTGTAAAACAATGCTTACCAAAATGAGTAATATACTTACGGATAACGAGCTTCAAGATTCATTTACACAAATTTTGTTATCTCCTTGCAAAAAAATTTCAATTTGACAAATTTTTATCCTTTTAAGAGCTATGTCATACTTTATAAGAAAGAGGCGTCAAGATCCCAAAGTTGAAAAAAATTAAGTATGGGTCTACCCCACCTAATGCAATTACATTTAAGCTCCAAGGTAACTACAACTAGAAAGGAAAAATCAATGATAATTGTATGCACCCAATTTTGCATATGCTACATTGTTAGAAAATGATTACAAAAGTCCCTAGTGATGATTCATGTCCTTTCAAAAGGTGTTCGAGTTCCTAAGCTCATTCGTAGTGTATATTTGTAGTCTAGATGCTTGTACTTATCTTTTTCACGCTTTCTTCTAGCTTCCCGCTCATTTTTGTGCATGTTTTGGCCTTTAGTGTTAGAACGCCACCTGCGCGAGGTGGCGGTCATGCATGATTTTTCCAAAACTCTTCATGCGTGATTTTGACACGCGTGATTTCACTTAACTTGACTTTTAGGGTGCGTTTGTGAACCAAATTGCCTAAAAATAGTCTTGTTTGCATGATATTCCTTCCCTCTTCTATTTTTAAATAGATTTAATTAGTTTGAACTACCTCTTCACCCAATGATTTGGCAATCCCAAGTTTCCTTCTACATGAAGGCACATACCAAAAATTCCTATATATTCAATGCTTGTATTCAAGCAAAGGCCCTGAGAATTTTGTGTATCTTGCATAGTATTGTTGCCACAATCCTGCTGGAAATTACATAGCCAAGCTCTATTCACTTGTGTTATCTCTCTTCCACTTGCATTGCAACCAGATTGCCTTCAAGTTGTCATTGCTCAAGCACCTTTTCCTATTGTTGCCTTTGCATTCCCAATTCCTTGGACTCATATGAACACATAAAGAAAGAAAGGATAAATTGAGGGCACAAGAACATATACAACCAAATTTTCTAAAGCTCTTGTTTATCCAGGTTGGAATTGTTTGCGTGTTTGCTTCATTTGTTCAAGTTATCAATTCTGAGATATTCATTTCAAATCTATATCAAATAGAGTAACAAAATTGTTCATTTCAGTTAATCAAGAAATTACAAATAAAGCAAATAATTAGAAAGCTTGCTCTTTGACATTACAAGGAATTTGTGGGGAACAATAGCTCTTATAAAGATATGATGTGTTCTCTACCCCTGAGGTAGGGTTAAAAGGTTTTTGATAAATTTAGTTCAGTTGTTTTTAGATCTAGATTCACATACTTACACAAGTAATTAGCTACAACCGGTCGATTACTTGTATTTAAGTTCATTTATTAGATTATAATCATTGTTTGAAATCCCATAAAAGATAAAAAATAGTTACTTTGTCTAGATTAGTTTACTTTTATCGTTCTATTCAGATATGTTGTGAAAATACCAAAAACATAGTTCAATTTCCTTTGATAATTAGTTTTCTTTGTCATATCAATTCAATTCAATTCCGCATGACCATCAAAGGTCCACAACAAGAGAAAACATTCAGTTGTGATCCATTGGTCCCACAACCCAACAGACCTAAGTTGTTGACCGATATTGATATGGGTTTATGCTTGTTAGTCTTACGCACACCTGCTAGGTATTATGAGAAGATAGAACAATTAAACACATTAAACATTGCAGCTGATCAAGCCTATGATTATTGGACTTCCCTAGCAATAGGGCTTGATTATGCATATGACCATACAAAGACCACAACCTCCATGAGTTCATGGTTGTGATCCCTAGGTCCCACAACCCAATGGGCTTGCTAACCAATTAAACATTGACATTGGTTTACGTGTACTAGTATTTAGATCATCCCCACTTCCACCGATATTTTTGCACAACTTTCCGTATTGAACATAACAACCGATCAGGCTAAGGCTTTCTGGACTAGACCGGAAAACCTCCTATAGACCTTGTGGTTTCATTGCACCTCTTGTTTCACACTTCCATGACCTTATTTGGAAATCCATACGAGGTGCCCGCAGTCACTTTCTACATGTTCCACAACCGGTAGACAAAATATCGGTAGAGCTCGATATTGATTGGAGCCTCCGAGTTGCCATCCTATTTGACCTCTCCATTACGTCACTTCAGGTTAGGACGGCTTTCTTTGCCTTAGACTTGAAGATCTTGATATTGTGTGTTGAAGACATAAGGTTGCCTCATTAGCTTGTATATCACTATCACACACACATCCATTTCCATTCTACACTGGTTGTCCTGACACGACATCAAGAGGTCAGGTGCAAAGAAGGTCACATGTTGATTTTTTTTCATACAAATTGGTGAAACCGACGTGAAGAGCTAGTCTCTAAATGTTTCCACTTTCTTCATCCATCTTCATCTCTCCCATTATTCTCATGGGTATTCTCATACCCCCAAATATGTCAGGATATAATGAATACGGTCAACCCATCTCAGATTTCAATGTGTACAACTATCAAGTGAACAAACAACAATAGTCACCTTCACTCTCAACATGGGTAGATAATTATTCACCTACTTAGGTTCAAAATCCTCTTTCTCAGGGTGGCAATGTTGGTTCCTTCATACGGATTGAGGAGATTGACCAAATCACACAGAAACATTTTCCCAAGCATCAAGCTCTAACAACATGACTTTCACTAGGGACGTAGGTTCATCTCCTCGATTTTTGTTCAGACAACCCATTACAAGCAGTCAGACCAACTCCCACCTCTAAATGAGGATTACTTAGCATGATACGCTAAAAGTGAACAATGATTCTAGAATATAAACAAGGAATTTGATAGGTTGTAAGGACATGTTGATGTCTTGCTCCAAAACAATAACACTACCCGTCCCACAATAAAAACATTGCCAACAAGGGGTGGAAGAAAAAAAAACAATTTATAGCAGGATACCACATTCCTCAACAACCTCCAAAAGTTCAACAACAAGCATCGAAACAAAACACGACCCCATCAATGAGTGACATCATCTCAGTGTTAATAGAAAATTCAAAGAATTAGAGCTTGCCCAAAACACCCAAAATTCATATGTTGGGCAAGCAAGAGTTTCTCACCATCTACAAAGCTATGGACAAATACCTACTTGCATGAGACTCCTATGGTTTATACAGCACTCCAATCCTGGATATTTGCTAAATGGGACAAGTGCCTTGGGTATGCCTCCCATACCACGTATGGATATCCATAACATGAGACACCATTTAGAAGTGTGTTCTCAAACACCATACCATCCGGAAATGCAAGTTATCCTGGCTTTGTGCCTTCAACTCCATATCAAAATAGTCAACCCCTTACATACACATGTATTCTAAGTCACCACAAGGGGATATGTACACTTACCCAAGTCCATATGGTCAGCCAGTAGGATGCCTTATGCCCCAACAAATGTATACATTGCACCATTTCAACAACCAATGCAACCTCCACCTCCCTAACAAGGATCTTCAATGGTTGAAACATACACAATGGGGACCTATTCTAAATATCTTAAGGAGCCTCTAGACTTCTCCATACAGATTGTCATGCTCCCAAGACCCTTGCCCAATCTTCCAAAGTTCAAAGGGGAGGGGATCCTAATGCACACATCAAAGCTTATGTAATAACCATTCGAGAGTTGCTCCCATGGGATGCAATTGTTACAAAGATTTTCCCTAAGACACTAGAAGGTATCACTCTCGATTGGTACTACAGGATACTTGGAGGCTTCGATACATTCCTTCAAGCAACTCGTGTTAGAATTTATTAAGGATTTTGATATGAACAAACTTCTAAGGACAAGAATTAGATAATTCCTTCATATCAAATAAGAGCACAATGAATTTTCTTCGCCCATTTCATTCAAAGGTGGTGGCAGGTCCTCTATTCCTCTGTAAGTGCTCCAAACATGGATCAGACGGAGCTTTGTGATTTGTTCCTCCACTCCCTCAATAGAGAGACAAAGGAAGAAGTCCAAAAGTTCCCACTAAGGAGCTACAAAGAGTTACTAGAGGGTGTTCTCCAAATTGATCAAGC
Organism: Taxus wallichiana var. yunnanensis; assembly: GCA_018340775.1. Classification (NCBI taxonomy): domain Eukaryota; kingdom Viridiplantae; phylum Streptophyta; class Pinopsida; order Cupressales; family Taxaceae; genus Taxus; species Taxus wallichiana. The sequence goes on from CM031244.1 coordinate 358,415,991, forward strand.
AACCATAGACAATCGTCGTAAACTTATGGAACAAATGGGAGGTTAGTCACTCCTAACCAAGGTAACTCCAATTACCCAAACAATGCGAATAATAATTATGGATGAAAAGTCCTTAACAAGAATCATGGGGTTACAACTGATGGTGTTACCAATCAGCCAAAGAAACCTAATGTTGTTAGCTCTCCCAATACAAACACTACCAACAACAACAACAATATGAATGAAAATAATCAAAGAAACAATAACTTTTCACCTTTAATCAACGTTGTGGATTTTAATCATCCTCAACAACAAAAACAACAACAACAACCTCAACAATCAAGACAAGTGCAGACCCAAGGCCCTAGTTAGTACCCAGGTGGGTATCCGAACCAATTCCAAAATCAAGGCAGGGGTTCCAAAATTTTAATTATAACAATCAACAATTGAACAATGATCGAATTTCAGATCGCAACAAAACATAAACCAAATACCTCGGGATTACAATCTGATTTATATTGTGATTTTCACGGTCTATGGGCATGACGCTAGAGTGTGTCGTGATTGCAAAGAAATTCCTACAACATTTGTTAGAAGATCAGAGACAACTCTTTGTAGACATGTTTCTAGAAAACCTAACAGCACCAACGTAAAACACGTATGCAGGACCGGTTTCTCCTCAGAACACACCACTGAGGATCTTTAATGATCCTCTCCCTACGCGCCCAAAATATGGTAGAATAGATCCTAATGGTTCAAACAAACAAGGCTTCAAATTTGTCAAACCCACAAGTGGCACCTCCCTTGGATGGTCGTCAACAAACAAAAATGTGGGATTGGTAGAATTGGACACTCGAACCTCATATTAACGTTGCCACAAGAACTAAGGATTATTCATCATGCAACCATACCTATTTTCCCGTTAATAGCAAATGACATCCAACAAATTATTTCCAAACTAGTAGGAGAATACGATGTAATCAATGACTTAACGAAGACCTTTTCTCACATTTCCTTCTTGGATCTCATTGAAGAACTCCCCTGCTCATAGAGCTGCTTTATTAGAAGCATTGGGTCTTGGTAATTTGATCAATGTTACTCCTCCTCCAGAAGCACAAGTAAACCACATAGACTTTGATGTCTACCCTCCTGGGCAACCAAAGAGGGATGTTGGGTTTGTGTTCGACATAAGCAAAATGCTAACGGATGTCAAAATTACACGTAGAGGTGACCAACCTTACATTTGCAAGTATGGATCTACAATAACTACGTTAAATGCGTGATGGTTGATGATGAGGTGGCAATTAACATAGTCCCCTTCACTTTCCTTCAAAAACTAGGATATGGAGAAACAAATTGTTCCTTAACATGAAATACACTAAGGGGTTATGATAGCCTCAAGGCAAATTCAATAGGAACTATAGTGTTACCAGTCACCTTAGGACCTAATACGCTTCTCACTAAGTTCTATATTATAGATCAAGAAACCGATTACAACATGATTCTCACCGCCCATGGATACATCAGTATGAAGGCAATCCCTCCACATTGTTTCAGGAAGTAAGATTCCTACACTTAGGGAAGTTATTCGTGGCGCAAGGTGACCCAAAACCTTTCGATATACATCTAGAAAATTTGAAGAAGAGACCAGAGTCCATTCTGAGTTCGATCTTCCAAAAATCAACTTAACAAACCAGTAGGTTCAAACCGTACCTGGTGCCCACAACAGAGTTAGAAGTCATAGGCTTGATTGAGGGCATTCCGATGGTCAAGGATGAAACCGTCATTATAGAGACAATGTCATTAGGAACCACGAAAAATATTGTTGAGTTGTTAGAGAAGGATCTACCTATTCTCCTTCCATTTGATTCTATGGGTATGGGACATGCCCTAGGACTCGGCTCTCTTCCAATGGACGAAGTTTGTATGGTGGAAGTAACAGAGGCAAAGGAAGAAGATACAAAGAATGATCCAACTTCCATTTTTCTAAAAAATTGTTGGACTCTCCATTTCATGGAGTCAGTGTCATTTTGGCATCGGGTAGGTGTAATCCTTACCAGGTCCCAAGGGAAGGGTTATGTCATTTGCCTTCAAGTTAAACTTCAAGTGTACAAATAATGGGCTAAATATGAAGCCCTCCTTCTTGGCCTCATTGTAGCCAAAAGGATGGGTTGGTAACATTAGAGTGCTAGGAGATTCACAACTAGTCACAAATCAAGTGTCTGAGGTATACGAGACTAGGGCAAAGCACTTGCAACTCTATAAAACAATAGTACTTAATCTAACAAAGGGGTTTGACTTCATATCGATCAAAGCAATTCCATGAGAACAAAACCTTCTCACAGATTATATAGCAACTTTTGCTTCTAGCTTCACTCCAAACAATAAGTTGGAAGATTCAAACTTTACGATGTTAGTTTGTGTTGAACCTTTGGTTCACAAAATACCGGTAATCCCGATGTTGACATACATGGAAGTCGTGAGTGATTCTATCATCTCAGACCATGTTGGCAATGATGACATAACTCTTAGGTATTTAAACGCTTATGCAGAATTGCACTTTGCTCATCAGAAGGTTGAATTTTCCCTCGAATCCCAATTTTCCCTACTAATCCCATGATAGAGTCTTCCTCTGGGGAAGGTCTTGAAATTTATGAGGTATGATAAGAGGGGGATTAGAGTTACCTCCATCCCCTAAGTTTGAGGAAGGCAACACCTCCTTAATCGAGGGAATGGTTGATATAAACATCGGACATAGGAGGAACCAAGAATACTAAAGTTGGGATCCTCTCTAACTCTAGAGGAAATAGAAATACACACGCAGATTTTCAAGGAACACTCAAAAAGCTTTCACGTTTAACTACATGAGATGACAAGGATTACTCCTGATGTTGTGGTCCATAACCTCGTCACCAATCCGGATGCTAAACCAATCAAACAAAATTCAAGGCCCATGAAGCCAAAGGTGGCTCTCATGGTGAAAGAAGAGGTGATGAAGCTCTTGTAAGTAGGGTTCATCAAACCGGTTGACTATTCTCAGTGGGTGTCCAATATCGTTCCTGTTCTCAAAAAAGAATGGAAGATCCATGTTTGTATTGAATTTCGGGATATTAACAAAGCGTGTCCCAAGGATGATTTCCCACTACCCTCCATTGATGTTATTGTTGACACGACAACTGGTTATGAGTTGTTGTCTCTCATGGACAAATTTTCGGGATACAACCAAATTAAGATTTCTGAGGAGGATCAGACCAAGATAACTTTCATCACTCCTTGGGGAACCTATTACTACGCGGTCATGTCATGCATGTTAGAGAATGAACTAGAACAACTTACCAATGCTCCATGACATATATCTTCCATGATCTTATCCACAAGATTGTGGAGTCTTATGTTGATGACCTCCTAACCAAATCCAGAAAATGGTGTGATGACCCCGAGGTGCTTCACGTCATTCTCTCTCAGTTAATCGAATAGGACATCACGTTAAATCCAGAAAAATGTGTTTTCGGTGTAACAGGAGGCAAGTTGTTTGGATACATCATATCTTCACGAGGGATTGATGTAAATCCAGTCCAAAATCCGAGCGGTACTTGGGATGACCCCACCATCAAATGAATATGATGTAAGGTATTTTCTTGGGAAACTCGGGCAATCAATTTTTATCCCCGATCTAATCTTTATTATTCATCCGATCAACAATTTATTAAAGAAGGATTGTTGCATTGAGTGGATGGAAGAGTGCAATGGGGCATTTGAATCAGTAAAATGATTCTTACTCTTGTCGCCTACACTTATGCCTCCTAAATCATATTGACCCCTCATTCTATATTCAAGGGCAATAGATGTCTCACTAGCTTGCATGTTAGCTCAGGAAGATAATGATAAGCGTGAACATGTAGTTTATTTTATCAGTCGAACATTGCTTGACTATGAGACACGCTACACACATGCAGAAAAGGAGTGCCTTAGCTATAGTGTTTGCAACAAAGTGGTTGAGACATTATATGTTGAACCAGAAACAAGGGTGATCATCAAAACCATCATTTGCAAACTTATCTAATTCAAGGTTCGTTGTCTAAAAGGGTTGGGCACTTTATAACGCTAATGGGTGAATTTGAGTTGACCTTCGTTAATCAGAAGTCTATAAAAGGACAAGTTATTGTGGATTGGTTAGCTGATAACCCAATGGATGGAGGTGACCTAGTTGATTTAGACTTTCTAGATGAGTGTGTATACCATGTAGAGATCAAGCCCCAAATCATTGTGTGTCCTTGGTACACTGACATAATCAATTTCATTATGGACAAGGCATACCTCGAAGGGGCTACATCTCAACAAAGGAGACGATTACGCATTATAGCCGCTAAGTACGTGATTCTGGAACAAGTTCTCTATCACAAAGCCTTTGATTGAATGTTATTAAGATGCATTGATGAATAAGAATCCAAGAAGATTTTTATGAATCGCATAGTGGATTATGTGGAGGTCACTTCGGTGGCCATGTCACTTCTCGGAAGATACATAGGATGGGATACTTCTAGCCCACGTTAGAACATGATGCGATAGAGTTTGTGCACAAATGTCATAAATGCAAAGAGTTCTCCCATGAGATTCACATATCGGTATAAGATCTGCAACCAATTGCAACACCATGACCCTTTTCCATGTGGGGTCTAGATTTGATAGGGAAGTTTTCTCCCTCATCATCCGACAACCATAACTTTATAATCACAACGACAAAGTACTTCACAAAGTGGGTAGAGGCCATGCCTCTTACCACCGTACTGAGTTCTGTAATCACTAAGTTCATTCTAAACCAAATCATTTACAAGTACGGTGTTTCACACAGTCATTATCTCGATAATGTCACATCCTTCAAGAAATGATGAGGTTCATGAACTATTTGAGAAATTCAAGATAAATCATCACACAACCTCTCTGTATTACCCTCAGGCCAATGGACAGGCTGAGGTAACAAACAAAACGTTGAAATCCATTCTCCTTAAATGCTTAAGGAGAACAAACGCGATTGGCATTTAAAGTTATACCGACCTTGTGGGCCTATCGGACATCAATAAGAATGTTGATGGGGGCAACCCCTTTTCATTAGTATTTGGTGCAGAAGTAGTTCTACCACTCAAAGTCAAAATACCTAGTCTCCACATCTCATTACAAGGAATTTTGGGAGAAGAATCCTATCGAGAGGCGCGACTCTCTCAATTAGAAAGCCTTGATGAGGCTAGGCTCAACATCGAATAACAACACAAATATTATGTTGACTGGATGTGCCGATAATATAACAAGAGGGTTTACGAACATGAAATATATGAGGGAGATTTGGTATTAATACTTGATAGTCGATATACAAAAATATTGGTGAAGGTAGGAAGTTCAGGCCCTAGTGTTTGGGCCCATATCAAGTAATAGAAGACTACAAAAATGGGGCATTTTGTTTGTGTACACTAGAAGGTGAAGAGTTTAGCGAATCCATCAACTCTCTTCACCTAAAGAGGTATTACACATGATTCACCTACATTTCCACATGTACATTACTACATCTCGCATTGAATTTTCATCTGCTTGTCCATTTCGTAAATTTGTAATCAAGGGACTTATTCTCATAAAAATTCCTAAAATTTCTGAAAACATTGGCAAAACATTCAAATCATATCTCTTCAAATATTCATGGTATCACCAATTGTTTCCAAATCATCTCATTAGTTCAAACAAGAAAAGACAAGCTTTGACATTAACCATACCAAGGCCTACATACTTGGTTCTACTCATAGTTTCTTCTAGATTAGGTGTCTTTTCCTACGGTCTGTTCTAGAAGCTTCATGGTGTCACATCTATCCCATATACATCTCTTTGGAAATAAGAACATTCTAAACATTTTTCCTAGATAAACATGTCAACTGCAAATCAATGAAAATTTTTATTTTACACATTTCTTTGCCCTACCAACCTTCGGTGTTGAGCCTGCGTCTCTTACTAGTGGCGTAGGGTTGGGAAAGGAGAGAAGTTCCCTTACTCACCTATGCCTTGTCCATGGTGATAAGCCCATGCTTCCTACCAGGTAGCATGGGGCAAGGTGTAGGGGGTCTCTTCGACAAATTAGAAAGTTAAAAGTAGTTCCTTCAAATACAAGTGAAATCATAAATCAAAACAAAGTGAGTTAGATGTCTAGAATTCCAAAAATAGTTTAAAAACTCAAAACCAAAATTTGTCAACCAAGTGGCCATCTACGGATCTAAGTCTAGATAAACTGGAAAGCAATTCACATTTTAAACTATGTAGTAAACTTGCATAGAGTCGGTGGTAGGTTTTGAATTTTGTTTTTGTCAAATCCTTGTTTTTCTCTCATCATTCAACCATTCAACAAATCTTTGTGGCTTACGCCCCTCCTAGCTCTTGGTGTTGAGCCCTCACATCTTACCGGTTGCGTGGGTTTGTGAGTGGGGCAAGTTCAATCTTTCTATCATATCACTTTATCACCACATTTTTCCAAAACAATAAGAAGCACCTAAATTTGCGTAGAGAAGCTAATGTTCAACATTACAATGTGTTTGGATTATCATATATCAACATCATAAAATACAAAAATAAATCATTTTGTTAGCACCCATCTCCATTGCATACATTCTGAAAAGCATACAAAATCAAAAAATCTAAACATCTAGAATACACATATTAAATAAACCATGAAGAAGTCAACTTGGATGAAATGAAGTTACTTGAACCAAAAAGAAGAGTCTATATATAACATAATAAATCGAGTTTGTGTACAATGCCATCACACACTAGGCGTGGTCAAAACGCTCACAATGAGCCCGAGATATACAAAAAAATCATATAATGTGTGACAAAATGACAACTAAGTAATAAAAGGCCCAATGACCTGTCAATCCCTGTGGGATCCCTGAGATGATGCACGCGTTGCATCCGGAACTCCTACTTTGTGGTTACGACAATGAGAATGTACTGAATGGTGGGAGTGCTCATGGTTGTGGCCACTGGATGTGGTCTCACTACGAGAGCGACTCCGCCTCATCAATTGCTTAGCTGTCTCATACGTGGTCACCTGAGTACAGATAAAAGTCATGATCTTTGCTGCCCTCTGTATAGGTGTAAACACATCAGTGTGTCTATCGGTTATAAGTGGTTGTCTTATATCCCCAATCAACTCACTTGGGTCTTCCCAGGGGATCAACAAGGTGTCCATGTACACCCATCGAATAAGTTCTTGCCACTCCTTTACAGTCACTGTAAGTAAAAAAAAAGAAGAAACGACGAGTTAGAAAGTCACAAAAACAAAACAAAAAGAAATACCAACTAATATTTTTGATTGACAAGGTCAAAAGAGGGAATTCGACATACTCGGATCTCCGAGCATCCATGTAGGGTCACCGGCTCATCACCGTGGATACAGGGCCTCCCCAAAACTAGAAGTGAGATGTTGTCCCATCACGGACTCGTCATCCCCCTCTCTATCACGAGGAAGTGGTCCCTCAGAGACAAGTGTCTCCTCCTTTAGATTGCCTCCTCCCACTCCACTCTCAGAACATCCTAAGTATCAAGTCATTCAGGATCCTCTCATCCTCCATGTGAGCTGCCCCACTAGCTTCACCACCCAACCCCTCATCACCAATCTCCTCTCCAACCAACTCCTCTCTAATCTCATCTCCTGTATAGTCCTTAGAGTCGAAGTCAATATCTATGGGCTTGTCCTCCTCTCCACTGTGAGCAAGTGCGGCCTCAATCCAGAGTAAGGGTACATAAGCGACACCGCTTCTGTCGAGCATGAAAAACATGCCTAACTGAAATAGGCACCCCTGGAGTCACCACTGTCCAACCTGGATCTCATTTAGGGCCCTTCTGAGCCTCCTTTACGGTCCTGTACATAGGTGCCACTTGGGGAAGCATATCAATATAAGGAAGGTTGAACTATTCGAGGAACTCACCAAAGGGGTGAATCTTGACCTTCCCCTCTTATCAACTAACTCGACCAATGGTGGCGAGAGGTTATCACCGTAGTCCCATCTTGTCCCCACAAACGTGCCATATCACAATACGGGCTATCCACCATGTCTGATGTGGTCAAAGAGGTCACTAACGATGTGGCACTCTAAGAATTGACATCGCCATCCATCTAGCTACCCCGACGGCCATTGGGTCATGTATTAGCACTCCCCTCCCATAGGGACGATGATCTACTCGTAGACCCAATTCATAATCAATGCGGTAACTCAAAGATCGCCCCCGTAACCCCGACAATCGATATAGGTCATGATGGTTGTTGCGAAGTATATCTTCTCCCCAAGCGTAGATGCGACCATATGAATCGATATGAGGAATGATGGGAGCCCAACAATAAAGTATTGATCACCTACCTTGTTCCCGATCAATCATGAGGCCAAGATACCCAAGATGGCCTTGTAGATAATAGGGATGGGAGGAGTAGCAATGGATTGAACCTTCATCCCCTTCTCTCAACCAAAGGAAACCATGACATCCCTCATATAGGTAGCCCACTTTGAGTCATCACGGACTGGATCCTACTGTTGTCTCGAAGATCAACCTCCTCCCAAGTACGAACTCCAAGTATCCAACACATGTCCTCCAATGTGATCATCCACTCACCCATGACACTTGTGACTAGAAAGTGTTTCGATCAACATCCCAATAAGATAACAAGTCACATAGCATATGACTAGCAAGAGTAACATGGGCCTCCTCCATACGCCTACTCTTTGAAGAGTATCGGTCTCATCTTGAGTCAATTAATCCAATATCGTTGGGAGCCAGTCACACTCCCTCTCGTGACTCCAATGGATATACTCTTCCTTCTTCTGCATCCACCAAAACACAAAAAATAGCAAGTTAGTGACATATTTCAAAAACAAGCTCATCAAAAACATAACAAAACATCAAAAATCTAAAAAAATTAAGTTAGCATGAGTTTTGGTCATTCTGTTTAGAACCGCCACCTCGCTCAGGGCGGTGGTCCTAAATCGATTCACCTTACGAATTTGTTGCCCTAAAAACATTTAAAATTGTAAAAATACATCGTTTTTTAAAAATAAAATACTACCATATAGGTGACCCCCTAGAGACTCATTTAAAACAAGAAATTTCAAAAATAACCCTCATAAGCAAAGATTTTGACATTTTAAGTTTAAAAACATTCAAGTGAAAAAAACTAACCTTAGACACGTGGGTCGATCTTCCGGTCATGGAGGCATGATCACAATCTCGCAATGAATGTTTTGACTATCCTTTCCACGAAAAAATGATCACCATAGGTCTAGAGCAAAAAAATCACCAAGTCAATACGTGTAAATGAATGAAAAGATGGGTTTATTTGATATATATATATATATATATATATATATATATGTTGTTATAACTTTGTTTTGAGTGCATGTGTTCGAAGGATGGGAGCATTGGCGAAGGTAAGTTCTTATCCCCGCACAAATGGTAAGTCCTCTTGTCATTTTAATTTAGAGATTATTTTTTGATATTTTATCTATCTGCACTTGAGTCTTCTTTTCATTTTATAGTAGCAGGAGTTTGGACGACGACATTTCGACACACGCGTGTGTTAGGTATAAACTTCTAACTCCCCATTTCGGGAATGCCTCTTCATGGCCAAGATGCTTCTCTAAGGGGGTAATATGTATGCACCCGATTTTGCATGTAGCTGTCATAAAATGGTTACAAAAGTCCCTAGTGATGATTCATGTCCTTTCAGAAGGTGTTCGAGTTCCTAAGCTCATTCACAGTGTATATTTGTAGCCTAGATGTTTATACTTAGCTTTTCCATGCTTTCTTCTAGCTTCTCGCTCATTTTTGTGTATGTTTTGGCCTTTAGTGTGAGGATGCGCCACCCCGCACTGGCGACGGTTCTAGAACTACCACCTAGGCAAAGGCGGGTAGTCCGCATGATTTTTCTAGAACTCTTCATGCATGATTTTGACATGCATGATTTCACTTAACTTGACTTCTAGGGTGAATTTTTGAACCAAATTGCCTAAAATTAGTCTTGTTTGCATGGTATTCCTTCCCTATTCTATTTTTAAATAGATTTAATTAGTTTGAACTACCTCTTTACCCAATGATTTGGCACTCCCAGGTTGCCTTGTGCATGAAGGCACATCCAAACCAATTCCTATATATTTAATTTGTATTCACGTAAAGGCCCCGAGAATTTTTTTATCTTGCATAGTATTGCTTTGCCGCACAATCCTGCTGAAATTACATAGCCAAGCTTTGTTCACTTGTGTTATCTTTCTTTTACTTGCATTGTAACAGAGACTTCGCCTTCAAGTGCCATTATCATCAAGTGCCTTCTCCTATTGTTGCCTTTGCATTCCCAATTCCTTGGACTCATATGGACACACAAAGAAAGAAATGATAAACTAAGGGGATAAGAACAGATACAACCAAATTTTCCAAAGCTCTTGCTTATCTAGGTTGGAATTATTTGTTTGTTTGCTTCATTTGTTCAAGTTATCAATTCTGAGTTATTCATTTTAAATCCATATCAAATAAAGTAGCAAAATTGTTCATTTCAGTTAATCAAGCAATTACAAATAGAGCAAATAATTAGAAAGCTTGCTCTTTGACATTACCGGGAAGTTATGGGGAACAATAGCTCTTCTAGAGTTATGATTTGTTCTCTACCTATGAGGTAGGGTTAAAAGGGTTTTGATTAAATTAGTTCAGTTGTTTTTAGATCTAGATTCACATACTTGCACAAGTAATTAACTACAACCGACTGATTACTTGTATTTAATTTCGTTTATTAGATTAGAAGCATTGTTTAAAATCCCATAGAAGATCAAATATAGTTACTTTTTCTAGATTAGTTTGCTTTTCTCGTTACGTTCAAATATGCTATGAAAATACCAAAAACATCGTTCACATTTCCTTTGATAATTAGTTTGTTTTATCATATCATTTCAATTCAATTTTGCATGACCATCAAAGGTCCACAACAAGAGACAACGTTCGTTGTGATCCATTGGTCCCAAAACCCAATGGATCTCGAGTTGTTGACTAATATTGATACGAGTTTACGCTTGTTAGTATTACGCACATCTGCTAGGTATTATGAGTAGATAGAATAATTAAACACATTAAATATTCCAACTGATCAAGCCTACGATTATTGGACTGCCCCTAGTAACATGGCTTGATTACGCATATGACCATACCGAGACCACAACCTCCACGAGTTCACGGTTGTGATCCCCATGTCTCACAACCCAACGGGCCTACTGACCAATTAAACGTTGGCATTGGTTTGCATGCACTAGTATTTAGATCATCCCCATGTTAGGTTGTGGAGCCTATTTTCATGTGAGAAAGTGTTGAAGTTTGTACACTAAGAGTCTTGTATCATTTGTGCGAGGATAAGTCATTGTCTGAGAAGGTGAACAAACCCTCGAGCATGACGGATGCGGAATGGGATTTTCTGGATAGGAAGGCACTTGGGACAATCTAGATGTGTCTTGCATCTTCGGTATTATTTAATGTTTCAAAGGAAAATACTACAAAAGAACTGATGGATGCATTAGGGAAGTTGTATGAAAAACCCTCTGCCTCTAATAAGATATTTTTAATGAAAAATTTGTTTAATATGAAGATGTCTGAGAATGGTTTAGTAGCAAATCATTTAAATGATTTTAATACGGTTGTAAATATGCTAGCTTCTTTTAAATAGAATTTGATGAAGAAGTTAGGGCTTTATTAATTCTGTGCTCTTTACCTAAGAGTTGGAATAGCTTGGTAATGGCGGTAAGCAACTCGGTTCCAGCTAACTCAAAGTTGAAGTTTGAGGATGTTCTAGGGATGATTCTAAACAAGGAAATGTGAAGAAAAAGCTCTGTGAATCTTCTACGTCGTGGAATGCTTTGACAATGGAAACTAGAGGGAGACAGAAGAATAGAAGAAGCCATGGAAAATCAAAGGATCGAAGGTCAAAATCCAAAAGCAAGATAGTATACTGGAATTGTGGAAAGTCTAGGCATGCAAAGAAGGACTGTTGGGAGCTTTGGGACAAGAAGAAACAACAGGAAGAAAACAAGGAGGAAAATGTGGCAATGGGTAATGTATGTTAGGATGCTTTGATTATTTATTTGCACAATATTATTGAATCTTGGGTTTTAGATTCGGGGCTTCTCTACATGCTTTACTCCACTTAGGCATTATTTTGTTGATTATGTTCAAGGAGATTTTGGGCATGTTAAGTTGCAGAATGGGAATACTTGGCTATTGAAGGATGTCAGACATGTGCCTACATTAAAATGAAATTTGATATCGGCAGGGAAATTAGGAAGTGATGGTTGTACTGTGATATTTACAATAGACTCTTGGAAGGTTACCAAGGGTGCTCTTGTGGTGGCAAAAGGTAAGAAGGTTGGAACCTTGTATTTAACCACTTATAGCACTAATGTTTGTAATCTTGTGGATTTAGAAGTAGATACAACATTGTGGCACGATAGGCTTGGTCATATGAGCCATAAGGGCATGGAGATCATAAAGAAGGATTTGCTGGATATACAGAAACAGGTTTGGAGTTCTGTGAGGATTGCATATATGGGAAACAAAAGCGAGTAAGGTTTCTCAAGGTTGGACCTACAAAGAAAGAGAGTAAGTTAGAGATGATGCAGTCTGATGTGTGGGGGCCGACTCAAGTATCATCTCTTGGGGGTTCAAGTTATTATGTTACTTTTATTGATGATGTAACAAGGAAAGTTTGGGTTTATTGTATTAGAAACAAATATGATGTATTTGACACTTTTGTTAAATGGAAAGCCTTAGTAGAGAATGAAACAAGTCTTAGGCTAAAATGTCTCAGGCTAGATAATGGAGGGGAGTATTGCAACAATGAATTTGATGATTACTGTTCTAAGAATGGAATTCGCAAGCAAAAGACGGTTCCAAGAACTCTGCAACAAAATGGGGTGTCAAAAAGGATGAACAGAACAATAATGGAATGTGCTAGGAGCATGAGGTTACATGTAGGACTGCCTCTTTCTTTTTGGGCAGAAGCGGTGAGCACAACTGTGTACTTGATAAATAGAGGACCCTCAAGTGCCTTGGATGGAGGCATACCTGAGGAGGCTTGGTATGGTAAGAAAGTTGATTATTCATTTCTTAGAGTCTTTGGATGTGAGGTGTTTGTTCATATAGACAAGGATGATAGGACCAAGCTAGAGGATAAATCATAAAAATATACTTTCATTGGTTATGGTGGTGATGACTTTGGATATAAATGTTGGAGTATTAAGAACAAAAAAATCATTCGATCTAGGGATGTGGTCTTTAATGAGAAAGTCATGTATAAGCGGCGATTGTAGGAAAACAAGGAAGAATCCAAGAAAGTATATATAGCGGTAGAGGATCTTCTCGAATGGAAAAGTGACACATGAATCGGTTCGGGGACCTCCTCAACAGAACCCCAAACTCCTATATTGAAGAGGTCTTCTAGGGTAAGAAGAGAACACAACATTTTTCTCCTTCTCTTTATTATTTATTACTCACTAATAGTGGAAAGCCGAGAGATTTGATGAAGCAATGTGTAGGTCGATCTTTAGGAAGAAGTGGGAGCAAGCCATGGATGAGGAGCATCGGGCTCTCATGGAGAACCAGACACGGGATTTGTTGAAGCTACCCAAAGGTAAAAGAGCATTACAAAACAAGTGGGTGTTTAGAGTCAAAGAGGAAGAAGGAGGCAAGAAAAGATATAAGGCCCGGTTGGTGGTCAAGGGGTTTGCATGAAAAAAGGTATAGATTTTGATGAATTTTTTTCTTACGTAGTAAAAATGACTTCTATTAGAACTTTCTTGGAAGAGTTGCACCGAAGACTTGCACTAAGAGCGACTTGATGTAAAAACTACATTTTCCATGGTGATTTGGAGTGGGAACTATATATGCAAAGAACTGAGAGGGCTATGAGGTCAAAGGTAAAGAGGAGATGGTGCGCAAACCAAGAAGAGAGCTTGTATGGCTTGAAACAAGCTCCACGTCAATGGTATAAGAAATTTGATAGCTTCATGATGGAGCAAGGTTATATTATATGTCATTCTAACCATTGCATGTATATAAATAAATTTGAGGATGGCAATTATATTATCCTGTGTCTTGTATGTGGATGACATGTTAGTTGTAGGTAAAAACATGCATGAAATAAAAGTACTCAAGAAGCAGCTAAGTGAATCCTTTGCTATGAAGGATTTGGGGGCAGCCAAACAAATCCTTGGTACGAAGATATCTCATGAAAGGAAGGAACAGAAGCTGAATTTATCTTAGGATGAGTACATTAAGAAGGTCTTGGAGAGGTTTAATATGTAGGATGCTAAACCGGTTGGGACTCCTTTGGCAGGCCATTTCAAGTTATCAAAGGAGCAGTGTCCCAAGATAGAGTAAGAGAGAAACTAGATGTCCAAGGTACCTTACTCATCAATGGTTGGTAGTTTGATGTATGCCATGGTGTGCACTAGGCCTGATATTGCCCATGCAGTGGGAGCGGTGAGTAGATTTATGAGTGATCCAGGTAGAGATCAGCGACAGGCAAATAAAGTGGATCCTTGATATTTGAAAGGGACCATGGGGACAATTTTGTGCTACTGATGGATCGAGACACCACTTTGTGTGGTTATGTAGATTCAGATATGGCTGGAGATGTAGACAACAGGAGGAGCACGACAAGTTATGTTTACACTTTAGGTGGGACAACAAAGTGAGTTGGATTTCATGACTACGAGAAGTGGTGGCTTTGTAAACCACAAAGGATGAGTATGTTGCTGCCATAGAGGCAAGCAAAGAAATGATTTGGCTATAGCAATTTCTTGAGGAGTTGGGGCATAAGCGGGAGGAAGGAAAGGCTGCATAGTGATAGTCGAGTGCTATACACCTAGCTAAGAACTATGATTTCCACTCTAGACAAAGCATATACTGATTAAGGTACCATTTCATCGGACAACTTTGGAGGAAGAGAAGTTGAAGGCTGGAGAATATTAATACCAGTCGAGAATCCTACGAGACATGATGACCAAAGTGGTCACAAGGTAAAAAATGAAGTTGTGTTCGAGTTTAGTTGGTCTTCACGAAACCAGTGAAGGGTTAAGAAGCTTTCTCAAAGGAAAACTAGTCTCCAAGTGGGAGATTGTTAGGTTGTGGAGCCTGTTTTCATGTGAGAAAGTGTTAAAGACTATACACTAAGAGTACTATACAATTTCCACAGTTGTCTAGCCCATAAGATTTTCTCACCCATATTGAATCTTATGTGCCTAGCCCAATCAATGCCAACTCGCTCAGCTTTTGATCAAGAAGACCTCCTAAGCACTTGTGAAGTAGATACCAAAGTGGGATGTATCCCAGACTTGACTCTCGATGAGTGGGCCAACAAAAGACATGATTTTGACCCCTATAAGGAGATGGAATAATCTGAGCTAGGTGTCTACTATCTACATGAAGAAAATCATCCTTTTCCTGACCTAATTAAGCCATAATATAAAGATGACAATGAGGTATGACAATTGTTCTTTGATGGCTCAAGGAGTAGACAAGGAGCTGGAGGAGGAGCTATGATTGTGTCCCCCAAAGGTATGAAATATTATTCAGGCTTCAAATTTCAGTTTGCCTTCTTAAATAACACTGCTGAATATGAGGCTTTGGTCCATGGTCTTTATTGGGCAAGGAAGCTAGGAATAAAGAACTTGTAAGTGTTTAGTGACAGTGAACTGGTTGCCAATCAAGTCGGAGGACTTAATGGCAATGTTGTCAAGAATGACGTGCTCAAGAACTACAAGAGTAGGGTATGGGATCTCATGGAGGATTTTGAGGCCTTCAAAATTGTGTCCATACCTAGGAAGGAGAACGAAGCTGCTGATAGGCTTGCAATAGTTGGAGCAACGTTTTATGTGGTCAAAAAAATCAAAAGAGACAAAGAACAACCACATATCCATATAGTTGTGAGGCCAGCAGTGCCAGATAACAACACATGCTAGCAGGTGTTCGAGAATGATCAGGATCATTAATTTTTTGCAAGAAGAAGCTGAATTCTTAGCTAGAAATCAAAGTAGATTAGAGCGATGTACGGGAATCAAATAGTACAGCTGCATTTAAACAAGCTTCCCAAAGGCTTAGTGACATTGGAGTCTATCTTCAATCCTAATGATCAGTTTAGAAAAGAGAAGGCTAACATATAGATCAAAGGAGAAGATTCAGAGTCAATCCCAATTGGAGAAGGCAAAACACTTCAAATTGGCAAAGTGGCCACCGAAAGCAAGAAAGGTATGAATTCATACAACTTTGCCAATAATTTCCAGATGTATTTTCTTGGAGCTATGAAGACCTAAGAGGGTTCAATCCAAAGCTATCACAACACACAATCAACCTATAAGTGAGGTTATGAGAAGCTAGATCCAGTTGCTCACCCCATCAAGAAAAAGTAGAGACCAATCAATCCACACATTGATCCCTTCATGAATAAAGAGTGAACAAGCTGATAGAGGCAAGTATCATATTTCCAATCAAACACTCAAGTTGGGTTGCTAATCTGGTCCTAGTCAGGAAGAAAAATGGAGAGATTAGGTTGTGTGTAGATTTTCGAGATTTGAACAGAGCTTCCCTCAAAGATCACTACCCACTCCCTTCATGGAACAAATCTTGCAAGTGGTTTCTGGATCGGAAATTCTCCCTCCTAGATGGTTACTCGAAGTACAACCAGATCATGGTGAAAGAAGATGATCGATTCAAAACAACTTTCACCACCAAATGGGGAACCTATGCCTACGAGAAAAATGCCATTTCGATTATCCAATGTCGAGCCACTTTTCAAAGGGCAAAGGATATGACATTCAAAGGGCTGATCAACAAAATAGTATTGATCTATCTGGATGATATCAATTATTTTCCAAAAATGCAACAGACCACCTTTTCCACCTAAGTCAGGTGTTTCAAAGATGCAGGAGTTTTGGGGTATCATTGAACCCTAAAAATGCATATTCTTGGCCCATGAGGGTAGGCTTCTAGGCCATATTATATCAAAGGAAGGATTGGCAATTGACCTAGAGAGAGTTGAAGCAATAAGAGCATTTTCATTGCCAAGCCACAAGAAAGCTCTTTAAAGCTTCCTAGGAAAAATCAATTTTATCCACAGGTTTGTAGCAAACTTTGTTTCCCTTGTTAAGCCAATAACGTTCACAAGCCATCAAAGAAAGGCAAGCTTAGCATTCAGTTGGACAAGCTGAAGGAAAGGAAAGCTTTAAGGCCATCAAAGAATCTATATCACAAGCCCCAACTCTCGTGAATCTAGATTTCTCTAAAGACTTCATATTGTATGCCTTTGGTGGTAGTGACACAATTTCTACAATCTTAGTTCAGCAGAATAAAGAAGGTACAGAATAACCAATTGCTTTCTTTAGTCAAGGTCTGGAAGACTATGAAGTGAGATACTCCTTCATCGAAAAGAAAGTCCTGGCAGTAATTAGAGGATTAAATAATTTTAAGCATCTGGTTTCAAATAATAAAATCCAATTGTTGGTCTCCCATGCGGGAGTTAAAGAATTCCTTCTCAGTAAGGATCTGAATGAAAAACATGTAGGATGGATCACTCGTGTCATGGAATATGACATTGAGATCAAGGTCACTAAGCTGGTCCATGGGAAGGGGTTGTGTGAACAACTAGCCTCAGGTCAACAAGACAAAGCAAACAGTGAAAATGAGGTTGTTTTTGTTCTACAGGATAATCAAGAGGAAGGAAATGATGATGTACCTACTCCTTGTTGGACTCAAGACATGGTGCACTTCCTTCAAGGGTTTGTGTCCTCATGGGATGAGTAAAGCAAAAAGGAGACATTTCAGACTACAGGCCATCCCATATGTTCTTATTGATGGTGTCTTGTTCAAAAGAGACATCAATGGCATTCTACTGAGATGCATTGAGAAGCGATTGGAGGCCATGTTGCTCCAAGGGTGACAACACTCAAGATCATGAAAGGCAAGTTATTACGCCCCAGTGTTTAGTGATTCTATGTATAGATCAAAAGGTGCAAGAATTGTGCATTATTCAAAGGCAAAGAAAAGTTATCAACACTTCCATTGCACCCAATTTCAGTTGACTAACCTTTCATGCAATGGGGATTGGACTTCATTGGAGTCATCAATCCAAATTCAAGCCAAGGCCACAAATGGATTCTGACAACAACAAACTATTTCACCAAGTGGACCGAGGTAGTGACACTCAAGGAAGTTAATGAGTCTAGTATACTAGATTTCTATGAAGGGATAGTGACCAAATTTGGAGTGCCAACCACCATTATATCAAACAATGCATTAGCATTCATAGGTTCCAAGATCACAGGATGGGCTGTTAAGAATGGGACTTACTTGAGCACTTCATCAAACTATTACCCTCAAGGTAATGGCCAAGCTGAGTCCACAAATAAGAACCTGCTAAAGATCATCAAAAGAACTCTTGATGAAAATTAGAGAACCTGCACACAAAGCTCAAATCGGCCTTATGGGTTGATAGGATAACACCCAAGAGATCTACAGGCAGCTCTCCATTCAAACTTGTCTATGGGAAAGAGGCAGTGTTGCCTATATCACTTGAGTTGCTAGCATTGGAGCTCGTGAAGCAGCTAGAGATGTTTGAATTTGAACCGATGGAGGCCAGGTATGCGGAGCTGATAGAATTGGAAGAAACTAGAGAGCATGCACTCCAAGCAATAGAGAAGGATCAAGCCTCAATCAAGAGATGCTTTGACAAGAAGGCAAAAACAAGGACCTTCCAGGAAGGAGACCTGGTTTTGAAATGGGATGCAGATCGGGCAAAACCAAGAAGGCATTCCAAGTTTGATGCCATTTGGAGTGGCCCCTACATGGTCACAAGATGTAAAAGTAGCAATGCTTTCCAATTGTCTATGTTGGATGGTGAGGAATTGCAGATTCTAGTAAATGGAATCTATCTTAAACACTACTACTATTAGAAGGAAGGTTATCACCTTGTACATATTAGTTTAATTCCTTTTCCTCTAAGTGCTTGTGCACATTGTCTTCTTTGTAGTTTAGGTTGCTTTTCTCCTAAGTGCTTTGCACGCTCTGCATGTTCTATTTGGAGCATGTATGATTTCAAATTTTGTATATAGTTGTGGTGTTGTTTTGTTGCTCTTATGTAGTCCATTCAGAGAGACAGATGAAGCCCCTATCAAAACAATTTTCTACTCTCAGAAACCTTTGTTTCGAGATTTCTTATGAAAATTGAGAGTGCAAATAGTTGGGCTCATGAATCAAAGGAAAAATCAATATTAGACTGTCATTCTTGACTCCATACCCAATGAATATGACAAGGTAATTAGTCTTTTCATCTAGCGAGCAAAATACCCCGTGAGTCACCAAATTATTATCCATATTTCGCCCCCAGCAAAATATTGGATCAGCCATGACCCCGCATAGAAAGAACCTGAGAAAACTCATTCAGATCTTGTAAATAGGTCGCAAAAGAATCAACAATGGAGTGACGTAGTGAGAAAGATTAAATGACCCTATGCAAAAAAAACGACTCTATCGAGCCATTTCCATGTCTTAAATCCATTTTTCAAGTTACATGTAGACTCAACAATGGAATAAAGCAGGGGTTAGGAAAGAAGGGGCAATGCTGATAGAGGAGCCAGGAGCAAGAAGGGAAAAATGGTGAAGTTTCAAAGTTTTTCGGGCTCGAAACCATTTAGGAAAGAGTCCAAAATCGACTAAGTATGGAAGAACCGGTAGAGAGTGCCAAGTGTCCAAACGATGCTAATTTAAGGATCAAATTGAGAGAGGGTTTCCAAACAAGTGCCAGACTGCCACGTGTCCCAGTCAAGAGATATGACCCCACCAAGCAAAAGACTTAGCCAAAAACATAGAAATTGGGTAGGCAGCGGAGGAAACGCCACGTGGCAAGCCTAAACTAGTAGCGCTAAAGTGGGCCATCGGGGAAAGTTGGTTTTTTGCCCCTTGTTATTCCAAAGGTGTAAAAGTTGCAAAATGGGCCGCAACTCCACCCAAAGGAAAAAGTCAATGTTTGAGCCCGAGTCAAGGTCAAAGTGGGGAGTCGGAGGAAAAGGTGAAAATTTTCCTTTTGTCAAAAAGGCATAGAGATAAAAATTGAAGCGCATCTCCCACCAACCAAAGGGTGCCATGTGTCCAAGCGAAGCATCGGGGCGCGGGAGTTTTGAGTTTTGCATTTTTGCGAAAAAGGGGAAAAGGATAAATCACGAACCCACAAACCTGATTTTGCCCTAATATGGCTGCCACGTGCCCCATATTAAAAAGGAGACCCATTTTTCAAATTGTTTTCCCGCCCATTTGTACGGACCCGAATATACAAACTTGAAGGGCATATCTTTCGACTCAGGGCTCAAAATATTACAAATCTTACACCGTTGGAAGCGTCTTGATGTCCTCTACGCCATGGAAAGATAAAAATCATTTTTCAAGCCCTGGTAGGTGAAAAATGGAGAAACATCTTCGGGCCTTTAATGCAGGATCTTCTTACCTCAACAACCAGATCAGATTCGATCTACTCCGCCATTTCTTCCTCCTTCGAGGCGCTAATAAGGATTTGATGCAGTCAAGACAGATTTGGAACAAATTTTATGGGAGACATTAAATAGTGGTGGTTGAGCTTGGAGCTATTTTTTCCCGCTTCTCTCTTTTTCTCCCATCTGTATTGAATCTATAAATACAGGCTCGAGACTCGTTGTAAAGGGTTGGACATTCTTTTGTTTTGTAGGCTCCCCTTTCCTTCTAGCAAAGGAATTCGTGGAGTTCAAGCCTTCCATTAAAATTGTAGTATGTTCTTGCCTCCTGGTTGTTTTGTAATGCATTGTATCAATTTGTAGAGCAATAAAACACATTTGTGATCGATTCTAGATCCTTTGTCTCTTCTGCTCGCATATGGTCTTTCATTATAAATCTGGTTATATGTGCTTGATTATTGTATATATTTTTTTGGTTTGTGTCTATCAACAAAACTAATGTTCATCATTCCTTTGGTGCATCACCTTGTAGTTTAGTCGTTTCTTATTTCTTGTATCCCTTTTTATCCCTGTCTCCTTGACAAATTTTAGATTAGGTATAGAGATAAATCCTCTGCAAGTTCTCACGTATGCACCCAAATAGAGGAATAAGAACCAACCTTTAATCTGGAGAGCTTTTCCATTTGCAAGGTCCCACACCTTGGGAAATTTCAATGTTATGCAGATCACACCAAATGACTTTGCCTTAGAAAAGTAGATCTATATAACTCATTTGGGGGTGCTGTGATTTTACACTAACAACAGTATTGTCCAAGTTCAAATTTGGATGTATATTGTCATGGTATAAGTGAAAGCATTTGTAACCAAGGGTAATCAGTCAAGTTTGACATAATTGGAAAGTTAAATAGGTAAGAATGAGTTGGCTAGAGCTAAATAAGGCCATGAAGGCCATGTCATCATATGGAGATCATTGTGTACGTGCTCAAGAGGAGTTGTAGGGTGATTCTTATCCCCTTTACATGTTTAGTAAGCTTTGGAGTCAAGATAGGGTTGTTGAGTCTATGTAGGAGCAATTGAGGGTTTGTAGGAACAAGACTAGGGGAATTCTAAGATAGAAAAATGAAGTCTAAATCAAGAGAATCGAGCTCAAGGAGACAAGAAAGTGTGTATTCAATGTAATTAAGCATGTATGAAGTGGAATAAAGGAGTTTAGACTGTTGTTTCAGTGAATTTTGTATGTTATTAAGGGATTGTGCATGTAACCTATAATAGGACAATGATTAATGAACCCTCCATGACATTTACTCTTGGGATTTCCTTTGATTGCCAAGGTGGAAAGCTAGTGTAGGTAATGTGGATCATAAACACAAATTTTATAGCTCTTAATAATGTTTGATCGATGTATATAACTAAGTGTTAGCTCATGGCCTTCCAGGCTAGGGCTTTACATATCTTGGAATTGAGCCAATGAAATTGATCAAAACCGTCAACTTTTCTTTGTCAGGCATAAGTAAGAAGCCCTCAAAGTTTCATAGTGTTTGGTTAGATGAAATCGAAGATCTTTTTGACAAAATGTTTGAGCTAGATTCCAAGAACACGAGTGTACATGTAAAGGCTAGAGTTTGACACTACTTGTTGATCATTATGATCCTCAAACGTGTATGGAGGTAGAACAAAGTTGAATGGACATGTTGAATGACTCTAAAGAGAACCATATAAAGAGTTTGCATCCATTTCAATTATAGAATGGACTATGCAGTTGAGGAAACACGAGTAGAGTAGACAAGAAGGAAGTTTGGTGTCATTTTGTATAAATTGGGAGGTGTCAAGAACCATGATGATCTAAGATGAGACTAAGAGTCCTTGTAGTAGTGAGATTAAGGTTTTGAGAACAATTTATAAATGGAAATTTCAGCATTTCGGTGGGAATTGACTATACAAGCCCTAAGATTGTCCTTGACCACTAAGAAGGCCAATCTAAGAAGGTGAGTTGGGTATAATTGCAAAGGATGAATGCATAAAAGGTTGAAAAACACCTATCTAGGTATGTTTGATGAGTTGGAGTGATTCTAGGGTCATGAATTTGTCTTCAGTATGAGTATGAACTGATATTGTAGCTGATAAGACTGTGTTAAGTCATTATGAAAGGTGTCAAAAAGTGCATTGAACTAATAACGCTAAAAACTAGTATATGAAAGCTCATGGACATCTATGGCATGATAAATAAGGCTTGAAAAACATGGATCCATGCCTTGGAAGGGATCAAATTGCAATCTAGGCCTTGAGTTGTGTTAAGAAGGCTCCTTAAGGAGCTTGGGGCGAGTATAGAAGAAAGGATGAACGTTGGGGTAGAATACTTGAAACATGACGTGAAGACCAATGCCAATCATCCATAAGGAAGTATACTCCCTTTATAGGATGAATCTAACATGTCTAACAGGTGGGCATAATACTGTACCTCTGTTTACATCATGAGTTCATAAGAGAGTAAGCATTGTCGGTGAACTAGGGGTGTCAAGTGCTTGTAACCAACATGCATGAGAAATTGTAGTATGATACGATCTTGTGGAGGTTTAAACATTCCCACAGCCCCGATTCATGATCATAACCTTCAAGATGATGTCTAATAACCTACATATGCCAAGTGACACTTCGTGAAGAGACATTGAAGCCAAGTTGGGGTGTAAGACAAACAGAGAGCGATCTTAGTATGTTAACACCATAAGATAGGTTGAAGGATGACCTTGTTGTATGCATGTGGAGTGTATAATTCAGAGGTGACATGTTTTAGTGGAAGCTTCCATTCCATCTATACTACATTATACACCAAGGAAGGTCTCATTCAAATAGGCATGGTGGTCTAGATTGGCTAGTAGAGTCTCTAATTGAATACTATGGACAATTGATGAAACCAAGCTCAGTGGAAGGACAAAGTGTAGCAATTCTCAAGGTCATATTTCTCGTAGCGGGGTTAAGAAGCAAAAAGGATAGGAGTACCCATATCACATGGGTCTCTTATTGTTATATCTCCCAAATGATGATGAAAAGGACTGTCCTTAAGCCCTTGATAAGGAATAGTGGGATTGTGAGTACATGAAATACAAGTCCATTTGTATGGAGGAGCTAAGATGACCATGATTTAAGGGAGTACAAAGTATGATGTTCTAGGGGGAGTGAGTAGTTCAATAGCATTGATGAGTCAATAAGGAATAACTAAGCTAAGAAGTGCACCATCTTGGTATCGAAACAGGGCCTCGATTTGTTTAATTAAAAGATAGATGTTTGTATGATGAATTTTGTTTGATGTTGTTAATGATTGGATGACAAAGTAGTGCAGGTTGTAGGTAGTTGAATGAGAAGAGAAGAGAGAACTACGTAGTCAAGAAGAAAGAAGAAGTGAAAATAATCCTAAGAAGCTACAACTAGCAAGAAGAGTGAGCCAAGGAAATTGGCCTAATGCTACTAGAGCTTGCACAGTGAAAGGTTGTGAGAAAGAGAGAAGAAAGAGGTAGCCAGATATCCAAGAAGAAGCTTGGATAAGAGAGAGAAAGAAGGATACAATCCAAGGTGATAGAGACTTGGATGAGAGAGAGAGAAATTATGGATTTGAGACAGGTAATGGTGTTGGTGCAGGAAATGAGAGAGGTAAGAGTGGTAGGAGAAAAGAAGAGAAAAGAAAAGAAGAAAGAAAGAGAGATAGCTGAAATAAGGAGACAGGTTGAACTCCTTGAGAAAGAGATAACAACAGTAGGGGAAAATCTAGTTTGTTAGAGCATATGAAGAGATTGAAGGCACACAGGATGAGATGATGGATACACAAGAAGAGCTAAGCTTCATGAGTGAAGCATGTGAAGATTCTTGCAGAGATGAGACAAAGCATGAGTATGAAGACTTCATGGAAGAAGAGAATGAGTGGTCCAGTGAATATGAGGAAGAACCACAAAGAGAAGAGAAGAAGGATGATGAAAAGTCCATGCAAAGGACATTTTTGAATGCTAATGTTATATTGCAATCTAATTTTGCAGGTATACAGGGCATCCTAGCCAAAGAATCCATTATGGATGAAGAGTCAAGTAGAGAGTCCATGAAAAAGGGCAACAAAGAATGCATTTGAAAGCATTCAAGCATGAAGGTATGCGAAAGCAAAAGAGAAGAAAGAGCAAGGAATGAGCATAAAAGACCTTGTAAGGGAGTATTGATACATAATGCCCAAATGGCTCAAGAAGATAATGCCAAGCAAGCATATGAAAGCCAAAGAGTTCCAGATGGAGATAAGAAGACCAAGGAACTAGTAATTGTTCCAAGAGGCTACTAGAAGAAGAAAGTTGATGTCATTCTAAGAGAGGTAAATGAAATAAAAAGTAAAGCTAAACAAATTTCATTTGATATACAAGTTAATGATAATTTAAGCATGATTAGTGGCAAGTAGTGATGAATATATGATTGAATTTTGTGGAGAAAGGCGTGTTTGGGCTAATGTGGAAGCATGTGAATGCTCTTATGGAGGAAAAAATGAGAAAATGAAGCAAAATGTGGAATTTTTGGAAGAAGTACAACAATGTCTAAATGTTGGTCCAAAATTTGATGAATGCCAAGAAGATATAGATGATTTCTTGTTGTAGGAAGAGCTAAAGAAGATAGAAACTTTGTTTGCAAAGTCAGCCCATGGGTGAAGAAGAGATGAAAGCATGGAAGAATGATAAAGAACAGCCACAAGTGGATGAGAATGAAGAGGTAAAATGTGAAAATTTGAAATCAGATTTTGTTTATTTTGATGATAGTATTGTTAGAATGTGTTTGTATATTTTGTATACTGTATACCCAAGATTACTTGTACACCTCTTCCATGAGTGTTAGCTCAGAAATCCCTATTTTTCGGGGTATAGATATGTTATTTTTATCTATACGTATATATGGGTGGTGTCATAATCCATGAAGTATGGGGAACTATTATGGGTGTTTATTAGCCCATGGTTTTGGTACCCATTGTATTGTAAAACCACTTTGACGGTTTCTTATTGTTTTGCTTACAAATAGTTGGAGATGTAGTAGGGTAAAGCAGAACTTGGAAGTACATTATTGTATTGTAAACAATTAAGTTAATGCAATAAAGAGAGAAGTTATTGTGTTGGGTTTTTTTCTGAAAGGGTTTCCCAAGTTAAATCTTATGTTTTGTCATTTGTTTTCTTTGATTATCTTGAATATTCTATTCAACATAGCTTCTTGTTTATTAGTTTATCGATAAATTCTCTTCATTTGGTATCAGAGCTAGGTTTTAGCTTTTATGTGAAGAGTTAGGGTTTCTAAAACCTGTGATAAACTTTTTCGAGTGGGAGCTCTTCGGTGAATTTTTCAAGTAGAAGAAAATGATGGGAAGCACAAGGATCGAGATCAAAAAATTTAATGGTCAACATTTTGAGTTATGGAAGCTCAAGATGGAAGATCTTCTTGTGGATAGAGATCAATGGATTGTTGTGTCTGGAGTCATGCCTATGGGTATGAAGGTAGAGGACTGGGAAAAGATCGATAGGAAGGCAAGGAGTTCAATCAGATTGTGTCTGTCAGATTTAGTTTTGTTGAATGTGTCAAATGAGAAATTTTCTCAGGTGTTATGGGAGAAGTTGGGGACTTTGTATCAGACAAAGTCTTTGGTGAATAAATTGTTTCTCCAAAAGAAGTTATATTCATTAAGAATGAATGATGGAGACTCATTGCAGAACATTTGAACGTCTTTAATATTGTGGTAAGTCAGTTGATTTTTGTTGATATTAAAATGGAAGAAGAGGATAAGTGTATTACTCTTTTATGTTCTTTACCTGAGTCTTGGGATAATCTAGTTATGGCTATTACTAGTACTACGAGTAAATTATTAGTTGAGGATGTAGTTGCGGCCTTACTATCAAAAGAAATGAGGTGGAAATCCATTGAGGATTATCAATCCAAGGATGCCTTATATGTAAGAGGTCATACCCAAGAGAAAAGCAAGAAGAGGCAAGGACAATCAAAGTCCGTAGTAAATCGAAGACTACAGAAAAAGATAAGAGGAAATGTTGGAACTGTGGTAAAACGGGGCATTTCAAAAGGAATGTAGATCTAAGAAGGTAGAGAAGGGTAAGTCATCTGACGATGGTGGATCTTTAGATACAAAACCCTCTAATGAAGACTCGGGAGATTTGTTTTTGGTGGCTTCCAGCTTGCATGCATGTGACAGTGCATGGTTGATTGACTCGGGTGCCTCCTTTCATATGACACCACACAAGGAGTGGTTCTGTGAATATGAAAAGTGTAATGGAGGTGATGTATATCTGGGAGATAACTCAACCTGTAAGATCATTAGTCATGGGAGAATCAAGATGAGGTTTAAAGATGGAAGGATTAAAACCCTTCTAGATAATTTGCACATTCCAGGTTTGACCAGAAACCTATCCGTAAGTAAGATGAATGATGTAGGTGTTCAAGTAGCATTTAGTAAAGATAGTTGTAAGATGGTTTGGGGTGCAATGGTATTGGAAAGAGGCATTCGTACTAGAACACTGTTTAAGATTGAGGCAAGCGTTGTTACTGATGAGTGCAATAGCTTTGTGGTTCTAGAGGAGAAGAAAGTTTCGATCCAACTCCTACATCGATGCAATGAAGATGATGTTATGGCATCAAAGGATGGGACACATCGGAGAGAAAGGACTTTGTACTTTAAAAGTAAAAGGTATGGTTGAAGGAATTTCTGAGTGTCCTTTAGATTTTGATTTTTGTGAGCATTGTGTGTTTGGAAAGCAAACTAGAGTAAAGTTCCCTACTAATGCTACAAGATCAGAAGGAATTCTACATTTGATACATAGTGATGTTTTTGGACCTGTAAAAGTTCCATCACTAGGAAAAGCCATGTTCTATGTTAGTTTTATAGATGATTTCTCAAGAAAGACCTAGGTATATTTTATTTAGAATAAGTCTGAGGTTTTCAATAAATTCAAAGAGTTTAAGGCTCTTGTAGAAAATCAGACAGAAAGGAAGATAAAGGTTTTGAGAAGTGACAATGGTGGGAATATTGCTCTAATGCCTTTGAGTAATTCCAGTAAAGAGTGTGGAATAGAAAGGCAAAATAAAACTCCATATACACCACAAAAGAATGGAGTTGTAGAAAGGATGAACAAAACGTTGATGGATAAGTGTAGAAGTATGCTCAGTGGCGCCGGTTTAGATAGAAAATTTTGGGCGAAGTAGTGGCGCATGCGTGTTTATTTGGTTAATAGATCACCGACATCTACACTTGAAGGAAAAAATCCATAGGAAGCATGGACTAGTAAGAGACCCTCTGTTAGACATTTACGTGTATTTGGTTGTATTGCTTATATGTATATTCTAAAAGAGAAAAGAACCAAGTTAGATAATAAATCTGCTAAGTGCATATTTATTGGATACTCTAATGGTGTAAAAGGATACAAGCTTTGGAATCTAGAAACATAGAAGGTTGTTTTTAGTCTGTAATGTAATTTTTAGAGAGCTTAAGGAAATTCCAGAGCAGGAAGCAAAACCAGAGGAAGATCATGTTAAAATTGAGGAAGATGAATATGTGTTTGAATTTGATGCAACTACAGAAGATGAACCAAAAAGAGTTATTGCATGGGGAATATTTAGATGAAGCAGATGAGGAACCAAAAGATGTTGAACCAGAAAATCCTATCTTAAGAAGATCAGATCGGCTGAGAAGGGCACCTGAGAGGTATAGTCCGATTTCCATTCTACTTCTATTTTGTCTCTGTTACTGATGATGAACCCAAGACTGTGAAGGAGGCTTTTGGATCTAATGAAAGCAAGTTTTGGAAAAAGGCTATGGAGGAAGAAATGGAGTCCTTATATAAGAATAATACATGGGACTTGGTGAAATTACCTCCTGGAAGAAAATAGGTTGGTTGTAAATGGGTGTTTAAGAAGAAGTATAATGTAGATGGGAAAATAGAAAAGTATAAAGCTCGCCTTGTGGCAAAGGGTTTCTCTCAAGTGGAGGGACTCGATTTTGGTGAGATATTTTCTCTTATTGCTAAGTTACATTCTATTAGATTTCTTTTAGCTATTGTTGTTGCTTTCAATCTGGAAATAGAGCAGATGGATGTTAAGACAACATTTTTGCATGGTGAGCTTGAGGAGGAAATCTACATGACACAACCAGAAAGATTCAAGATCAAAGGAAAAGAAGATTTGGTGTGTAGGCTGAAAAAGTCATTATATGGCTTGAAACAATCACCAAGAATGTGGAACCAAAAATTTGACAGTATGTGTTGAGACTTGGGCTTGAAAGAAGTAAAGTTGACCCTGTGTTTATTTTAAACATGAAGGTGAATATTATGTTATCATTGTATTGTATGTTGATGACATGTTGTTAATTGGTAATAATAAGAAATTGGTCAGTCATGTTAAATCTCAACTCTCATCTCATTTTGATATGAAGGATCTTGGTGCTACAAAATTTATTTTGGGCATGGAAATAAAAAGAGATCATGTAAATAGGAAATTAGTGTTAAATCAAAGAAAGTATCTTGAGGTGATATTGTAAAGGTTTCAAATGCATGAAAGTAAACTTGTTAGTATTCCTTTTCTGTTGGTCAAAAGTTGTCTTCTGAACAATGTCCTAAAACTAAAGAAGAAATAGAGGACATGTCTCAGGTACCATATGCTAGTGTAGTTGGTAGTTTGATGTATGCAATGGTTTGTACTAGACCTGATATTGCACATGTAGTGGGAGTAGTGAGCATATTCATGTCAAATCCTAGAAAGGAACATTGGACTGCAGTAAAGAGAATCTTTAGGTACCTGTGTGGGACATCTAATTATGTAATTTATTATCGGGAAAACCTGATGAAAGTAAAACATTAGATCTACATGGTTTTGTGGATTTCAAATGGGGTGGAGACTTGGATATGCGCAGGTCTACCAGTGGTTATGTGTTCAACTTGTTTGGTGGAGCGGTAAGTTGGATGAGCAAACATCAAGAAAGTGTTGTGATATCCACCACAGAGGCTGAGTACATGGCGATTACTCATGCAGTAAAGAAGCGGTTTGGCTTCGATGGTGATCTTCTGATTGGGTTCACTCAAAATGCTTTGTAAGGATCGATTTTGGCGATCAAAGTGAAATTTGTTAGCAAAAAGAACACGAGTATCATTCAATTCCATTTTGTAAGAGAAATGGTGGAGGAGAATAAGATACTACTAAGTAATGTGGACACAAAGGATAATGTTGCCGACTCTTTAACTAAGGCAACGAGTGTTGAAAAATTTTCTTGGTGCAAGAAAATTGATGGGCTTGAATGCCCTGAGCTGCTGACTATATGGCAGTATAGCCCCCTTTTGCAAAGTATACAACAAGTGGGAGAATGTTAGAATGTGTTGTATATTTTGTATATTGTATACCCAAGAGTATTGTACACCTCTTCCACGAGTGTTAGCAGGGGTTCGGGGTATAGATATGCTATTTTTATCTATATGTATATATGGGTGGTGTCATAATCCATGAAGTATGGGGAACCATTATGGGTGTTTATTAGCCCATGGTTTTGGTACCCATTATATTGTAAAACTGCTTTGACGGTTTCTTACTATTTTGCTTACAAATAGCTGGAGATGCAGTAGGGTAAAGCAGAACTTGGAAGTACATTATTGTATTGTAAACGGTTAAGTTAATGCAATAAGAGAGAGAAGTTATTGTCTTGGGTTTTTTCCCGAAAGGGTTTCCCAAGTTAAATCTTGTGTTTTGTCATTTGTTTTCTTTGATTATCTTGAATATTCTATTCAACATAGCTTCTTGTTTATTAGTTTATCGGATAAATTCTCTTGAAGTATGGATGATGCAAAATTAATTCGGAGATGTTGTATTTTGAACAAGAGGATGGGTTCGTTCATGAGAACACGTGAGCAATTGCGGTGAGGCAAATGCATTAGAGTATGCTTTGCATAATAAAGGACTCAATGACTGTCCTAAACCAGCTGAGATGGAGAAATTGACTGAATGGAAGGGAGAAAATGAGTTCCAAGAAGGAAGAATTGTGAAAGAAGAAGCAAATGCAACAATTGTGGAGAAAATTGGAATGAAAGGCTCATTGACAAGCCTAGAAATGAAGCAAGCCAAGCACAAAACAAAGATGTGAAGACCAAATTGGGATTGGTCAATGAAAAAACAAAAAGAGAAAAGGAGGAGGAGCAATACATGGAGAAGCTTCAAAGCTTCAAAATTTTGTGTCTAAGATTACTTTTAGTGCTTTGTATGCAGGTCAAGAAGATGAGGAGGTGTACCAAGTTAACTATTTCATGAGGAAGCTCTTGGAAATAAGAGAACAAGTAGACCTTAAAGACCTAGATGAAGATGAAGTAGTAGAATGGAGCCTATTGGATGAGAAGAAGACAAGAAGAGCCAAGTACAAGAAGAGACAAAGGAGTAAGAAGATGAGATATAGAGAATACACAAAGAAGATACAAAAGCAAGCATGGACAAGGATGACATGGGACCTAGGTACATGTCAAGGAGCAAAAAAAGCAAGAAACTAATCATGAGCAGGAGCTCATGAAAGCTTTTAAGGTGGATAGCCTGATGCAGGAGCATCATCCTGATAGTTGGAGAGTGCAATAAAGCCTGAATAAGCCTATGAAAGGCATTAAACATAAACAAGGACTTGTCATAGTTTTATATCTCCATGGTTGTATTGTCCAAGTTCAAATTTGGATGTATATTGTCATAGTAAAAGTGAAAGCATTTGTAACCAAGGGTAATCAGTCAAGTTTGACTAGGTAGGAAGGTTAAATAGGTAAGAATGAGTTGTCAAGAGCTAAATAAGGCCATGAAGGCCATGTCATCATACTGAGAGATCATTGTGTATGTGCTCGAGAGGAGTTATAGTGTGATTCTTATCCCTTTTACATGCTTAGTAAGCTTTGGAGTCAAGATAGGGTTGTTGAGTCTATGTAGGAGCAACAGGGTTTGTATGAACAAGACTAGGGGCATTCTAAGATAGAAAAATGCAATCCAAATCAATAGACTCAAGCTCGAAGGAGATAAGAAAGTGTGTATTCAATGTAATTAAGCATGTATGAAGTTTGAATAAAGAAGTTTGGTTGTTGTTTGAGTGAATTTTGTATGTTATTAAGGGATTGTGCATGCGACACTGTAATAAGACAATGATTAATGAACCCTCCATGACATTTACTCTTGGGATTTCCTTTGATTGCCAAGGTGGAAAGCTAGTGTAGGTAATATGGATCATAAACACAAATTTTATAGCTCTTAATAATGATTGATCTGATGTATATAACTAAGTGTTAGATCACGGCCTTCCAGCTAGGGCTTTACATATCTCGGAATTGAGCCAATGAAATTGATCAAAACCGTCAACTTTTCTTTGTCTAAGCATAAGTAAGAAGCCCTCAAAGTTTCATAGTGTTTGGTTAGATGAAATCGAAGATCTTCTTGACAAAATGTTTGAGCTAGATTCTAAGAACACAATGTACATGTAAAGGCTAGAGTTTGACACTCATTGTGATCGTTATGATCCTCAAACGTGTATGGAGGTAGAACAAAGTTGAATGGACATGTTGAATGATTCTAAAGAGAACTATATAAAGAGTTTGCATCCATTTCAATTATAGAATAGACCGTACATAATTGAGGAAACACGGTAGTAGACAAAAAGGAAGTTTGGTGTCTTTTTGTATAAATTGGGAGGTGTCAAGAACCATGATGATCTAAGATGAGACTAAGAGTCCTTGTAGTAGTGAGATTAAGGTTTTGAGAACAATTTATGAATGGAAATTTCATCATTTCAGTGGGAATTGATTGTCTGAAGCCCTAAGATTGTCCTTGACCACTAAGAAGGCCAATCTAAGAAGGTGAGTTGGGTATAATTGCAAAGGATGAATGCATAAAAGGTTGAAAAACACCTATCTAGGTATGTTTGATGAGTTGGAGTGATTCTAGGGTCATGAATTTGTCTTCATTTTGAGTATGAACCGATATTGTAGATAAGACCGTGTTAAGTCATTATGAAAGGTGTCAAGAAAGTGCATTGAACTAATAACGCTAAAAACTAGTATATGAAAGCTCATGGACATCTATGACATGATAAATAAGGCTTGAAAAACATGGATCCATGCCTTGGAAGGGATCAAATGCAATCTAGGCCTTGAGTTGTGTTAAGAAGGCTCCTTAAGGAGCTTGGGCGAGTATAGAAGAAAGGATGAACGTTGGGGTAGAATACTTGAAACATGACGTGAAGACCAATGCCAATCATCCATAAGGAAGTATACTCCCTTTATAGGATGAATCTAACATGTCTAACAATGGGCATAATCTGTACCTCTGTTTACATCATGAGTTCATAAGAGAGTAAGCATTGTCAGTGAACTAGGGGTGTACAAGTGCTTGTAACCAACATGCATGAGAAATTGTAGTATGATACAGTCTTGTGGAGGTTTAAACATTCCCACAGGCCCTGATTCATGATCATAACCTTCAAGATGATGTCCAATAACCCACATATGCCAAGTGACACTTCGTGAAGAGACATTGAAGCCAAGTTGGGGTGTAAGACAAACATCGCAGATCTTAGTGTGTTAACACCATAAGATAGGTTGAAGGATGACCTTGTTGTATGCATGTGGAGTGTATAATTTAGAGGTGACATGTTTTAGTGGAAGCTTCCATTCCATCTATACTACATTATACACCAAGGAAGGTCTCATTCAAATAGGCATGGTGGTCTAGATTGGCTAGTAGAGTCTCTAATTGAATACTATGGACAATTGATGAAACCAAGCTCGGTGGAAGGACAAAGTGTAGCAATTTCTCAAGGTCATATTGCTTGTAGCAGGTTAAGAAGCAAAAAGGATAGGAGTACCCATAACACATGGGTCTCTTATTATTTATATCTCCCAAATGATGATGAAAGGACTGTCCTTAAGCCCTTCAATAAGGAATAATGGGATGCGAGTACTTGAAATACAAGTCCATTTGTATGGAGGAGCTAAGATGAACATGATTTAAGGGAGTATATGGTATGATGTTCTAGGGGAGTGAGTAGTTCAAGAGCATTTATTAGTCAATAAGAAATATACCGAGCTAAGAAGTGCACCATGAACCCTTAACATAAAGTTTTTGTATCAAATATACATAGAGTTCGGGATTCAAACATTTGCAAGTTTCCCTTAGAAATATTCATCGACCGTGACTTAATTTTTGAGATATCTCCAATGTATGTAGTCTCAACGACCTACACACTACACCCTTTTTATCCTTCATTCAATTGAAAAAAATGACACATTGTTCATATGTTCTTAGTTGTAAGAAAAAAGAGTTTTGCATTGCTTCCCCCCAAAATTTTCCTCAGCCACAAATTTTTCCTCCCTCTAATCCCTTCTTCATCACCCCTCTTCCTCCTATTGATGCATCCCCTTTGTCATTTCCATCACAATTTCATGTCCGATTACCACTAAGGTCAAGATAGGAATGAATAAAGGAGACCAAATTTCAAACCCGAAGATAAAATAGACAATTAAAAATTCAAAACCTTATCGTAGCTTCTAGAAATATCAATGTACCACTCCGTGCATGCATGGTCCACTTACAAAAACAATTTGCCATTATTGAAAGCCGCAATGTTTTTTCATAATCTGCCACTAATGGCAGATGACATGGACATGACGCCAATCTGCTAACGTTTCACACAGCTGGGTTTCTATGCCACAAAATCAGTCTCTTTGCAGGGCTTGAAAAATACAGGTAAAGTAATGGAATGACGTTACAAGTTGGGTAATTCCGGAATGACCTGCACATTGTGCCGTTGTATGTGTTGGGCTGCAAGGAAACCAACCATAGCCCATATCACTGGGAAGCCAAATAACTATCTGGGTTGGATTGACATTGGCAGGGAATTGTCATCATCAATCAATCTTGTCCATACCCTTAAACCGAGGCATTATCACCATACGCCTAAATGGAACAGTAAGGCTCTGCCAAGGTTTCACACAACTGGGAGGGATGTTGCAGGGCCTAGTAACGCCGCACCTGGCTATTGTTTCACTTCTACTTATTGCTCTTTAGGAATTACGTACTGCCCAATTGAAGAGGACAAGAAAACTACTATTTTCCGAATCATGGATGGAATAATTAACGAAGATGGTTTTAAGAATGAGTCCAATCAGGTATTTTCTCTCCTGGGTATGTTTGTTTTTTCAGTAAGAGCGTATGGCTGTAAATGTGGGTTTTTCTTTCCTTTGCCAAAGCTATTCAATGTTGGTAGTAGGTTTTTACGTTCTAAACAAATAAAAGATTCCACCCAATCGCTGGCTGCAAAGGGCAATTGCTATTATTCCAACAGAAGGCCAAACCCTTTTCATATGTGGGATCAAAACCATTTCACATTTTAGAATGGGAGAAAGGCCCACTAATTGGTTATGGTGTCTTCTCAATGTTGGTAGTAGGTTTTATTTTCTAAACAAATCAAAGATTCTACCCAATGGCTGACTGCAAGGGGCAATTGCTATTATTCCAACAGAACGCCAAACCCTTTTCATATTCTGGACCAAAACCATTTCACATTTTAGAATGGGAGATAGACCCACTAACTGGGTTCTGGTGTCTTCAATCTCTTTGTTAATGAGGAAGGGACTTTCGTTCCACTTTTTAACACACATTTAATTAAATTTTCTGTTTGTGGTTTCTTGTTCCCCTTTGGGCGTGTTTGCAGAAGTCTTCCATCATGAAGTGTGTTACATCCGGCATTTAAAATCACCTGCTAACATACTCTACTGGAAGACTTCAAGCTATCACAATCCATAATGTTAAAGAACACAACTTCTGGAATAATTGAGAGTAAGAATTTAAAAATGATGGGCATTTAAAACAGCATTTTGTGGTTCATCATCAGATTGCGAAAATAAAAATAAAAATCCAAAGTTAATTTAAATATTTATATACGTTTATTAACATGACCAATTTTCTATGAGTTGCTGCTGTGAGTTTTTAAACTGTGCTTAGTAAAGTCATTCACCGTGACCAATTTTCCATGAGTGGTTATTTCTTTTGGGACCTCATAGACTTTGGTAATAATCACAAGGCAAGGGGACCTACAAAGCACTTAGGCACTTCTGAGTGATGTTAGTTTCCGAAAGAAAAGAAGTATGCTAAGTCCTGGGTATTTATTGTGTAAGTTTTTCTCTCGCTCACACACTAGTTTTTGCCATTTATTTGATAAATAAAAACGTGTATGATGGTTTATGAATGTGTGAAACCGGGTAATGCTATATAGCAGTCCAAAATTTAAAGCCTGGTCTGTGGGAGCCGAAGCAAATCATTTCTGTGCAGTAATTCTATTGAATAATTCTGTGGGGATAGACTAAGGATTTACCAGATAGTTTTTTCTTTCTTACTAATTAGTTATTGTTTTGATGCCAGATGCTAAGGTTGTAGGCCACTATGTGGTCCTGATTAGTGTTATTGTTTTCAGGTGGCATGGAGCCATTTTGGTAATAGTGATGTATTTATGAATAGAATGGACTGAGCCAAAAGGAACACTTTGGGCTCTGGATCAGATCTTAATAGGATATCTACCTTATCATTGGTGCCCTCTTATTTGTGTTTGCAGCAATAAGCTTTCCTCTTGTTTTCTGCATAGTAAGCCCTGTTGATGGTGCAGCATTGCTCTTTTTCATTTGTCATCATGCTTGTTGTTGTCTATTATTTATGTCCACACAACTAATCTACATTGTAAGGTTCCAATGTATAGAAGGTTGCTTAGGATTAATGTCCAGATGACTAATGTTTATTGCAAGGTTCCATCACAGCAACATAGTAGCAACTAATTTATAGAAGAATGAATTTGCAACTCGATCATTTCTCTGGTATGTTTAAATGCATATTAGCATAATCCTTCAAATTAAAAAAAAAAACATCTTTTCACCTTTTTAAGCTGTACATATGAATGCTTGTATTATTTTTAAAGAGGGAGTCACTTTTGGCTCACTATCTCTCTAACATTAACCAATCCAAATAAAAATTCCATTTGAAGAAGGTTCTACATTCTTTACAATATTTGCTAGAAAATGATTCTATGCCATTTTTTTCACCTCTTTTTCCTATTTTTATTTTGTCACCTAAAGCTTTAAATGTATTTCATATTTTTTTTGAACCTCTTATGTTTTGGTTATTTATGAACATGGCTACTATACTTAAATATATTGAATCCCTTAGGAGAACTCCAGTGGTTTTCAATGCTCATTAAATTTTCTGACCACTGTCCTGTATAGTTTTAGAGCATTGGACAGGTAAGGAAATGGTTTCCTTAGGTTCATTTTCAGTTTAATGTAATAGGTCGAATTCCAACGAATGTGCTTAATTTGTTATTATGAGTTTCATCAGCAGCAACTTAAACTTTCAACATTACTTGCACAAGGAGTGGCTTTGGAGTGAACATCTGAACTTAAATTAGTTTTACAGGTTGAAATGCTAAGAGAGATAGAGGCATCACTAGGCTCCCCTCTGGATTCAGGGCCTCAAGTTCCACCTGCCAAACCACTAGTTATTGTCATTAGCGGACCAAGTGGAGTAGGAAAAGATGCCGTTATCAAGGTATATAATTTATGCTCTGCCCTTCTTATGTATTTATTATATACGTTAAATGTTAGTAACCGGTGAGGTTACTATCTGAATTTTGAAATGGCAGGGCTTGTAAATCATATGATAAAAATTCTGATAACTATTCTTTCGTTAATTTTAAGCTACTTGGGATGTTTTTTTAGTCCAATTCACTGGACTACATTGCTTCATTGTTCAATTAGAATAACCCATTTCGGATATGTCTGACTAGTGGAAATCCAAAATAGATTTTTTATCTTTCTACAACGACTGGCAAGGTATTATTGCAGGATGCAATTTAGTCTAATTTACTGGACTGCATTGCTTTATTATTCCCATAGGATGACACATTTTAGATATGTGTAATTCTTGAAAACTCAAAATAGATTTTTATCTTTTTGAAATGAAGTTAGTTGTTGTTGAAGATTGCTCTTTTCTTTTGTTTATTCTGTACCCCCTCCCCGTACTTTTGGCACACTGCATTGGTTCCATAGTTGCACTATCAGTAATCAGTATTAAGAAAGATGACCTTTGTTCTACTATTATGGTTTTTATATGAAGTCAAACTATTTGTGGCTTGCAACCTTTTATCATCTATCCAGTATGTATCACTACCCTTTTCCATTATTTGGGCACAACTTTCTTTGAATTGCTGACACATATATTTTTTCCTACTCATCCATGTGCTTTATTTTGGGTCTCGACTGTTTTCAAAATCCATGAACCATGAGAAAATGTATAGATGGATAGTAAATGGTGGCTGTATTTTCTTTTCAACGTATTGCAGTACCAATGGATCTATTTATGCTACACTAGGTTGGACTGATCATTTCTCTTTCACAGAGATTGCAAGAAGTGCGTAAGGGAATTCACTTTGTAGTTACAGCTACAACCCGTGCAATGCGGCCAGGTGAAGTTGATGGGAAGGATTACTACTTTGTTAGTAAAGACAAATTTCTCTCAATGATTGAAAAGAATGAACTGCTAGAGTATGCCCTAGTTTATGGAGATTATAAAGGCATTCCTAAGCAACAGGTATTCATTCTCCCGCTTTCTCCTTTTTTACATTCAATTACACAATTGTAGGAATGCCATCGACATGTATACAGATGTAAGATATACATTTATGTTCTCATATATTCCGTCTTGCCAGAAATTGTATTTTCAATTACACTTTGTGCTTTTGATGTTATGCTGTTTCCAAAGAAGTTATTATATTGACTTCGGATGCATCTGAAATTCATTTTGATGACAGTATTAGTCATAATAATTAGAAATAAAAGGAAGCAAAAACAAAATTGAGATGGCTTTCAATTTGCCACAGTATTTGGCATTTAAATACATTAAAGTTTCAGATCAAGGCTTCTTTAATTTTGAACTAGCAATTCTGCCAAGTAGAACTTCAGCAGAACTATACTGCATTAGGCACTATCAATGAAATGAAATTCAATGAAACTATATGATTACAGTTGGCAAACATATTATTTATGTGCTGTAGAGTACTTGCATCCATGAGAGGCACAACCACACAAAACCATAAGACTAATGGGGGCATCTGCACACCCAAAATGTACTGAATTAGTCCTGCAAATCCAAAAGATGGAGGAAAGATTTCTCCAAAAGAGCAACTGTACATTAGAAATTGATTGATGAAAAACCCTTATTAATAACAAAACCATAAGACTAATGGGGGCATCTGCACATCCAAAATGTACTGAATTGGTCCTGCGAATCCAAAAGATGGAGGAAAGATTCCTCCAAAAGAGCAACTGTACATTAGAAATTGATGAATCAAAACCCTTATTAATAACAAAATGAGTAAATTCCAGCACAAGCTACCTACATAACCACATTATTTCTTGACAACATTGCAAAAATATGATGTTATGGATAAAATAGAAAATTCACATCTACAATAAAATATGTTGTGTATAGGTACGCAACATGCCCTCTCCTTTGGTAGGAAGCTTTGTCCCCAAAACAAGATGACCCCACCATAGCGATGCAAGTAGGAAATACAAATAGTAGGCCAATATTAGAACACATGTGAAAGCTGCAATATTCATTGAAGATATGCAATATAGTAACTTAAAAACATGGGAAGACGTCACCAATCTGGAAAAATCCTAAATCGCCGAAATTCTACCATTGGCCTTGAAACACATTAATTCAATAGACTGTTGGATGTAGAATGATGTTGGACTCATGAAATTATAGATAGAATGGTTGCAGCAACCAAAAACTATCCTTCTAGGGCAGTTATTGAACCCCACCTTTCCAAGTGACTTACACTTTTATGGTTCTTGTCCAACCACGTAACTTGGTATCTGCAAGCCCAACAATAGGCCAGCGAAAGGCCCATTCACGCACCTTGTTTTCTTCCTCTTTTGTCTTTGCGATTCCTTTTAATAATGGTCATGACTTCTTGTTTAAAACCCTACCATAATAGTATCCAAAAATCAGATGCCAAATATTGAATGAAAATGAAGATTGTTTTAGTCCAAGGGTTTGGACTTCATTTTTTTCATTATTCTCGGCCTCAATATCTTTCTTGATTACAATTGCTTCATTGTACTGCTTTCTAGTATTTTCACAGCTTGTTGCCTCTTGATCTTCTCCATGAAGATTCTCATTCCATATCACTTGTGGACCATGGTGCTTCCTCATATTCACGTGTTGATTCTCATTCTACAAACTGTGCATTCCCTTATCTTCTCGGCATCCTCATTTCATACCACTACAATGATTAATCTTTTGCAACCTGACAAAGTGGAGGATTTTGTTTCAGGTCCATCAATATTTTCTCTAAGGTTTCCAACATTTCTATAACAAAATGGCTACCTTCTCAAACTGAGCCACCTTCTTAACCACATTGACACTACATATGATCAACTCACTAAGGGGCATGTCCCATCAGATGTAATGAACCCACTTCATGGTACATTATTTCTTGACAATATTACAGAAATATGAGCTTATAGGCAAAAGAGCCCGTTTAAATTCAGGTAAGCAACATTAGTACAATTTAAAAATATCCTGAATTTTCAATGAATATCAAAATGAAATCAATGTCTCTATTTTATAGAATACTGAGATTTGAAAGATTGTCTTCTGTTTTGTCAATGGCATAAAAATACTTCTATTTGAAATAAGTTCTGTCTCGGTGGAAAAAATTAAGATTCTAAAACAAGATTATTTTTGGTGTGCCAAGTCTGAGTATGCGAACTGTAGTCTAAAGCTTTTAACTGGAAGGAAACATACTTTAGATGTAAATACCAAGTTGTCTAAATTTTTTTAATTGGAAGAAAACAATATACAAGAAAATGCTAGTGATTGCATGGTTGGAAGAACATTAAATTTTAGCAGACTCCAAAATTCTATCTATTGATTTTAATGTAGGAAGAATATGAGATGAAGTGCCAACTTTTACATTCTGACATGCGGGATGCTAGTCTACTTCAAAATTATAAGTCTTGGAGGAATCCATTTGCAAAGTGACCAAATTTTGGCTTTTTTCAATAACAATTATGAAATCTATCTACGCAAGAAAATATTTTAACAACTGCCACAATGGGACACTCTCTCAACAGTATAATTTATAATGCATTAGTAAAAATGACTTATTCTAAAGCAGTAAGATGAATTTAACCATAGAAAATGGTTTGGAACGTAACATCACCCGAATTTGCGGTATTAGAAGCGTTGATGTAAAGAGTAAACAATCAAGAAACACCAGAATGATTTAAATCCAGGCATAAGGAACTATTTTAAATCAATAAAATGCATTTTTGTTTAATTGTGATTTGGAGGAGAATACCACCTGAGTTGGTAGTTTTAAAAGCATTTGGTGTAAAGAGTGAAGAGTCAAGAAACACCAGAACATGTTAAAACTAGGCATAAGTCATACATTATGGTTTATAAAAAGCAACTCTCCAAGAAGTCGTGCGGTTAAAAGAGATATCCTATATAAATGGGAATGCTTAGAAGCAAAGAGTGAAACAAAAGTACGTAAATTTTAGCAATGATAGTCCAAGTCACTGTTTATGATCAACATGCACTATAATTTCCATGATCACTAAGTTGACAGTTGTTGTGAACTAAACTTTTACATAATTAAAAAACATACAACACCCTAATATAAAATATGACGGTTGATTGGTGATGATCATTTTCATACTTTTTTCTATTGGAATAGATGTAAATTTAGTCCTGTTGCACCTAAAAGTTAGTTGTGTTGGACTCTCAAAGTGGTCAAAGGAGGTTCTGTATTATTTCTAAAGCTTTGACAAGCTGTCAAGCATGATATTATTTTGAACAATGCAAGGTGTTAGTGATTTCAGTGAATATTTTGTATTTTTTTCATTACCATAGCTTATCCAATGACTTTCAAATAAAGGTGAGCATTTTCCCATTTGTGTCAGTTTAAAGCTGTGGGAGTGATTATTAAATGGATCATTGAAAAATTCGTATCTAGGCAGTTGGCAGTTCAACTAAGAAATCTGAACAAGGAATTCCATTTAATCTTGAAGAGTTAGACTTTGCAACCATGGGATCATAGAGAAACATTTTTCAATCCATGGGATGTCTATAGTCTAAGAATTGAAATATTGCTTTAAGTTATTATTATAGTCAGCATGCATTGCAATCCATCTCAACACGTAGATGGAAATAAATCTTTGCCCATGTTGTCAGTGTGCAATGCAATCCATATCGACAAGTAGATGGAAATAGATCTTTGCCCATGCTGTCAGCGTGAAATGGAATGCATTGCAACAAGTAGATGGAAATAGATATTTGTAGTAGATGACACTCAATGTTCATCATTGTGCTTTCATTAAGAGTCCGACTTGCTAATTAGCGATCACTGATCTGTAGCTTCAAGCAACTTGTCTTATCATTCCTACCCTTTGCAGACATGGGCTGCAATGTAGTTTCATGATTGTGTGCCTTGCAATGACAAGGATTGTTAGCTGGCTACCATAAGTTGAGGCATTTGGCATACAATAAGTTTCTGCGAGTCGTGAATATAGATTTTGAAGATGGACTAGAGTCCAAGCTTGATTGTTTAGAACAATGATGATGACAACGATTGAGAATAAAGCAAGAGAATCCACCAAGTGATTTCAAAATCAATAAAATGTTAAAAACATTAATCTCTTATAACTCCATGCAAAATAAATAAAAACAATAATATTGATGGGCATCTGCATTACTATTTGCATTAAAACCTAGGTTCCATTAAGTTCCCTTTTGGTGGGGCCCTAGGAAATATGGGGACACAAAAATAGGACATCTAGAAGTTCCCCGATTCCTCGGGAAAATGGGGATGCCTAAGGGAACAACGGTACATAAAAATACTAATACTATATAAAACAAAAAATTACATATTAAACTTTTAAAAAATAAATTTAAATTTAACTATAGACAAGTTGTATGTAATTGTCGTTTTTCTTTTTATTATTAGTACAACATGTTAAAATGAAACTACAATGTTACCAATGTTTTAAAAATCGGAACCGCCCCGGAACCGGCCGAGTGTTGGATTGGAACGGAATTGGTTTGAAATTTATGAACCGGTTTACTAAAAAATACATAAAATATTACAATTTTAATGAAAACAATATATTTTAAAGATTCCAATTTCCAAACCATGATTACAAACAATTAGAGACAAAATATGCAAAGTTTGCTCATGTATATACCATGTAAGGGTAAATATAGCAAAATGGCACAAGTGCACTACATATCCTGTTGTCATAAGATCAGTAAAAACTTCAAAATTTTAGTCATGGGCAAAATTTTCATGTTTTGGTCATTGTTCCCCACCTTGCTAACAAAGAGTCAAATTTTGCAAAAATTGGATCAAACCTGTGCAAATCAGTTAATTGAAGAACAGGTAAAGTGGGGAGCAGGTGGAACAGAGGAACAGGTGGACCTGCTCCTCTGTTCCACCTGCTCCCACTTTATCGCCTTGGCCGCATTGCACTAGGAAATCGGTTATATCGGCAAGTTTTAGCACTTGGGGAAATGTTCATTGGTTCTTTGAGTTCTCCGACCTCCCGCCCGCCAACTCCACCCAAAGTTTCCATCGGATAAGTCGGCTGTTAATGGCACCATTCAAACAGTTCTTATGTTCCTGTCATTCCCTGAAACTCTGCACTTACTGCCGAAGCAAAGGAGCAAGGTCAGGGTTGGTTAAGTTGGCCTTTATTGAAACTCGGTGAATTGTTCCTCCATTCCACAGATGCTCCAGAAATCCACCCAAGCCGCAAAAGGTAGAGAATTAGATGAAATTCTATACATATTGAAAGCACGCTAACTGTTTGCTTCGCAGATCGGGATGTAGCTTCATCCTCTCACATTCAAAATGTTTTCTGGATAGTGGAGATGCCAAAATCTCATGGAAAAGGCATTACCCACATTTCAGGGGCTATGGTCAATAAACTCGATGGACTCTTTGCTTCATCCTCCTCATATGGTATTGTTTGTATATAGGAAGTCTAGTTTCTATGCCATGTCAAAGGTGACTGTTAACTGTCAATGTTGCAAA
The DNA here is from genome assembly GCA_018340775.1 of Taxus wallichiana var. yunnanensis. Lineage (NCBI taxonomy): Eukaryota > Viridiplantae > Streptophyta > Pinopsida > Cupressales > Taxaceae > Taxus > Taxus wallichiana. The sequence goes on from CM031244.1 coordinate 358,459,665, forward strand.
CTATACATATGAATATAAGAACAATAATTGCTCTTGCCCTTGTCAGGAAATGCCATAAATTAGATTTCAACTATGGGAGAATCGATTAGAATCAGTTGAAAGAAATTAAGAGAGTTTGAGGTTTCATGTGAAATGTTTGACAAAATGCCTCAATTAAGGAAAACAATAAATTCATGGGACAGTTTTATTGCTAGAAGAACAGTTGATGATTGTATATCGAAAAGGAGGAAACTCATATAATGGACGAGCACTTTGTGACATGTGTAAAGTTGTCTTTTGGAACTCAAGATAATAGCTTTGGTGGGCTCTAGTGAATATCACTGTAAAATTTATGATTGAAGATATGGAACACAAACCATCAATGGTGCATGAAGAAAACAACAGGCTCAGACAACAAGGGTCAATTATGGAACAAAGCATTAGAGATATCCAATAGGATATTAAAAATGAAGCTTCTTTGCAGCTGGAACCATTGGAAATCCAGATCAGTAAGTTGCAATAGGAATTGTAGCCTAAACATGAAGAATTAGAGGTCATTAAGAAAAATAACGAGGAACTTCAACTAGAGCTTTTCAACTCTCAGATTGAAATGACTATTTTGACTGGAGGCATGGTGGAAAATTTGAATGCTTTGATAAAGCAGAAATACCAAATTTAAATTCTACAAGAAACAATTTTGGGTCTGCAAGACCAAATCAAAACAATGTTAGAGCACTCGCTATAGACTATAGAGAAGCACAACATGCTCAAAAATCAGATTGGCAGATCTGGAAGAAAATAGAATAGTTTTCTAGCGAAATCTTGATTTAACAATTCTAGAGAAGAAGGCGCTTCAAAAATTGAAATGTAATAAATTAATTCATTTATCAATTAATTAAAATATCATAATTTGTAAATCATAATGCATAACTCAAGTTGAGTCAACTTGAGACTATAGATATGTTAAGTTTAAAAGTAATTTTATTACTTCTAAAGCATGTGCCTATATAAGGCCAGAAATGTAATTGTAAGGGGATTTTTTTGGACTCTCTCTATCTGCCTCTGGTGGAGAATAATAGCTGTAACTTTGTGCACACTGTTTTTCTCCTTAATTCATGAATACAATGCTTTTCTCATTGTTGCATTAATGCTCCCCAATTGTAAACTCTGTTATTCTATTTATGATTGGATGATGTCATTGACGCTATTTTTCCTTCTTGGTGTATTTGATGCTCTAATATTCAGACTTTGTGCTGGTTGTTAAGGTATGCGGACTTTGTGCCATATCCATGCATTTTGGAGGTGATAAAGACTTTGTGCTTTGTAGCTTTACACTCTTCATTGTATTCTGCCCTTCATGTGAGATAGAGAGATTCTGTTTCATGTTTATATTTGAGATATCACAGCAGTTCTCTGATTCTATTATGCTGTTTTCTCTCTCTTTCTTTCTCCTTCCAATTTTGTTGCCCTTTTGTGCTTTCCGGTTAAAAACACCAAAAATACAAAAACCCCCATCATATGAGGGAACTGCCCCTCTCAAACTCAGAGGAATGGCACCCTGTTGATTGGTGACATTCCCTAACTGCTGCTGATTTTATAGCGCTTCCTTTGGGCAAACCACAAATATATACAACAACATAAAATCCAGCCAACATATCCGAAACAAAATACATAAACAGTGAGACTCTAAATGACCTCTAGACTCTAGAAGTCCAAAAACAATATGCTACAAGCTACTACATGTCTGATTATGATATCAATGATCAAATCATTGATCATCAAACTAGAATAAAGCCAACTAGAAAGTTTTATAAAAAAAAAAGTGTTTTAAATGTCAAATTGGTGTTTATTTTGATACAGGCTGGTTCAGTACAAAATCGATCCCCAAGCCGGTTTTTCTACTAGCTCCATCCATTTATTATTGAACCGTTCAGTCAGTTCTGGTTCAACTGGTTTTTAAAACACTGAATGATACATTGCACACAATGATACATAAACAACTTAAAAGTTCATCCCAATAGTCTTAGGGAATTGTTATTAGTCTAGCATTACATCACAATGATACAAGAAATGCTTTCTTTCCTGAAATATTACATTTCTTAATCAGAAAATTTGAAGTTCGAGCTTGACTGAGATACAAATTGCTGAATGTCTTTCCTTTAACACAACAAATTTTCAATGCAGATAGAAAACTCCTTCCAACTTACACAAAAAATGAAACTGCTATAATGCATCCTTCTTTTTAAAGTTCAGCCCAATGAAACCTGATGAATGTTTAGGGTTGATTTTTTAAATTTTTTCGTAGTTCTATTTTTTGTCTTTTCTTAATTTGGTCCCCACAGGGTACACATCTGCATGGTGAATAGGCAAGGGGACACAGAGGGGCTGTTCGCATGATATAGCTTGGGGACATCCCCTTTGTGCCTCCAAGTCCGATTAATGGGCCACTTTTCCTAGGGAATTGACCCACATGGGTCTGTCCATGTGGAGCAAAGGTTAAAACTTCAACCATTATCTTGGGATAATGAGCTAGGGCTTGATGATTTCCAAAATGCACTTGTTATGTGGAGTAGAAACATAAGATATTTTAACCAAAAATCCTTCTTATGGTAAAAAAACTCAAGCAAGAGGTCCAATTCTAATTTCAATAGGTGTGGCATATCAAACAATTACTCTATTTAGAAAAAATTGCTCTATTTCTGCAGATGGCATGATTGCTTTGGGAAAAAGAAGCTTGAAATGCTGTCAAAAATGCACCTAAAAGTAAATATTTATGCATATTTATTTCATTATCAAAACTTTGTCTTGAATCAATCAGGTGGTCACAATTTTTTGTGCTGATATATTTTGGTATAGGTTGTCCCATGAGTATAACACCAAGTTCTCAATGGCATGTTAGAATCTTATGGTTAGCTTATACCAGGCTTCCTATAGATCATTGAAATCCCTTGGAACACATCAGACAATGATGCAATCTTCATGTTATAATATGGTGTGTATAGCTTCCCTAAATCGCATCGACTTCCGTAATGTTCTTAGAGTTGTACTCTTTATAAGATGGTGCACTAGGTTTTCTCAATCATCACAAACCTAGAACTCTTATATATAGTTGAACATACCACATAATACTTGTAAAAGCGGTTTATAGATCACATTATTATGATGTTGCGGTACCCAAATTCGATCCTCTAGTACTTGGTAAAACAAGTTTGGCATTTAGCCCAACATTTTCCCATTTACATATTTATCGACTAAACTTAAGGCTTCTGACTCTACCTTAGGCTTTGAGTCCACGAGATCATGAATTGTTCTTCAACTAAGCACTTCAAGAATCAATGCACCTCATACAAAACATATCTTTTGACTCTCTCCAAACCATCTCTTGTCTTAGATTCGGTTCCAACGTAAGCTTGGACAGTTTCGTGGGCATAGGACAAGTTTGACTGACAAATCTGTCCCTAGGCCGATGAACTTGTCCCTTATACTTGCAACGATCATCTTTTCAAATGCACAAGCTACCTTAGTCGGGTAGGGTTGGTTGAGCGGAAATCATTTGAATCCGTCATGTATATAACACATGCACCCTTTCCTACTAGGGGTATATAGGGACCCTATGATCAAAGCACCCTTCAAGGACATAGAGCGAAACATTGAAGCGTCTCTCTTAGAGCACATTCAACCGAGCTACTCAAATATGAACACATCTATATTGCTGCCCTAGATCACATGTTTATGCATGACAATCAAGCCAAGCAACAATTTCCAAGTGTTGAGGGCTTAATTAAAGGTTCTTATTCATTTTCTAACCTCTACATTATCATATGATTTGTAAAACTACGCGTGGCTTGATCCCTCTTTGGACTATTGGTACATAGTGCAATGCTCATCGCATCAATGGGGATGCGGTGAGGTCAGTCCAACTCAAATCATACTACTCTTTAGAGCATTGGTACACAACAGTGCTCATTGGATCAGTGGGGAGCGGTGAGGTCAGTTCAACTCAAATCGTGTTAACCCCGTTTAGGGAAAAAGGAGAGTTGACTTGGAGACAAAAAGACATAAGGTACAAAAGCGGCATCATAGATATCCAAATATAGGAAACAGGTCCAACGACATAAGTGAAGTAGGTGCTAAAGGGAGATTGTAGATTCAGACATCAGAGGACTTATTTGTCGATACTCAAATGGATTCTTTTGACGGATCTATCTCTTGACAAATGAACCTGTTCTGCGCTTAGTTCTAGGTCATCACATTTGCCAATTAGTTATATGACATTGCACACTTGCACACCATTTCCAACTAGTTACAGTCCTCTAGCACATAGTGTGAGTCCGAAATGGGGTGAATATGTTCCAAATCCTAACCCTAATTATGTGTTAGTCTCCTTTCTAAAAGTGTGTTGAGCGATATATTGTTCTTTTATAATTTAGGACTGTGATTTTTGTTTTTACTGTTATGATTTACCTTAATACAACATTTGTAATATCTTAAACAGATAAACCCTAGATTTGATATTACAAATGCATATAATTCTTAGTCTTGGGAATTTTGGGTTGTAACATTTCGGTTCATCTTTTTATGCATGTAGTTTGTTTAAGAGTGGGTTATGCCATTTTTGAAACAATTTTCATTTGTTGGGAGATTGCAATTTTGTGATAGGAAGTTTGCTACATCATACACATGATTGTATTGTAAAAATTCATCCTCTTTCTTTAGAATATAAACTATGAAACAATTTTTGATATTGTGTAACAAATAATGGAAATCCCAAAATCATTTTGTATGACTATAGATTGTATATATGGCATTCCCCAAGTTGTAGAGGAATGGAAAGACATCACCCAATAATTTCTTGATGGTCTAGTGTCCAAATTATCAGGCCATAATATTATACAGAAATCAAGGAATCTGCTCTTTTCCATATTGATACGCAAATATGACCTCAAAAAAGAAATATGCTATAATGAGAGAAATGGAAGTTTTGCATGGTCAAGAGAAAATTAAGATTTAAAATGTTAGATTATGGTACTTAAGATTGCATCCTCCAGTAGGGTGCATGTGGAACCTAGGCACACTTGAGCAGAGCGTATGGTCATAGAGAACAATTGTATTATTGTTGGCTGTCTAGATTTAGTAGTTGCTTTTATGTAGATTATTTTCTAGTTTTAGAATAGCAATACTTTATCTAGGAATTTCCTTTGTAAAGTTTGACTGTCTATTTAAGAGCATAGATCCCTAGCATAAATCTAGGTCAAGGGTTGAGTTGAATTCAGAGATGGATCTAGTGATAGGATCTAGGCTATTTTTAGTGCCTCTTCTTCAACTATAAAAGAAGGCTTAGGGTAGGTGTTTTCTTCATTTTGTTTTTCATGTGTGTTTTTTCTAGTGTGTTCCAAAGCATTATAGCTTCTATTTTCTGATTAATAAAATAGTGATGTGATTTGGAATATATCTGAGTTTTAGTTAGTGTTTCTCTATTGTATGTGATTGTAGATTCTAGCATTTAAAGTTCAGCAATTTTGATTGGCTTTCAATTTTGAGCTATCTAGTTGAGGGTTCTTTAAGATCAGAATCTGCTTACCATGGTGTAGAGGAATTTTCAACATGGTATTAGAGCACAATTTCTGAAATCTTCTAGATTTTGTGTATGGAGAGGCTAGTTGTTTGGAGTAGAGATCTGTTTGAGGATTTGCTTCAATCATTGATGAGTACGTCCAAGCTTCAACGATCAAAATCAAAATTGTGTCTCGTAATCAGCACGCCTTTTTGTGGGGTGTGAAACCCTAGTTGATCATGTGATCGTAGAGGTGGAAGAGGTTCTCCTCAAAGGAGAAGTTTTTCATTTTTATTTCTTGAGGAAGATATCAATCAAGAAGAATATCAGAACCTCCGTTACAAATATGCCCAAGATCGATATCACCAAAAATAGATTCTGTCCAAGAATCTGTAAGTCCTATTCCCATCATGGTTCCACAAGTAGAGCAAATCTTGGAGAACACCAAGAAGCCGAAGAAGAAGAACCTGATTGGTCACAAGCAGTGTCTTGGAAAGAAGTTACAGAGCTTGTTGGATCTTCATCACAACATAAAGCTATTTTATCTCAGTATAGTCCATCATTCTTATTTGAAAAGAAGGATGAGGATAAGAAATCAATTGGTATGGTAAAAATAAAACCAGAAGAAGCAGAAAGTATGTTTTTAGGTGAACCATCTGGTACAAAAGCTGAGCCATTGTAAGGTACTGCAAGAACTCAGACACTAGATTGCCATTCTATTGAAGAAATTAAAGAAATGATTCATGGAATGATAGGATGGGCTAACTCTCAAACAACTTTGTATAGAAAAGATCCGCATTTGGTAGTTGAAATGATTGCTAATGGTTTTGTTGGTATAGTTAAAGAATGGTGGGATGCTAATCCACACCAAAAAGATATTTTACAAGGTGGATACTCTGCACTAACTGCTGCTCTTATTAAAGAATTCATTGGTGATGTTAATAGTAATAAGCTTCAGAATACTTCTTTATTCTTAAAAGCTAGATTATGTGATATGAGCAGAATAAAAGAGTATCAATGTTATATGCAAAAGTTGTATTACAATTCTGGCAATATTAATGATCCTACAATGAGGATGAGATATATAGAATCTTTTCCTGCTTATTTCTCTACAGAATATAAGAAGGCCATGCATGGAAAAACTCTTGATGAGTTAAGTCTTGGTGCCATCAATCAGATCATTGATGAGACTAATGCTCGGCTTTGCAGAAAAGAAAGATCGTAAAGAAGCTATTAAGGCTCAAAAAGCCTTAGGCCATAAGTTTTGCCATATGATTGATATTGACCCTTTTGGCTGTGATTCTCAGTTGTCCTCCCACAAGAAGAAGGTATGTACAGAATGTTCTTCTTTTTCAAAGGGAAGGGTCAGGGTAAATACAAGAAATACAAATTCAAGAAGTTCAAAAGGAAAAAGAAGTTCTTTTGTAAATAAAGAACCATATAGAAAGTATCTTTTCGGAAAGAAAAAGTATATCGGTAGAAGAAAAAGTTTATTCCTACATGTTTTATCTGCAGAGAGGAAAGCATTATGCTAATGAGTGCCCACAGAAGATACAGATAAGGGAAAAGCTAAGGTTAATACTCTTGCTGCTAAGGGTATTACTGATAAAGAATATTGTTTGATAAGTGATTCAGATAGTTATTCTTCAGATATTTCTTATCAGTCTTCTAATGAAGAAATTAGAATAAATGTCAGTACAATATTCGATTCGATATCGATAAGACTAACTCGTGATACGCTTCTTTGGCATCATTTGTTAATATGATTTGTGTAAATATGAATGCTAGTTTTCCACATCCTATGATGCCTCTATCTTCAGAGCTTCTTCTCAAGCAATTGCAATTGAGACAAAGTGAGTTTGAAGATTGTCCCCCCTGGGACACTGCAAGAAAGATATTTCTGTCAAATAAAGTCAGAGAACTTGAAAGAAAATATTCTCAGCAATTGAGAATTGAACAAGATAATCAAATCAGAAGAGAAGAAGAAGAAGAAGAAAGAAAAAGAAAGATTGTATTGTCAAGAAAGATCATACTCTCCAGTTCCTTCAAGGCCTCCATTCCAAGGACGAGTCCGTCAAAGGCAAACTCCCTACAGGGGAAGAGGACGAGGAAGAGGTGGAAGAGGTTCTCCTCCAAGGAGAAGTTTTCCATTTTTATTTCCTGAAGAAGATATCAATCAAGAAGAATATCAGAACTCATTACAAATATGCCTACTAGATCGATATCATGATTCCTGATCCAAAACTATGAAGACCTGGAGAAGAAATAGAATTGAGTTTCTCCAGAAGGTAATTGCTAAAGCTACAAATGAGTACAAAAGACTCATTGAAGAAGAAGAAAGAGATAAAAAGGAAGTGAAGATGAAGAAGACTTTGAAGAAGCTTACCAACAGAAATTCTTCATCAAGAAGCAGAAGCATCTGTCTCAACTGAAGAACCAAATGCAGAGGTATGCACAATAAAAGGTGCTCAAAATCCCTTTATTTCTATCATGATTTGTATTCCTAATATTAAGCCATACTCCTTAGATGCCATGATAGATACAGGAGCTGATATCACCTATTAAGGTCTAAAGCCATACCTCCTGATTGTTGGTCTGAGACATATCTTAGAATAAATTTTGATAAAAAAGAAGTCATCTCTAGGTATACAGCCTATGTTCCTATCAGGATAGAAGGTTATGAAAGAACCCTACAGTTTTACCAACATGACATGATATCCTATGACTGCCTGATAGGAGTAGATGCCTTACAAGAATGTGGTACTTTCAGTCTCAATAGGGATTTCATTTCTTTGTTTAACCCAGATGTCCAAATCCCTAGAAAGTACTCATTCAGAACTATAATTCCTTTACCAGAGCCCAAAAAGAGTCTAACCATGAATGGATCCATAAGTCCATAGCTCTGTGTAAAAGTAACATAGATGATATTGTTACAAAGATCAAAAGAGATCTTTGTTCTGATAATCCTCATGCTTTCATTTCTAGAAGAAAGCATGTCTGTTCGCTTGACTTGCAACTTTTAAAGGATGAGAAAGGAAATGAAGTTGTTCCTAAGTTCAAAGCTCATCACAGAGGAATGATTCCCTCTGAAAGAAAGGAATGCCAGGAAGAAATCAAGAAGCTACTTCAAGGAGGATTTATTCAAGAATCTAATTCTCCCTGGGCATGTGCTGCATTCTACGTCAATAAGAGAAGTGAGCAGATTCGGCAAAAGAAAAGGCTTGTAGTTGATTATAAGCCTCTAAATAAATTTGTCACAGTAGTTCAACACCCAATTCCTGCCAAGGATGATTTGTTAGCAAGGATTAAAGGATCTAAGGTTTACAGTAAGTTTGATCTCAAAAGTGGTTTCTATATTCAGATCTTCCTCAATCCTCAAGACACATACAAAACGCATTTGTGGTACCAGTGAGGTCGATTTAATGGAAAGTTCTTCCTTTTGGTTTGAAGATCGCACCTTCCATCTTTCAGAAGAAAATGGATTCCATATTTGGTGAGCTCATGATAATGCCTTTAAATAAGTGGGAGGTCCACCATGATAATGCCTTTAGATAGTGGGGAGGTCCACCATGCTTTCGATAAGACCTAAAGTAGAATCTTATCTAGCTTTATTAAAGATGACAACAAGCCTGTCATCATAGCTTTTACGGACTATACTGGACACTAGGACCAATGTCTTCATCAGATGAGCTGGTAGATTCCCACTCATGTCTTTCTGCAAAGTACTCATCACGAGTATTGCGTTCATACATACCATAATTTTGATAATGATGCAAATCCCACTCAAGATTTCGCATTTGAGATGCCTCCTTTTTGGGAAAAGATACGATCCGGATCCTCAAGAATTGACCAGAGTAGGAGGATGCACGTTCATGGTATGATGGAGGATGATTTTTCTCCACAGATTGTCCATTGGGATTTGCATGATATCCTTAAATGATTGGCAATATATTGCCTATCTCCGTGAGTACTTGGCTTTGATTCCGATATCATTTTCCAAAGTGGATGTCCTTCAGTAAGGCGAGTCTTGAAAACTCGAATCTCCAGAGAGTATTCGCCCGAGAGCCACCGCTTCTTAGCCTTCGCCCTTCGACTGGAATATCATCAGCAGGAGGTTCAACATATCTGAAATGTCTCCATTGCCAATTTAATGTGCAGAATACCATTGGATCTTGCCTTGTATGAAATTTTGTTGTTGGAACTTCTGGATCTACAAACCTACAGGCTACTTCTGTAGTTTGATATGGAGAAACTGAAATGATTCCTCTAGAGAGAAGCAAATGCTGAGCTTCCCAAGACATTTCATTATCACATCTTTTCTTTGAATCCAGATAATTTTGGCAAGTAGCAGTATTCCAAATGCATTCTACAAATTCATGGAAAACCTGAGTGATATTCACATTCCTGGATTGATTCAATTCTCTGCTAGCAAAGTCAAGCAAGAGAATTTTCCTTTCCTTTAATGTGTTCGATATCAAAACTGAAATTATCAACCACATACCCCATCTCTGCAATCTATTGAATGCAGTTTTATTGGCAAGGGATCACCATTATTCATTCTTGCCTTAAAATCTTTCAAATCTGACCTAAGAATGAAATGTTCATTTTGAATAAAAAATAAGAAAGCTTTAATGGCTTTCTTAGCAGCAAGAATCTCCTTATGAGTTGAATGATATTTCAATTCAGAACCTTGAATGAACCAGATGCATACCTGCAAATCTTTTCTTTACCGCTGTCTGTTTTTTCTTTCAGAATAGCTCCCCAATAATGCTCACTAGCATCTGTTTCAATTATCTTTAATCCTTGACCAGGCAAGGACATGGCAGTGTGTTCGTAACTGTTTCTTGATTCTTTTAATAGCCTGAGTCATTTCCTCAGACCATGCAGGGCATTCTTCTTCAATCTTTTATTGAGAAGAATTCTATCAACAGAACAATGTCTTTGTAGAATCCTGCAACATAATTTACACATCCAAGAAATCTTTGCAATTGTTCTTTTTCTGTAATTTGATCAGAAATTCTTGGATTTTAGACACAATATGACTCTGCATTTCTATGGATCCATCTTTTATCTTTATTCCCAAAAAATCCATTTCATCTTTGAAAACATCCATTTTTGTAGGAGACAAGCATAAACCATTCTGATAGACTGTCTCATAAAATTTTTCAAGATGATCAATATGTTCTTTTGGTGATTTGGAGAATATTAGTATATCATCAATATATACTAATAGGAATTCAGAGAGCTCACCAAATATGGAATCCATTTTCTTCTGGAAAAATAGAAGGTGCAGTCTTTAAACCAAAAGGAAGAACTTTCCATTCATATTGACCTCCTGGTACCACAAATGCAGTTTTGTATGTGTCTTCAGGCTTGAGGAAGATCTGCCAGAAAACCACTTTTCAGATCAAACTTACTATAAACTTTAGATCCTTTAATCCTGGCTAACAAATCATCCTTGGCAGGAATTGGGTGTTGAACAGCAGACAAATTTATTTAGAGGCTTATAATCTACTACAAGCCTTTTCTTTTGCCGAATCTGCTCACTTCTCTTATTGACGTAGAATGCAGCACATGCCCAGGAGAATTAGATTCTTGAATGAATCCTCCTTGAAGTAGCTTCTTGATTTCTTCCTGGCATTCCTTTCTTTCAGAGGGAATCATTCCTCTGTGATGAGCTTTGAACTTAGGAACAACTTCATTTCCTTTTTCATCCTTTACAAGCTGCAAATCAAGTGAACATATGCTTTCTTCTAGAAATGAAAGCATGAGGATTATCAGAACAAAGATTTCTTTTGATCTTTGTAACAATATCATCTATGTTACTTTTACACAAAGCTATGGACTTATGGATCCATTCATGGTTAGACTCTTTTTTGGGCTCTGGTAAAGGAATTATAGTTCGAATGAGTACTTTCTAGGGATTTGGACATCTGGGTTAAACAAAGAAATGAAATCCCTATTGAGACCGAAAGTACCACATTCTCAGTAAGGCAACTACTCCTATCAGTGCAAATCATAGGATATCATGTCATGCTGGTAAAACTGTAGGGTTCTTTCATAACCTTCTATTCTGATAGGAACATAGGCTATACCTAGAGATGACTTCTTTTTATCAAAATTAATTTTAAGATATGTCTCAGACCAACAATCAGGAGGTATGGCTTTAGACCTTAATAGGCTAATATCTGCACCAGTATCTATCATGGCATCTATGGAGTATGGCTTAATATTAGGAATACAAATCATGATAGAAATGAAGGGATTTTGAGCACCTTTTATTGTGCATACCTCTACATTTGGTTCTTCAACTGACAGATGCTTCTGCTTCTTGATGAAGAATTTGTTGATAAGCTTCTTCAAAGTCTTCTTCATCTTCAGCTTCCTTTTTATCTCTTTCTTCTTCTTCAATGAGTCTTTTGTACTCATTTGTAGCTTTAGCAATTATCTTCTGAGAAACTCAATTCTGTTTCTTCTCCAGGTCTTCATAGTTTCTGGATCAGGAATCATGATATCGATTAGGCATATTTGTAAGTTCTCCCGATATTCTTCTTGATTGATATCTTCCTCGGAAATAAAAATGGAAAACTTCTCCTTGAGGAGAACCTCTTCCACCTCTTCCTCGTCCTCTTCCCTCAGTAGGAGTTTGCCTTTGACGGACTCGTCCTTCAATGGAGGCCTTGGAGGAACTGGAGAGTATGATCTTTCCTGACAATACAACATTTCTTTTTCTTTCTCTTCTTCTTCTTCTCTTCTGATTTGATTATCTTGTTCAATTCTCAACTGCTGAGAATATTTTCTTTCAAGTTCTTTGACTTTATTTGAAAGAAATATCTTTCTTGGCAAGTTGTCCCAAGGGGGACAGTCTTCAAACTCACTTTGTCTCAACTCTGCAGTTGCTTGAGAAGAAGCTCTGAAGATAAAGGCATCATAGGATGCGGAAACTAGCATTCATATTTACACAAACCATATTAACAAATGATGGCAAAGAACTGTATCTCCGAGTTAGTGCTATCGTGTATCTCGAATCAATACTATACAACATTTATTCTAATTTCTTCATTAGAAGACTGATAAGAAATATCTGAAGAATAACTATCTGAATCACTATCAAACAATATTCTTCATTATTAATACCCTTAGCAGCAAGAGTATTAACCTTAGCTTTTCCTTATCTCGTATCCTTCGAGAGCATTCATTTGCATAATGCTTTCTTCTACGATAAAACATGTAGGAACAAACTTTTTTCTTCTACCAACATACTTTTCTTTCGAAAAAGATACTTTCTATATGGTTCTTTATTTATAAAAGAATTTTTATTCTTTCTCTTGAATTTGCTATATTTCTTGTATTTACCCCGACCAACTTGGGTTTCCTACCCGTTCTCACATCTCTGGTTACGCTGGCCCAATAGATCACGCGCAATGGCAACCGCCAAAGTATGTAGGAGAGTGACTTGTTGGAGGATGCTCTAAGTGCCTCTGGAAGTCGATTGTATATGGAAGAAACAATATTAGGGTACCTTGTGGAGAAGAAGGTTATGCCTCTTGTAGATCCCAAAGTTTTGGCACAATACAACAAGAAAATAGTAAAGGTGAAGCATATCGGATATCCTATTGGATTCGGTGAAGGACCCTTTGATCCCTCATATTGCCACCAATAAGACTCGCAAAGAGGTGTATGATGCCTTGAGAACTTTGTACGAAAGTGTGAAAGTATGATGCTTTTCAAGAACAAGCTCAACACAATCCACATGAGCAAGACAAATACAATGGCAAACTATTTGATGAAGCTAGTGGAACTTAGAAATCAGATTGATGCATTGGTGATGAAGTCAAAGATAATGAGCTAGTCCAGATTGCTATGAATGGCTTCAGTCCACCATGGCACAACTTCGCCAAGATTGTCTCGTGATCATGAGAAGTCACGGTTTTGAGCAATTGTGGGATGCTTCATTGAGAACAAATGAGACGTCAAGTCTCAAACAATTTTAAGGATCATGTTTCACCAAACCCTCATTAGGAAGGTGAGGAAGGGAGGATTCATAAATGTTTAGAAGAAGAGAGAAGACCTAGGGTCTTCTAATCACCAAAAGAAGGATATGAATCATATCAAGTGCTTCGATTGCAACAAGCATGGCAACTACGCTTCTCGGTGTCCAAAGAAGAAGAAAGGGATGGGTAAAAATGGTTTGCAGGAAGTGTGGAAGCTTTAGGAGTAGACAAGTGACTTCCGTGCTTGACATAACCTTTGCCATCGCATCATGCCTTTTTACCAACACAGTCTCAGGTGTTGGGTGGTATGTTGATAGTGGAGCCTCAAGACATATGACTTCAAACAAGGCATCCTTTTTTAGATCAAGGAACAACATACCGATACGTAAGTGGCACTTAGTGTTGATGTCAAGTACTCAATGGCTGGAATAGGGTCTATCTCATTCCACGTGCCAATAGGAATCGCAAAGCTTCATTAGGTACTATTTGTTCTTGGTATGACTAGGAATCTTATTATAGTTTCTTGTCTAACAAATATGAAGTGTAGGGCTGAATTTGATGATCAACAAGTAATCATTAGGAAATTGTTGTCATGTAAATGCGCAAACAAGAAAATTCTCAATTTTCGAGCAGGACAACCATAGCATACTTGAATTTTTTTATCCAAAGATCATTATGAGCCCTCCTTCCTATCACCCTAATCCTCGAGTCAGTCCTATCCATTCTCTCTAAAGTGGTCTGAAGTGTCGTGTCAATTTGTTCTTAGGTGATCTAGGGGTATCCAGTCATTCCATGTTCTTCCCAAGTCAGATCTACCAAGACAAGCTTCTCAACAAGCTTGGGAAGGGTTGTTCTCAAGACTTCTCAAGGCTGATGTACACCCCTCATAATAGAACAAAGAGCCAAAACCCATCAAGAAGGCGTAACGGAGATCCAAGAACATTTTTCAATCAGTTTTGGAAGGTTCTGGGAAGTTTTGCAAGTTTTGGAGCAAGTTCAGCAAAGGTGAGTCTTGGAGGCCTAGGCAACGCACAGTGCAAAAACAGCCCCTGAGCTTCGGGAGGTGATTTTGGGAGCTCTAGAAGGAGTTAAGATTCAAACGAGATATTGTTGGATAGGTAATTAAAATCTCTACAAGATTGTGGAATCAGATTCTTCACAAAACCTTGGCGCACTATGTCCCCATCAAGTTTTCCTCATGCACATCATCGAAGCTAGAACAAAAATCCTGAATTACATGGGGTAAATGGTGGAATCAAGCTCTAAAACCTCACCATCGATTCAAGGCCATTTCCATCAAGATCGTATAAATTTCATCAATAAACTCCACCTAAGTTCCAGATATGATCCCGACAAGATGCCCCCAAGGTAAATCTCCAACAGTTAGCCATTTTTGGGTTGGAAATCCAACCAATGGGAGAGTGGTGCACTTTTTTGCACCAAGTGCACCAAAGCTTTGGTGCAAGAAAATGCGCCCCTACCTCATTTGGACCCCGAGACCCTCCACACGACCAAGTTTCAGCTCTTTCTTGCAAGTTAAGCCCCTAGGCTTCATTTTGCAGCCCTCGCTCCATGCAATCGCGTGTTGCCACTTGTCAAGCTAGGGTGAGGGCGCATTTTTGTGTCCCATGTGCACCAAAGCTTTGGGACAGTTGGGACACAAAATGCCCCAACCCTCCCATTTAGGCTCTTAGTCCCCAATGTGACCTAGTCTCAGCCCCCAGGGAGAAGGCGGTCAAAACAAGTACCTGATCTTTGGCGGAAGATTCTAGGAGCTCTGTAAGGAGTTAGGAGGCAAACAAATACTCATTGGAAAGCTAAGAGAATCCTTTATAAGGTGGAATCATCGATTTTTCATAAACCCTTGGCGCTTTTCATGGGAGCTCATTCTTCGTAGGGACAGCTAGTGTTCCTAATAAAAATGGGGAAATTTCAGGAAGTTTCAGGCTGAATCAAGCTATTAGACTATCACCATTGTGTTTAAAAGGCATTTTCCATGCAAATTCATATAAGCACCAAAAACTCCTCCAAGAACTCATGATACGACCTCGACAAGTTGCTCCACAAGGTAAAGGAGTTAGTCATTTTTGGTGAAATTTTGGACCAATGGGAGAGTGGCGCACTTTTGTGCACCAAGTGCACCAAAGGCTTGGTGCAATAGGTGCAATAAAATGCACCACCCTTCCATTTAAGCCCCTGAACCTCAATGTGACCTCCTTTAAGCCCCTTTTCGCAATCTAAGCCCTCAGTGCACATTTTCCTAGCCCCCGCTCCGTCCAACCGGAATCCGCCAAGTGGCCCAATAGGGATGGGGCACACTGTTTTGCACCAAATGCACCAAGCTCTTGGTGCACAGAATGCGCTCCTCAACTTGAAGAAATATGCAAGTTTTTCATATTGCCGTGCTTTGCTATCACGCTTCTCTTTTTCCCTTCACACGCACAAGAAATCTTCAACTGTCAAAGAAACCTTCCTCTTCTCCATCACTGCTCGCATCCAGACCTTCCCCGACATCATCACCATAATTTATCCATCATTCCTCACTGCTACAATAAGAGAATAGAAGATTTCAAGCCAAAACCATGCCCATGTGTTGCTAGAAACCCTCGTTGGCAAAATCAAAGAAGTGTTCATATCTCATGACCTAGAGCACGGATTGAGATGAAACCTTTTGTAGACTTTCTAATTTTCAGAGGCCATCAAGCAACAATTCACGGAATTTCAAATGGTGCCCTTGACCATTTAATTCAACAAAAACTCCATTTTGTGCCCTAGCTTCCATTTGTAAGATTTCCCATCAATCTAGCAATGGATGAAGATGGAATTGTGAACATAAACTCCAAACAACAAACCTATCCCGATGGAGTCGATTTCATAGCAATCGGAGGTCAAAAAGAATTTGTAAAAACTTTGACTCCATTAATGGCTGCCATGGAAGTTCTGTCCCTGAAGCCCGCCGCTAACAAAAATTTTGTTTTTTATTTTTGAGCTTTCAATGAGCGAAACACAAGTGAAATTTGGAGCATGTGATTGCGACGAAGAGCCGAATCCAAAAAGTTGTTCTGTCATGCAAAACCGAGGTTTCAAGCTTCCGCCACTTACTAAAAATAGCATATTCTATGCTTCCCCACATGCTATAAATGGCGAGTCCCCCCGAATTGCAAGTCTAATCACTCTAGGACAATCAGAAAAGGTGTAAAATGGAAAGTAAGGTAGAAAATGATTTTTTTCCCAAAATAGCAGGTCCCCAAAAAGCAACCTGCTAAAAATAGAAATATGCTCAAAATAGCAATACCTCGGCTGACGAAGAAATGGAATGTACTGAAGGTTCTGAAGGTGAAACTGGAGCAAGACAGTGATATGTCCCAAAATAACAGGGCATGGTCTCATATTCTAAAAATAGAAAGTTTTCATTTTGGGAGCGAGAAAGTTGCAGATGGCTTTGTTTTCACTCACCTTACTACTTTTGGACTCTCCTTCGGATAATGAGATGGTTTCATGGGTCAAACAGAGGAATGAGAACTTCACAGAGGTCCTGAAGCATCATCCTGAGTGCAATGGTATGCAGAGGCAAAACAGGGCATCGCAAGGCACATCATGTGAATCCATCTTCGTCACTCAAGGAGTTGGGTGATTCAAAGTGGGTTGGTCAGAGCGAGTTTAATGAGTCAAGGAGTTCATCAACCAAGTTTCAAGGAGGGTCATCGTGGGCATTGTATGTGTTCATCCCGAGCTCGCATTAGGAAATCTCATAACAATGTTTCTGAACACTCATTTTGTGGTCCAGGGTGTCTCATGCATCATGTAGAGGTTGTGATCGTCATCGACAAGATCTTCATTAAGGCGAGGTATCCCTACTCATGCTTCGGAGCATTTCTTCCTTTCTCTCCTTCTTCATTCTTTCTCCTCTTCTCTCCCCTTCTCTATAATTCTTCGTTTTAATAAAATGCCCTTATTTTATAAAAGGGGACTTAATGTTCTTCCTAAGAATGCCAAAAGTCACGAATGGAAAAGACAAATGAAAGGTCACCATGGGGGTAGATGAAGAGTCATTTTTGTTCTATATAATGTAATGGCATACTCTTGCTTAAGGGTTGTCGATTTTGTACTCAAGAGAGAGATCACTACTTGTGAAGAAACAAAGGAGATAACTATTTCTTCTAGCTCCTTTCCCTATGTTCTTCTACTTCTAACTATGCACATTTTTTTCAAAGCATCAATGAAGAAAGGAGTTTCATACCTTTTTTGATGAGGAGGTTTTGGAAACTTTGAGTTCTTAATCTTAACTCATCTTGTTACCACTTGCGAAATTGTTTTCTTCTAAGTATATGTGTGTTGGAATTTTCTGGTTAACGGTTGTAGGAATATGATTTTCTACCCGCAACGTTAATCCCCTCTCTTTTTCTCACTCCCTTTCCCACTCTCCTAACAAATTCCTCTCTTGCAGTTATCGCAAGATTTTGTCATAGGTCGCTGGAGTGTCCTTGTTGGATCCTTGGCCGTCAGGCCACCAACGATTTCGATTTCTGACATGCATAATAAGTGGAGCCGTGCCACCCAAGCAGAGGGACCTAGAATCTTGGAGACGTTGGCAAGAAATCCACAAATTTATCCCCTGACAAATTTTCTCGCCAACAGAAACATAGCCCCGAGCTTGGTCAAGTCTTGGCTAGGGAGTTTGAGAGGGTTGACTTCACAAGTTGGTGGCAGATCCGGTGAAGCGGAGAGCTTTCTTGACCAACAATGACAATCTGTGCAAGCTTTGTCACAAAATATTTGGGCTCTTAAACCATGAATCATTACCTCTTTTGCAGGACATGGTGGTTGGATTCCCTAACTTCAAGGTGGAAAAGAGGGGTTTGCAAGGGATGTGCACATGACAAACATGTCAAGGATATTTTCTAAGTGGCGAGCAGGTCAAGGGGGATTCTAGATCTGATTCATTGAGACATCTATGGACCTATGTCATCGGCCTTGTTGACACGTAATTCATACTGTGTTGCTTTCATTGATGATTCTTCTAGAAAAACTTGAATTTATTTTGTGAAGACCAAGGATGAGGTCTTCAATAGGTTCAAGTAGTTCAAATCCCTTATTGAGAACCAGTGAGGTAAGGAGATCAGACAATGGTATGCCTCCAATGACTTTGACGCCTTTTGTAGAGAAGGATCAAGAGGGATTTCACAATACCATACAACCCGCAACAAAATGGGGTTTGCAGAAAGAAAGAATGTGTCTATAGTAGACTCCGCCAAGTTTATGGCTTATGACTTAGAGATCTATATGTGTTTCTTTGGGAAGCAGCTTGTAGTGATGTAGACTACATATTGAAAAAGTGTCCTCACAGAGTATTGAAGGACAAGTCTCTAGAGGAAGCTTCTATAGGGGAGAAATCAGATGTTTCTCATTTCAAAGTGTTTGGGAGTCCAATTTTCATTCATGTTCTAGAGGAGAAGAAGATGAAGCTTGAACCCTCCAATTTGAAGGGTATTCTAGTTGGCTACAGTGAGACCTTGTAAGCCTTACATGATCTATGTGCCAAGAGAAAGATGGTAGTGAGTTGGAATGTGAAGGTGGATGAGGATGCATGGTCTTCCAAATCCTAGGTGCTTTCAACAACAATTGAGGAGACAACACTTGCTGCCCCAAGTGTTGATATACACGTGTGAAGGAGTACACACTCGATAAGGCAATATCCAATACATGGGCCCTAGAATGTACATAGGAAGGCGAGGCGAGGAGGGGGCCGGGGTGTTGCTTGAGTCTCGAAGAAACCTTTGCATTGAGTTTTTCAGTTTACCAATCGTTGATGTCATAGGTCGAGTCAAAGACCCGAGTATTGACCATATATGAGATTTCAACCTTCTTTGTTGCTTAGTAGCTTAGTGGAAGAACGGTTGGCTGTCAACGAATTGGTTTAAGGTTCAAATCTTATTTGAGGAGTCTTTTTCTTCAGCTTTTTTGATTGTATAGCTACTCTTAAGGTTTCATGTACTTGTTTGTTTTCTTTTTGTTGATTTGATACTCCATGCAAGTTTGGCACGGTGGCTAGTAGGAAGACCTTACTAGAAGGTCATGCAAATTGAATATCTATGTTTAATATCATCTTGGGTGTACTCGATATAAATAATAAAATAAATATCATATGCAATGTACAAATCTTTGTTTGTGAAAGTTCCAAGGCTTCGTGCTCTGCTATCCTCACAGCCTTTAATATACCTATGTCCACTAGGATGGGCCGGTTGCACTATACGTTATTTGCAACGTTCTTACTCGACTAGAGACTAGCCGAAGTTGCACTATCGTATTTGCACTATACGTATGTTCAATATGATGGGCTGGTTGAACTAATGAACTAATAGTTTGAAAATGACTCTTAGTCACTCTATAGTGGAGTTTTGTCGGTGAGGAGGGATTCGAACCCTCGATACCTTGGTTTCTAGACATGTGCTCTAATCCTCTGAGCTACAAGCCTCTAGATACACGAGATCTGTTCCTAAGAGTCCCTTCCAGAGACTTAGGAAAAAAGAAAGGGCATGTGTATCGCAGGTGTGGAGTGGGAAAGAAAGAATGTCGGTGTTTTGAAGAAAAGAAGATTACCTTAGCTTAAGTAAGCTTATTATGGC
This sequence comes from Taxus wallichiana var. yunnanensis, assembly GCA_018340775.1. NCBI lineage: Eukaryota > Viridiplantae > Streptophyta > Pinopsida > Cupressales > Taxaceae > Taxus > Taxus wallichiana. Next base: position 358,479,818 of record CM031244.1, read on the forward strand.
ATTGAGCTATTTTTACTTAGTGCTTGATCTCAAAATCATCACCATAGTAGAGTTTAATCAAGTTTGGGATGGATTGGTGGGGTTCCCCTATGCTTGAGACACCAAAATTTAAAACCGTACTTGAACCTCTTCTTTTACTAGATGAGTGCATAAAAAAAGGTGGATGGAGCCCTTAAACTTCTACATACAATGGAAAAATACTCATACCAAGTACGATGCTCTAATCTTTACTGGGTAGTTGTTTAGAAAGGGTCCCTTGTTTAAACGGAAGGTTAAGTCCCATGAGGCTTTACTTGAGCAGGAGGATGTTCTGCTGACCAATTGAAACCCTAGTTCATAAAGTGAACTAGGGTCAGACCTCGGTAATAGACACGATATCTCAAGTTTGAGTCTCGAGTGTCAACTTCAGCTAGAGTTAAGTTTCTTGACATGCATTGGAGTGGATGAAGAGGACTGAAGAAGCCTATATGCCTGAAACTTCGTTTTTCCTAGATGTATAGCCTTCTTGCATTCTATTGATTCATTCTAGGAGGGTCAAGTCATCCTTTGGAGAGATCTAGGTCCTTAAGTTGATTGATTGGCCCTTAGTTAGGCTATAACATTATTTAGGTCAAGTGAATTTGGCACAAAACTGCACCTCATAAAGTATCTGGATCAGGGTTATTTTGCCTTTATTGGCCACTCATTAGTTTAGTAGACAATACTGACCTTATCATACTAAAATATTATGAGGGAATAATGTATGGGTAATATGCATACAAGTACTTTGGGGAGTCTCTTGATGGAAAAATTGGATTTTAACACACTATTTATCTTTCCATTTGAAAATTTGAAGTGATAGAGCAGGAAAGTATCCCTGATTGCGCTTCATTAAAAAAAAGACTCTCACTCATGTCCCAGCTTTCTCCATCCATTGTCTCAACTCTCAACAATTTATGAGAAGGTTAGATCCCTGTAAATTGAAAAATCAAAGCTTGGTTATGGCGTTTTTCAATTAGTAGGGTTCAGGGTTTAGCTCTCAAACTGGAGCACTATCACTTTTATGTAGGCATTTAGTCAAAAAGATGTGAGAAAGCTTTTCCATTTTTAACAATAGATGAGTTTCTATCACAGTTTCCCTGGTGCAGACATGCCCTTCTCTCTTTCCTGCAAGTATCTTTGGGGATCCTTCCCTTGCCTTAGCTTCCACTGTCTAAGATCATAGCAAATAAATGAAAACACACAAGACGACCTGTATAATGATTGATCGAAACCAGTATTGTGGAGAGAAGAAACCCTAGATGATCACTCCAGCTGTTGAATACCCTTCCCGGGCCTTCTTTATTTCAACTGGCATAACCACATCGATCCAATATTTTAATGAAAATCTCAGTCAAAACTAAGTCAACTACTGCTGGCAGCCTGGCACTATTGATTTGTATGGCACATACTCTATGTTGAAATGTTATAATGGGTAATCAAGCTCATAGACGATTTATGTAATGATACAATGTTTATTTATGAATCTAATTATTGAATGATATGCAATATTTTAACTGTATTATATTATATTATATTATATTGTATTGAGTTTATGTTGTACCGTGATGGTTGTATAAGACATGGCTCATAATAGGCATGATAAAACCATAGCCTATAATTTCTTGCCCAAACATCTAATTACTTTTATGAGAGACTATGGTGGCACAAGATTGAACAGGGGCCTCATATAGACTACTTGGCCTACAGTTGATAAATTGCTGAATCTGGGAGCAAAAACTTACTTCCAACATGACATACATTTACATCACCTATTACTTTATTCAATCATAAAATAAAATTATATACATGACATTTTACAGTGAGTCATGTTAGGTGACTCAATAGATCAGCGATTCCACCTTGGGTCCTTTGTGAATTACCTATGTAATTCGCTCACTTGGTTGTTACATTGTATAATCACTTGACATACCAAGTACAATGTAGACTAGATATAAAACACACCAAGTACAATAATTCCTAAGTGATTCAATCACAGTTAAACAATTTAATGGCAATCTCTTACAAAAAGAATCCTCCAGCATCAGTGTTGGATAAAGTACAGGGTCTTCGTTGTTGTGTTGCACAAATTTTAATACAAAACGGCCCAATATTATGAGTAGTGTAAAAACTATATTGCCAAATGTACCACATGATATATTGTATAGAGTCTAGACTATAGTGGATGTAGCTGAAGTTTTAATAATGAAAGTTTAAATTACCCAAGAGTACTGCACGGTAAGGATTAACCATATAGGAAATCTATTCAAGGATTTGGCTACAGGCTTGAGTGCTGAGTTACATTTTAGAGTGGAGACCACCTAGAAAAAAGGGGCAAACCTTTTAATGGAGGATATGTGGAAAGCATTCTACTTAGATTGGAATGCTTGGTCTTCTTGATGATGGATCACAGAGTGTAATCTGATGCATCGATTAAACATACTCGCATGGTTTTTAATTTAAGCCCTTTTATTTATCACATATTTCATTAGGGTCTGGGTAGCTTCCTTATTGTAATTCATGTTCTCCTTGAGGAATTTAATATCTTAGGAGTTGCTGAAGCTCCTGGGCATGTTCGAAAGCTTGTCGCTGGTATTGTTGAAAGTAGCTGCCACTCAAGTCAGTCACTCTGCTCAACCAAAAAAATGCATATGCTAATGAAACATTGATTTTGAAGCTTGAAATTCATTCTTTCGTACTCTTTGACGTGGGGTCATGCAAAATAGGTCCCCAGCAGCCAACATTTCCATGGTTATGTCTGTGACTGTCTTGCCAGCATATGGAAACCATTAAAGGCTCCCGCACATACTCATGCTTGAGCTCATCATAAGGCTCATTTTGGTCATGTGCTGCAAGGGTGAGCTCAATTCTGGACCAACCAAGATTATGGATGTATGAGAGTTACCTTCTTGTGGCAGGTAGGGTTTTGGTAGCCCATTTATGATTTTTATTTTAGCGCAATTTTGATTTCCTTCACTTTACCCTATAATTTAGCTGATACTACTACTGTTTGTGACAACGACCGTCTTTAATCTGGTTGTTGCTCTCTAAGTGCTATCTCGCTTGTGATTGGTGCATCTCCTAACCCGTGATTGAATTGACTTTATAGATACGAGAATCATCATCTTCCAGAAGGTATATCCTGCTTGAAGAAGATTCCTGGTGTCTTTATGGCATCCACATTATTTGGTATTCTTTGTCAGCCCCTTGAAGTCAGATTGGTCTATTAGTGCAATACCTTGCTTCTTTTGAATGAAAATGCTGGCTGGTTAGAAGTTTTTGGATGTGAAGTAGGTGGTCAAAAGCCTTTATTATTTGGCAAGTACGAGGTGTAAAGTATTGGAGCCAGCAAGATGCACATATTAGGTGGTGTTCATATTTGGGGTTGGGCGTTATTGATGAGAGTATGAGCTTTCAGTCCCTTTCTATTATTAAGAGGGGGATACTCAAATTCCAGCCTATCAAAATGCCTTGTAATTAAGACAATGTTTCTGCTACATGGTTGGAGCTACGACTTACATTAGCTTGATAGGCTAGAACTAAGTTTCCCGGTGGTCCATAATGAGCCCCCATGCCTGTTTTGCATGTTTGTGTTGAGTTACACCACCAAAATTTAGCTTTAGATATGTGTGAGGTGGAGATGTCCATTGGTGTATGGGGACGAGGATGAATTTAGGTGTTATTTACTTAGGTGGGAGACACCAAAAGTTATACTAACCACGGTTGATGGAGTTGTGAACCAAGAATGTTGCTATAGGGTTATATTAAAAATGAAGTGAAATCACAGTAATGCACGCGAATGACCAAAAGCAGGCCAATGGGACTCGAGAATACATCCAATTACAATAGAAAGTGTTAGGGCAAAAGGACCCTAGAATCAAAGACTAGTTAAATAAAACAGAACAAAATTACTCAAAATGAATGGGGGGGTAAACCCAAAGTAGTAAAGCCCCAACCTATTCTGTTTGATTTAACTGGCAAAGAGTCTTTGGTCGCACTGAATCCATATGTTCCTGCACACAGAGGAGGGTTTGATTTGATGCTAAATTCAGGTGTAGGCAGATTCTGTCTTTGCTTTTTGGGTTAGGTGTTAAACAAATCTTGTATATCAATGAAGGGTCCTTGTTCTTGAAAGGGCTATTTTCTACCGACTTACTAGATTTCTCCAGAATTCAATGATTTGTTGTTCCCACAAATTGTGACAAATTGGACACCTGGAGGGTCCCAGCCAAACTCTTTTTAGTTTTTCCTGGAGTATCCACTGTCAGTATTGTTTTGTGGATCACCAACCGCATGATTGCTTAATATCTTTGGCCAGGTTTTGTTTTACCATGATCTGTGCCAAATACTCATTGCATTTCTGGTTGGTTCCTTTGTCTGCAATGTGTTATATGATGAATAGGTAGACATAGGAATGCTGATTATTTGCTTAAATAAGTTGTCACTGGTTTAGCACAACTGACTTGAGTGACAACCTATTTGGCATAGGAAATCAATGCTTCGTTAGCAAATGCATTTTTGGGTCGAGCACTGTGACTAACCTGAGTGGCAGCTACTTTCAATTTCAACACCAGTGACAAGTGTTCAAAGTTCAAACAACCTATTTAGCACAACAGACTTGATTATTTGCCTAAATAGGTAGTCATAGGAAATGTTGATTATTTGCTTAAATAGTTTAGCTGCCATTTAAGGCAGTCACCGTGTCAAACCAAAAAAATGCATGTGCAAATGAGACGCTGATTATTTGTTTTTTTAATCCCATTTATAAATTATTGTATTGCTGCATTATTATTAGCTTTAAACTGGATGAGGGATTCCTTTCCATATTGTGTTGGAGGCGTCTATAAGGATTGTGTTGGTTTGAGGGCCCCTAAGGTGTCCCTAGTATCAAGGAATTCCCAGCATCCCTTGTTCAAGTACTCTTATAGTCAAAATTGGAATGTCGAAAGGTGTCTTTATTGTTTTGAATACCAGCTACAGGAGATTAAGCAATTTCTCTCTAACAGCCCTGTGTCTACTTATAGTCCTGTCCATTACTTTGGTTTTATGGTGCCCTGGCTATTGGTCTGGTCCATATAGTCTTTTGTGTTCTGTTTTATATTACGGCCATGAAACAATCTGTCGTCAATTTGCTATCTTTTGGTTCTCGGGTTATGTCTTTTTTCAAATTGTTTTTGTAAACATCTTTTGTTTTGCTGAGCTGTTGCCCGTATATTAATACCAAAATTTCTCCTTTCCCATAACTAAGAAAAGAAAAAGAGTGTTATAACACCCAATGTGTGGAGATCTGCTGAATGAAGATTAAGTGTCTAGATATAGAGTATGCAAGCAGTGATCAAATTTGTATAAGAATATAAGGCATATTTATAAGGTGTCTCTTTACAAGTTGGTTGTAACCGGTTGTAACTACATCAACCGTTTTGTAACTTCTTCGTTTATAATAAATAGATGGACACACAATCTCAAATGTGTGCAATCCACCTTTTCTCTATTCTTTCTCTCTCTGCATATTCTAACATTGGTATCAGAGCGTGGGGCAAGCAAAGAGAGGGAGGAAGAAAGATATTTTCGTGAGTCCCATTAGGGCACGCTGAAGAAGGAAGACATTTTCGTTTTTGAAAGAAATCACGAGAAGATTTTTGAGGGTCGAAGTAAACAGTCTTGTTCGTGAAGATTTGTTGCACAGTCGGAAATCAAGGGCACGCCATTAGGGCACGAAAAATCACACTGCATACGAATCGAATCAAGAATACACTCGCGTTTTTCAAAAAAAAAAGTCACAAAAATACAATCGTGAATGACACGTTTTTCAGGAAATTAATATTTTCGAGCACGAAAATATAGTCGCGAATGGCACGTTTTTCAGGAAAATAACAACATTTTTGAGCACAAATAGTCAGATTTTAATAGCCACGAAAAATCGTGATTTTAGACATTTTTATAGTTGCGATTTGCGCTAATATGGTGCATTATTACAATGTCACGAATTGCTAGGGCACAAACATTTTTCACAGACATAAGGCAGGAAAGACGCAGAAGCAAAAAGACTACTCACGCGCTAGGCACTAATCACTGTGCAACTGTAATTTTATTTTATTTAATTTATTCATTGCCAAAATACGCGAGCTTGTATTTATTCTATTTTATTAAAATGGAAATGCCCATAGAAAAATATTCGGTCTAAATTTTCATACATGGAGAGTGAAAATACAAATGCAACTTATGAATAAAAATTTGTGGGGCATTATAAACGGGAAAGAGACAACACCTACCGATGCATCGAAATTGTTAGAATGGCAAAGCAGAGATGATAGAGCGAAAGCTATTATTGGCCTTGCTCTCTGACTCTGAACTTCATCATGTAGATCTAGACAAATCATCGAAGGAAATTTGGGATACTCTAAATAAATTATTTGGAGCGAAGCAGTCAATGCCAAATTTTTCCTGAAACTTCAGTTATATAGGTTCAAAATGGATGACGGAGTCTCTATGTCAAGCCACACCAATAATCTAAGGTCCTTGATCAGACAACTAGCAAAAGTGAAAGCTGCGATTGAGGATGAGGATGCCAAAGCTATCCTATTAAATAGTCTATCTTCAAAATATAGCAATGTAGTTTTTACCCTCAGTCAAATTCAATCTCAATCTCTAGATGATATGATAGCAGCTCTTCTAGCTGAGGAAAAACGAACCACAAAGGATGCAGAAGGTCATTCCCAGCAAGAAAGTGCATTCTATTCTAGAACCAGACAATATCGTAGAAGATCAGATAAAGATAAATCGGAGATTGAATGTCATTATTGTAAGAAAAGAGGTCACACAACATGGGATTGTTGTGTTCGAGCCAATGATGTGCTCAAGGGTAAAGTCATATCAAATACAACCAATATAACCATGGTTGAAGACCCACCGATGCAGAAGGTAGTGAGGACAGTGACGAATACGTGCTATAAAGATGCTCTAAACTTTGAAGGCAAGAAAGGATACAGGGTAGATGAAGCTCGGTATGGATGGTTGCTCAGATAGTTTGGGAGACTGTGGATCTTGGGAATTATACCCTCACGAGGGTCATGAGACAACTTGATGGAGCTTGTGGATGGCTCAGTATGGATGGTTGTCCAATAATTCGGGAGATCTGTGATTCGGGAGTTCGGGAGGTGGAATCCGGGAACTTGGGAATTCAGCTTGGGAGCTACACCTTTACGAAGGTCATGAAGTAGCTTGATGGAGCCCTACCTAATCATAGCATTGCTTTCAAAGTGAAAGTGTTTGAAGATTGCGTAGTTCTGTTTTGTTCTATTTTGTTAGATTGTTTGTTTTTGCTTTATGTAGAATAAGCCTTAAGAGGGGGTATAAGAATATAAGGCATATTTATAAGGTGTCTCTTTACAAGTTGGTTGTAACCGGTTGTAACTACATCAACCGTTTTGTAACTTCTTCGTTTATAATAAATAGACGGACACACAATCTCAAATGTGTGCAATCCACCTTTTCTCTATTCTTTCTCTCTCTGCATATTCTAACAATTTGAGGGGTTCCTGTTTCTTTTTGTTTGAATGGAGATGTTTTATGAAGCCCCATACTTGTGAAGGGTTCCAAATTATCTTTCCCTTTTTATTGAAAGGGAAACTAAACACTATCATTATTTTTTATATTTTCTTAGATGGAAAATTTGTTTTTTACAGATTATTTAAATGGCACTGTCAGAGATGTTTGATGGAATCACCATCCAGTCTTTCCGACTGTCATTGATCCATGTTCTTTGGAGGATCTTGCTTGCCCCACATGGCTATTTGTATTAGTACTGCAACCACATGGGTTGGGGCTTAACTGCTTTGGGTACACCCCTCATTTATTTTCGGTGCTTTGGTTCTTTTTGTTTAGTTAGTCTTTGATCCTAAGGCCTTTTACTCTAGCACTTTCTATTGTAATTGGATGTATTCTCAAGCCCATTGACCTACTTATGGTTATTTGTGGACATTAATCATAACTATTTTTTCTTTCTATCACAACTATGCACATTTATATTTTTTTACTAAGCTTTTGATTTTGTTAAATATGCATGTTTGTATCTTCATTTGCTTGTAAACATGTGAATACTAACATGATAGTCACCATTCTCATAGAGATGATAGCCATACAGAGGTTTCTTCCTCGCTATTGAGCTTCTTAATAATTTCTCACATTATGTCTCCTATTGATCTATCCAGAATTCCTTTTTGTTTAATAACCTTCAGACTTGCAACCAAAATCATGCTAAAGGTAAAATCTGGCCGGCTAAAGGTGCTCGTATAGGCCGTTCACGAAGTTTCTTTTCAAAAACAACTATGATAGAACTGAAAACTACCCATGGCAATACATTACAAAACTAGTCCTCACAAAAAAAACTAAAAGAGATACCAAATGTAAATCTCCAAATACCCATGAGATGATAGTGAAACTCAAAATACCATTAACCCAGATGCCAATACCACCGACCATGGACGAAAGGCCAAGCAAGCAGTGACCTCATCCAATGAAGAGATGGGGCTGCCAACTGAAACCACTTAGGTCCTCGAAAAGAAGTTGCGATCCTGAGACATAGCGGGGTTAAGAGGGATATATATGGCCCCAATTTTCACTCTTTGGGAAACAAAGGAAAGTGAAAATTCCTCCTGTCCACCCTACCATTCCTTGAAGATATGCAACAAGATAATCTGTTACCTGCAATAACTTTTGGCAAGAAGCCAACAAAACCATTTGGGTTTCAGGTGTGCCCATTGTCTCCTGCATAGCTGAAAGAGAGCTTGCAAAAATCTGAACCAATTTTCTAGTACTCCAACTTTTACGAGGATTAACATTGCAAGCCAACAGCAAATCATAAATGCCAGCAAAATTAATATGGAATACCATTGTCATGAAACTCTCAAACCAAATCATCCTGAATGGGTTGGAATATACATCCAAGCCCTCATGTTGACCTCTTCACCATTACCTGTGGGCCACAGCTATGTATGCTTCTAGCAGTGGCCTATGAGGCTGTTGAGGACATGCAGGAAAGGGTACAACTGTTGATTTCTTGTCTTAATGGCTACGAGGGTTGAAAGCCACATTCATATGAAGCTGATGCTCTGGCTATGCTTTCTCTTTAGCCCACCCACCACAGCACCTTTGTCTGCAAATTTTGTTCGAGCACCCAGCACAAGCACTGAACCACTGCAGACCACACTGCTTCAAATCCATCTCGAAAAGACTCAGCATCTTCAATAAAAATGCACATGGTAAGTCGTAAGTCCTTTGAACCCTAAAATAGCCCTCCCAAGTCCTTCGAATAAAACCAACCATTCTTTTCTTTTAACAAAGTCTCTGGTGAAGACCATGGAATAATCTGCTGGGGCACCTTTAACTTTAGTACAAGTACTATAACCAGAACCTTAAGATATTTCAAATCACCACTTGCATCCACGCTTCCATCCTTGAAGTCTCAAATTTAAATCTGGTTATTTTTATGTGCGAAGCCCACATATTTAATACTCCATCATACCACATTGTCGTGTTTAATGATGTTAGGGAAGAAGTGCTGAGGGGAAGATGACTATCGGACGAATACAGTAATACCAATACTGGTGCCTGACGTCCATTTTTTTCGATAAAAAGATTAATTATATTATGAAGTAGAGGGGTTACATAAACTGCAGCCCCTGAGATACAATCAGGAGTCTGACAGAGCTGCTCAGAACATGAATGCTAACTATGAAAATCAGAGCAACAGAAGGATACTCAAAATCCTACAAAGGCTACAATGTACAACTCCATATTTATCTTTTCACGTATCAAATATAGATTAAAAGTGCGTAGACTAAGACTAAGGAACAAACTTCTAAGCAACAAATACATTATAACTGACAGATAAACTTGGCTTCTATGTGGATACAGCGGTAGTGTCATCCCAAGTATCCGATAATTCAAAACCAAAGACTTGCAAATGTAGAGGTCGTGTAGTATTCCTGTGTCTATTTGTCATTGTGTGGTCCCATCTGGCGCTCACCTTTCATTAGAATACTATGCCAACATACCACTTGTATGTTCTAACATGCTTTGCGATCAACCACCATCACACAGAAGTTGCGGAAAGGATTTAAAGCACAAGTTAAAGATGCTCCCATGACTACGTTGATGGCTATGCAGAGCCATGCAGAGGCCAATGTCCAAAACTATGCTTATTGCCCATGGGAGGATAAAGGTGAGGGCTGTATGCTAAGCAGCCCTCGCCTTATTGAAAGGGCTTACATGCACGGTACAACTAACAGGCACCAATCTTCTTTCTAATCTTTTGTTTTGTTATAAATGCCAATGTTCTTATAAAACTTCTTAGTAATTATTTTTTTGGTTTTATATAGATAAAGCTTTTTTGATGTGTTTACTCGAATCATTCAATTTAAAGGATTGCACTAAACAAGCTACTTAATTACCTTACTATCATTATCTATGCCTTCTGATTTTATGCAGATTTTATCTTTGAAGTATTAGAACGCTTTAACATAGTGGAAGCAACATATGACAGGAAGAGGCAAACCATACCACAGGTTTCTAGAAGAAATAATTAAAAATTTATCTTAAATTATTCTAGATTTATCCTAATTATGAGTAAGATGTTTTACGTAGCATCCAAAACAATTCTAGTCCTACTTCTCTCCCATAAGAAAGGAAGGGTAAGAAATGACCTCACAATGTTGTTCACTTTAGCAGGCATGCCTTTGTATTCTATTTATGAAAACTTGTACTACTGGAGTGTGTTGATGCCCATAAGCTTGCACTTGACCTTTTCCACTTGTTTCCATGTTCCAGTTGCCCTTTTGTTCCACTTACTTAATGTTGACTACCACCGTTATGGGGTCTAGAATTTGGACAATGGACTCCCAACTTTAAGCTCTATACCTTTCTGTCTTAAGTTATAAATTTCAAAGCAAATTCTAGCATAGCATCTGGTCTTAACTCTCGGTTATATGTGATTTTGATGTTTGGGTATTGAATGACATATTTTTGTGTTATCCTTCTTTTAGAAGTTTGGTGGTGACATTTCTATAACGGGAAGAAGAACCTTCAAAGGGTTCTGAAGATTTCAAATTTGAACCTTATATATACGCCAAATTTTTATTGCCATGGACATTATAGAAGATATTTGTGTATATATGATTCAAAATCAATAGTATCCTGCATGCTTTTTTAATTCTTGTGCTACAAGTTTACCTAACTTTTTCACAAAGCCTATAGCGTCATAGGCACCTTTCATGTGATGCAGCTTTTGATTAAGGCCATCTGTACATATTCTGATGCACTGTGTCCTGTAAATTTTTGTTCCAGATACGAGATTTCATGTCCAAAGGATATGACATTGTTCTTAGGGTGGATGTACAAGGAGCAGCTACATTGAGATCAATTCTTGGTAATGGTGCCCTGTATGTATTTCTTGTTGCAGAAAGTGAGGTCTCCCTTGTAAAGAGGCTTATGGATAGGAAGACAGAAACAAAGGAAAAGCTTGTAGTGCGCATTTCTACCTCCAGAGATGAGGTTAGGCGTATGGCTGAATTTGATTATGCAGTAGTGAATGCTGAGGGACAACTTGAAAAAACAGTAAATCTTATTCTTTCTATCATTGATGCTGAAAAGGCTAGAGTACAACAGAGAATGGTTAATATTTAGTATCAAAAATGTTTTTGCTGCCACTATCCGAGTAAAGTGAAGTAGACAAATTGCAAATAACAAGGTATTTTAATCATAATTCAAGCGATGTCACTTATTTTTATTTCATTGGCATCTTGAAGAGAGCTTTTGGAAATAGCAAAGAAATAGAAAAATCAATGCATTTAATATTTACATGATATAGTTTTCCATTGGAAATTTTGCCTTTCGTGTGGAGTAAAGCAGAATATTTTCTATAAACTGCCTTTCATGTGCATTTTCAAATATTTGTCCAATTTTCCTGTTTATTAAGAGTAATGTTGCCAATCAACAAAGTCTATCGTGACGATTTGAGGAATTTCAGCTCTTTTTGTAGGGGTTTTCTGAAGAGATTTCGTTTCATTTCTTGAGTCTAATAATTGGTTTACAATTGTGATAAAGAGGTGGCATTTACATTTCATATCTTTGAGGCGATCTTGTTAGGTTAATTATATTAGCTTTTGTGATCTTTATGAGATAATTGTGCGAAAAGATCCCGAAATTTGAAAAGAGACACTAGAGAAGGTAAGGAGACTGTCTAACCAAAGACTGCAAATCCTGTCAGTTAATAGAATGTACCAGCAAATGTCTAGCTGTAAGCTCTTTTCAATGAGATATGCTCATAATTGTCATGTGAATAAGGCAGTTCATGCCGCTCCATGTATATAATAATTTACCAGCTCAAGTTGATTGTGGGGACAGTGCACATTCAATGGTTTAGAGTAGAAATAATTGGAAATGGTATTTGTAGCCCTCCTTGTCTTTCACCTTCTGTTTTGTATGGCATTGGGTTGATAGTGATTTAATTCAAGATCATGCGGAGGGTGCATCCGCATATGGCATATGGACCATCTGAAATGCAATTGGTTTCTTACATATTCAACATTTAAATGCATCTATTGTAGCTCACTTGCGGTATTTTTATTTTGTTACATTTTGAACCCAAATGACGAGTTCTACTCTCTTGTGATAGTTAATTTTTTTTTGTAGGAAATCTTAAAATCTCAAATACCTGATTACATTATGGAAAACTCAAGTTTCAAAATCCAACTAGCATCATTTAGGAATATTTCTATTTACCGAAAGTGAATATATCAACACCACTTGTTATGGGTTCACTTTCATATGCATAAACTACAAATGCAATTACAACCCAATGGCTAAGAGATTCAAAGCATGTGTAGTACCACCGCTTTTGTTTCGCCCCGTCAGTGAGAGTATGGGTTCCTTCACGAAGTGATTTGTCTATTATCAAGCACCCCATTTTGGCGTTGTGAGAAATTTCTTTTATAAGTTATTAAGGCTTGAAATCTCGTCTTCAAGCTTTTTTTTATACTTGTGATAAAATGATAATATTACAAATACTAGCAATTGTACGCGAACCGTGCGATGTGAACGCGAAGGGGCAACATAAGACGAGGTTGAATTTGAGGGAGGAAAACATAAAAGTAAGAAGAGGGGTGTAGAAGAGGGGGTTAGAGGGAGGAGAAGTGTTAGGAAATAAGGGATAAAATATGCGGAATAATCCTTCACAAAATCGCAACAGTAGAAACTAATATGCATAAAATATTACAGATCTCAAATAAAATTGCGAATAAAATAACACAACACGTAGATGATTTAACGTGGTTCATCCAATTTGGGCTACGTCCACCAAGAATCACTTGCTCGATTTTATTACAAGCCACCGCTCTCTCAATACAATACCCAGATATGTTTGGAGCTATGCTCAACAAACTCTACAGAATTCATACCCGAATTCAAAACACATCTGTAATGTTTCATCATATCTACCATATGCACAAAACCATATAAATAGACAACTACTTAAGCAATTTTACAAAACCGTGGGTATCAAAACCATGGGTCAAAACCGTCCCATAAACCTATGGGTCAAAAAATCCTCCCATATGAGAAAATCACGTTTCCCAATATATTGGACATGTTTTAAGGTAAGACAACGTGGAAAGTGTACAAGACTTTTAGTGTATAGTCTTCAACACTTTCTCACATGAAAACAGGGTCCACAACCTAACAAGAAGCAAATGAGAGATGATATTATCGGGTGGAATTATTTCGAGGAAGCTAACTTTCTTAGGAGGAGGAACGTATGGAACATGTGCATATTTTTCCAAATGTGCTATGGAGAAAGGGGATACGAGAACATGGGCCATTAGTAACTACGAATTCAACCTACTCAGCCTGTATGAATTCCTGGAATTTGTCTAATCCTTTGGTAGATCGACCTCCACAGACTGCCCAAAAGGAAGACAACCAACAACCGGATAATTCAGACAGAAAACCCTAGCTTTGAATCAGTAAACCAACATTTCGTTGGGGAGAACACGAGACATACGATCACAATCAAATGGTCGGCATCGCCCACAACCCTGTACTTAGCACGGAGGAGATGAACAACAACGCAAAGCACCTACAGAAAAGTTGTTCGGTCAGATACAATTAAATTATTATTACGTAGGCAAAGTCGTTCGGTCAGATCAAATTAAATTATTATTACGTCATCGATGCTTGGATGTTAGTCTAAGCCGTCCACATCCTTTCCCGTTGTCAAAGGGGGTAAGCCTCGACCTAGTTGTGAACGCCCTATTGCTTGAGTGCTCACGTGGATGGTGAAAATTTATTCCAGGGACGTATGACAACGATCGAATGCCATCCGTCGCCTAGAGCCCTGTACTTGGCATGAAGGAGATGAACGGTGACACATAACACCTATAAGCAAAGCCCTTCGGCCTGGTAAAATTAAAGTATTATTATGGCATTGATGTTTGGATGTTAATCTACATAGTTGAAATTAAGGGTTTGCACAATTAGGACACATTTTAAATTTGTTTTTAAGGACATTCGATATAGATATTCCTTAGATTGATAAGATTGTGGTAGAGAAGATACGATATGAATCGTATAGATTGAAAAGTATTGTATTTGTTGTTTGTTTCTCCATGTATTTAACAACAAAATAAAAGTTGAGTGAGGAAAAAAGACCCATGTCAAACAAACCCACCAACCAGGGTAACCGCTCTTCAAAACCCAAAGCAAAACATGGAGAGCGACACATCCTAAACGACGTTGCAAACCTGTCATTTTCTTTGCATAACAATAGAAGCACTTTATTAGGCATTAACCATGTTGAAACCCAAGTTAACGTTGTAAATTTAGCATTAATTAGATAGTTGCAACCAAAAATTAATTACACAAATAAACAAAATAAATAAATAAACAAAACATTAGGGGGAATTGCACTAAACAAAGCTCTCGTTAATAGCCGACCTAAAATCGACACTATTAAGGGCTAAATCAGACTTGCACACGTAGATAAATTTGTATACCTAATATCTCGTCATCTTACTATGTACAAATTGATTGATCTGGGTCTGTATTTGTATTTGAAGCGAGTTCAAGTGTCTCTGATAGGAAACTATTGTGTTGTTGTTTTGTTTCCACCGTCGGATCATAAGCACAGGCTGGGAGTATGCTAAACAGTGTGACCGTTGGATTAGACCTGACAGAAGTCATGCCGCCATCGCCTTGACGTGGAGCACTTCCCACCATTTAGATTTCAACGCATGCACGACCTAACAATCTGCGCCACTGATTTCACCCAATCTGTCAAAGCCAGGAGGATGCATTTTATATAGAAACGCCTTTGACGTAATAAACATCACTTCTTAATAATTACTTAAGGTGATGTGTGCACAGTAATTCGATTAACATTGCCATGCTGACGTGGAAATTAGTATACATTATTTTTGTGCAATTACAACTCATATCGCGGACAAATGGTGACAACGACCATGGGAGATTGAGATTTGTGCCGGCCGTGTTTTTAAATCAGTTTTGAAAACTAAAAATATAGTATTTAATGTATTATTGTAATTACACGTTTATTGGGAAGGGCGTTACTTTAATTAGAAAACGTTAATTTAATTTATATTTTGAATCATCCCCAATTTAGAAACATAAAAATATTCCAGCGTGGGAGGAAAGGAATAAACAAATATATAAATCCAGAGAGCAAACTAAGTAGATGACTGTGATTAAAATCGTATGCAACGAAGGATAAGATTTAAAAGATCACAAGGAAAGTAACCGTGAATTGCAGTCTTTTTACCTCAACTCGATCGTCACGGTTAAATTAGTGGGTTGAGAATTTTGAGAATTCGACAGGAAGGAACTATAATCGTAGGTGACAGATCCCTGACTGGAGAGAGGCACAAGCCTGTCTGGAATTCGGGAATTTTAGCCTCTCCTTCCAACATTTTCAATGCCTCTGCAATACTCGATCTGAATGCCACCATTACGTGCGCACACAGAATACCCGCCAAAACGAATCTTTCCATTGTGCTCTGAAACCCAATCTCACGGATTCTCGTGTCTACGACTTCCAGGGTTTTGCCCTATCTTACAAGCCTCCACGCCCAATCTATGATGAGATAATCTGAGGAAGCTCCACGAAAGTATCCAGAGCTTTTCTGCCACTCATTATCTCCAACAACACCACGCCAAAGTCTGTAGACATCGCTCCGATCTGTGAGTTGGCCGTATAGAGCATATTCCGGGGCCAAATAGCCGTGCGTGCCGACTATTCGCGTCGTGAGGTGGGATTGCCCTTCCGTGCTTTGATCCTTGCCAGTCCGAAATCCGCAACGCAGTTTTCTTTTGATCTAAAAAAATAAAATTGTAAGCAAAATTGTTAAAAATATCAAATCTACAAAAATAACCACTAAAAAAATAAAATTGTTAAAAATATCAAATCTGCAAAAATAACCACTAAAAAAATAAAATTGTTAAAAATAGCTAAACCGTCATTTAGGCCATCAAATTTGACACAATCCCATGAATGTTCGAAAATATCAAATCTACAAAAATAACCACTAAAAAAATAAAATTGTTAAAAATATTAAATTTGCAAAAATAACCATTAAAAAAATAAAATTGTTAAAAATAACTAAACCATCATTTAGGCCGTCAAATTTGACACACCCCATGAATGTCTCAAAGCCTTTTCCCATAGGGGTAATGCCTTCTGGCGTAATTATCATGGTTTTAGGATAAATTTACACAACTTTACACACACACACATAATAAACGTATTTGATTAAAATGTTTTATTTTTAAAAAAAGGGGTTAATAATAATAATATATAATGATTAAAATTTAAAATGACAATATAATAAACTAGCAATCGCGCGATGGAGCGTGCGATGTGGACACCATAAGGGATCGAAATGTGTATTGTTCCATACTGTGGGCTATATTTGCATCGGGAGTGGAACACAACGTAGGTAGGAAATGTATTAGTAACTCTATGTGGATGGATTAGGGGTTGATTAGTGAGGATCATGTATATATGAGTGTATGAATGAACGAAAATGAATATCTGTTAAGTGATGGTTACAAATATCTAAACGAGAAGCACCACATTTAAAACCAATAGTTATGAAATCCATCTTTTGTGGGGTCAATATTTATGCCAAAAGTTGAATTTGTGATAAGCTTCACTTGCACCCCTCTCATTGAAATTATGAAGCTTGTGTGGTGGCATGTTGGGTGTCTCCATCAACTAACGAAATGGATGCTTGCGGAAACAATCCTATAGCTTTCCATGTCGATGACAAAAGACATAATCTTAGTAGATTTCCTTTGTCTAGGGGTCGCTTCCTACATATTGATGTTTTCTTGTTTATTTGCTTTAAAAAATTTGAAAATTTCACCATGGAATGCATGAGAAACATGTTGTATCTAAGGTACATTTTGAAGATGATTGTCAGATTCAAAAATTGCACTCTTGGGTGGAAATATTTTATGAAGATATATGAGAAGAAATTTATTGGCTAATCTATGCTTTCCTTGGATGAAGTTTCTTCTGTCAAACTACCCATTGGTTGCTCACTTCAGGGAAGTTGTTCAAAGGAAAGGTGTGAATTATGGAAAGGTTCTAGTTGAAGTTTTTTGTATGTCGTATAACAAGATAGTGAGTTGGTCAAAGGATAAATTTGTAGTCCAAACCCAAAATAGGAAATTATGAAATATTCCATAAGAACAAAAATGTTTATAAGAAGGTCATGAAATAATAAAACACAATCACAAACTCCTTCAATGCCTATCCACTCCTCTGTAATATACTGAGTCAAATATAGTGATGGTAGGCCTCTATATATAGATAAGATAGACTTGCACACACCCTTGAACACATGGAAATAAGGTCCAGGGATCACAAAAACACTATATAAAGTGATTTAAAAGCTGTACTTTATAATATACTCCTCCAGCCAAATTCAAGCTATTGCTCGAGTAACTTGTTTTCCTTGGATTACAATTATAAGTTTCACGCGAGCTACTTAATTGGCCTAAACACATGCGAACAAAAGTGAAGAATGCATGCCAATTAGACAACCAAGTTCTTCCTTACAATCAGAACCCAAGAAAAGGGTAAAAGAAGCATAAATACAAAGAAAATTCCAATGAGATGATGGTTTTCCATTGAGCAATGGAAAAATGAGAGTTGTGTTAATTTGCATATCTTTACATTAAGGAAATGAAGGTGCTTCTTCTACCCATGTCTGGAGGACTGGTGGTTGGAAATGACGAATAAGAATAATGAAAACAGAGATGTAATAGAACTTAATTAATCAAGCTTATAAGTTTTTCCATTTGAAGTTAAACCAAAATTGTGAAAGGTAACGAAATTTCTACTTGTCTTTATGCAAGACAATCTACATAATACAAATGGTTTAGAGAAGATTATTAATACAAGTATCATCTTTTGTGGCTTCCTTTGCAAATTATAGAATACAAAACATTTTAACTATTATAGAATGATTTGCAAGATTATAAGATTTTTATCCTCAACACCAAATATAGGAATGTTGTCACCAGAGTCCATACAGCCGAAGAAATTGCAATCCAGTTATCATATTTCTAAATCCCTCCCCAAAATCCTTCAAAGTGACCCAAAATATTTTATCAAAAATAAATATTTTCAATTCTTTTGAGAAGAGAGCTCCTACTTGGACATACAAACATAAAAAACCATTTACAGAGAGCAAACATAATGTGGCAACTAATAAAAAACATAAAACATAGTGCTTGAAAGCACAACCTCAAGCAAATTCACCTTAAAGTAAGCCCAATCACATATGGGACGGAAAATATCACAAACATGGTTTAGGATTATTTGCACTACTCATTAGTGTAATGTACCTCAAATGCTAGAATGGATAATACAATTCCTTTTTCATTATGTTTCAGATGGCTATCACTCTTGTTGGATTAATTAGTGCCATATCTTTCTGATTTGATTAATGGCGAGGACACCTTACCCACCAATACCTATAAACAGGATGTAATAACAAAATTATTAAAATTCACCAACTCCTCCGACATGTGTCCTAGGAAAACCCGGAAAAGTGACAATCCATGGGATAGGCACAAACTGCCAGCAATGAAGTGTTGGAAAGTCATTAAAAGACTCCAAAGGGAAACATTAGATGAGAGAAGATAATCAAATCTTTGATCCTGAGCCAAAATGATTCACTTGATAAATATATAAATTAGAGTTTGCTGCAGAGAGCCCAAAAACAACATTAGATATACATAGAACTTGATTAATGACCTGATCTAATTTTAGGATTGATTTCACTTTGCTTTGTAAACTATCAATCAAATAATAGACAACCCCTGCTTCCTACAAATCATAAACTGTGTTCAAAATAAACTTCCTATATATAATTTACGCTCCAAGTCTTTTTCAAACAAAGCCAACAAAGTCTCACTATATTTTAACTAACCGAAAATCATGACAACATTCAATGTGAAATTTCATTTTCTCTTGTTCTCTGTACTAATTCATTGTAGATGAATTATTGAAGAGAACGTGATGTACTTATCTACACTGTAGATCAATAGAGGAAATAGCAAATTCACTTGGTTTGAGCAGGTCTTGTAAGCTTGAGATTCCTTTGACATATTAGGAAAAAAGAATAAACAAGTGCAAAGTTTCTGTTGCATGGAAAGGATGGCATACCAAATGCATAATCCGTCATAGGGTTATATTCATTATGAATAGTTGTATCTCCATCTGCATACCAAGCTATTTCATCTCCCTTCTGAATTTCTCATGAACTACACCACATTCATTTAGATCTTCACAATATAACTAAATCATAGTTCAAATTCACTACATAACAAGAAATTCTTTAAATCTCATTAAACAATGCACACAATCACCATAACAAAAGAACACGTGGACAAAACCATTTATATGGAAATAAGGTAATCGTAAAACTCCAGAGTTGATCAAAGCTATGTTAATTCATCCTTTAACGCAACTTAGGGATAGCTATTACAAATTGCAAATACATAACTAAAATATTAGAGCACCATAATTGATCCACCAGTATAAGCCTCCTCTTAATTGAGATATAAATTTCACCATACATTAACATTTTAAATTTCTACTACCAAAAATATACATTTGAAAGATTTTAATGACGTCCACGAGACTGAAGAGTCTATGGGACCAAACGAAACCGATACATTAAGCAGTTTTCAGACTCTTTGCCATATCAACTCTTCTACTGTGAATCTTGAGCACTAAACCAATGATCTTTTGAAGTTTTGTTTCTGCAAATAACTCATTTAAGTTGTCCACTTTTAATTCGTTTTCATATTGGATACGAATATCATCATATGTTGAACACTCCATAATGAAATGCCATTCCGTTTCAACAACCCCTTTGCTACAAAAAAGACAAATTCTCCTTTCCCAATCCTCTTTGGGAATAGTCCATCTACCGGTTTCACAACGAAGATGATGTGATCCGGTCCTCAACTGAGCCACTAAAATCCTTGCCTTACCTTTGATAACTGCCCCTAGATAAGCTTTTTCATCATGCTCCCAAGTGGGGTTGAATTCTTTGATATATTGTGCTTTCTTACGACCCATCTGTTTCTGTCCACATGGCAGTCCTAAACTTCTCCATCACATAATTTTTTATTTCCCTGTTGTTGTTAGGACACTCCTGAAAATTGATGCCCCATTTGTTCATCCATTTGTTGTTTTGTTTCATCCAGGTTTTCTTTCTGCGCTCTAGATTATCCTCTGTAACCATTTTGGGCCAGCGAAGATCATCCATGCTTTCAACTTTTTTCAAATAGCTTATCAATCGAGTTATTGCCGATGCTTCCATCGGGAAGGTACCCGCTTCAACTAACAAGATCTCATAAGGAACTATTGATTTAACTTTAAGAGTGCTTGTGATTAGATGTTTCTGGATTCTTTCTAATTGTCCATCCATGCTTTGACACGCTACTTCCCCAAACCTCGCAACCGTAAAGAGCAACCGAGTAACCAACAAACCAAAGAGGGTTTTCTTAGTTTTCCAGTCCCAAAGCTCAACTTTCCTACACCTATTTTGAAGTAGGTAAGATGCTTTCCAACCTCCCTGTATCCTTTTTGCTCTACATGTCTCCCAACTCATCTTGTTGTGGAAATCAATCCCAAGATATTTATATTCTGTAACAATTTCCAATGTACTCCCCTCAAAAAGAAAGTTAAATTGCCTCTCTTTTCTTTTTAGGAAAAAATCATGATTTTTGTTTTGCTAATGTTCACTTGCATCCCGACTTCCTGGCAAAAGAATTCTAAAGCTTTTAGATGCTCCCTCAATCCTTGAGTTGTTGTTGAAATTAAGATAAGATCATCGGCATATAAGAGTAACTTCACCACATACTCGGCCAACTGAACACCCCCTCCTTCGGTTTTACGTAACCATTCTTCAAGCTTATCAATGTATAAACCAAACAAAGTGGGAGAAAGAGGGCAACCTTGTTTGACCCCAATGTCACTACCAAAACATTCAGACATACCTTCTCTGGTTCTGATTTTAGCTCTGACCTGCTCATAAAGTCTATGTACTACTGCTCTAAGCTCATCTGGAATCTCAAGTTCCTCCATCCTGTTCCAAAGTTTGTCTCTAGGAACCGTGTCAAAGGCTTTCTTAAAATCAACAAAACAACAAAAAGCTTCATCCCCTTGGGTATCCCATACCTTTTCAATCAAGTGCCTAAGAGTGATGCAATGATCAATGGTTGAATGTTTAGATCGGAAACCTGCTTGTCCTTTTGCTCTTTTTCCCTCTCTTTCTGCCCAACTGCTGATTCTACGCTCTATCATGCCCCCAAATAACTTACCAAAAAGAGGATTGATCATAATAGTGTGATAGTTAGAAGGATTATTGATATCCCCACTTTTAAAAAGAGGAATAACCACACTAGTTGTCCACTCTAGTGGGAACCCAACCTGAGTTACATCATTGAAGATTTTTTTGATATGCGGAGTGAGCACCTCAACCCCCCACTTTAAAAATTCAGCCTGCAACCCATCAACATCTTGAGCTTTACCATTTGCTAGATTCTTTATGCCATGTTTGATGTCTTCCTCTGAAAAAAGTTCGATCGAGTATGAATGATGGGAGGAATATCCTTCTGTTGAGACCGCTCGTAGAGAGTCTTCACATATTCTAACCAATGAGCTTCTGTGATATTGTTTTCTATGTGTGTTTTCTTTTGTTGTAGCTCCTTCCAAAATCCCTTGGGATTGTGTTTTCCAAGAGAAATTAATTCAGACCTTCTTCTATTCACATAGCTTTCTTTTTTTTTTTGTACCAATCTCTCGTATTTCTTTTTATTTTCTTTTTTGTTCACGTCACTTTCCCTCATAGCTCTCTTGGCAACCTTACAATCTTCGTCATACCACATGGATTGTTGGAAAAGTATTTGCAGCTCCCTTTCTAGGCTTAGATTTTTGCAAGCACTTAATGCCTTGTGAATTAAAGGTATCAACAACTTACTACAAACATAACCCCTTGCCCCCTTGTTTGTATTGCTCTCGATATCATTTCTTGCCATCTGAAATTGTTGTTCAAGGGCAACCACAAAAATTTCCTTGATTTTCTTTATTTAAAATGATTTTGCCTTGTTTTGGAGATGTCTCTTGCATGCGATGGACTTGTTTTCCTTGTTGCTGATTTGAAATGGTACCAAGCTTGACCAAGAGAGGATTATGATCAGATTTGAGCTCAATAGGACAATCTCCAATTTCAAACTCGAGCAACCTACAAATAGAGCTCTGAGTGCATATTACATAGTCCACTACACTTTGTCCATTGTAAGTTTTGCAAGTGATATTGCCAGATCTGGGCCAAGCCTTCATGCCATTACAAATAACCATGTCGTATAAGCTACATAGACCTAGAAGCTCAACCCCAAAATGATTCACCCCTCCATTACCATCTTGAGATAGTCTTTCCCAAAACTTGTCCTCTGCTTCATTAAGCCAAAGCGGATTGTCATCTCCACCTTTTTCACTGCTGCCCAACTGAAGAGATTGATTATTTGTAGTCCTTGCATTAAAGTCCCCATCAAAATAATTTCCCCAGATGCACTAAACACATAAATGTCTTTTTTAACGAAGCATATGGGTCTTCCATATCCAAATTTCTTTTCTTATATGTCTTTGAGCCTTTCGGTGCAAAGTAGCAAGCAACCAATCTGATTGTTGCCTTGTTATCTGATATTTTCAGCCAAATGTATTGCTTATTTGCATCTTCCTTTTCCACTTTGATGATCCCTAACCATGCTTCTTTGATTAGCACTTGTAATTCCCCGTGTCCTTTCCTTGTTTCACTTCCTTCATTCCAAACTGAAATTTTCTTGTACCCCTCAAAATCTGGGACTTTGCAACCATCGTGCTCATGTGTTTCTGTAAGAATAATAATATCTTTCCCCTCTGCTATGGGCCCCAAACCGGGTCCTCTTCTCCATGGATACCCCCTACAATTCCAACTTACTATGTGCATGGGATCCCGTGGGGCCCCGATTCCTATTTCTTGTTTGACCAATGATCACTGATTTGGGCCTTTCCATTCCTTAATTGTGCCCATTTTCCTGCCTCTCTTGCTTTTTTCACTTTCTCCCATTCCTTCTTTCGGTCTTCTTGTTGAGAAAATGTTAAATCCTCGTCTGATGTGTGTGTGTGTGTGTGTGTGTGTCTCAAAGAAGTCCCCTACTTTTTAGGATAGCCTGCTTGTCTTCTACATTTCTCATGACAACTCGCACATGCCGATCCTTTCCTCCCTCTATTCTCCTACCAATCCTATTAGCTTGTTGTATATACCCTGTCCATTTCAACTTGTCTCTAAGGAAGTCCCTTGCCAATATGTCAGTTCTCTCTTTTTCACCAAAATCTCTTAAGCCTTTGATAATAAAATTTACCGCTTTGTCCTGCTGGTCTTTTTCTTCTTTTATCTGAGTTTTGATGTGCTTCTCTATGACTTGTCTTTGTTCATTTGATGATCCACTTACCACTTGTGACCAAGTTTTGGCCTCTTCTATCCGATCTCTTAGCTGGTTTTCTTTTATTTCCATGTTTTTAATTGCTTGATTGGATTTCATTTATCTGAAATGTTTCATTTCCTTTTACCGTTTCGATGTTTTTCTCTCCGTTGCTTTTCAAATGTCCTAAGTCGTGTTTTAGAACGACTAACTCTTGTTGTCCTCTTTCCATGAGGTTTTGAAGATTTAACACCTGCTCTTTAAGGACTTTATTTTCCCTTTCCAACTTGTGTCTATGTGTTGCACATTCTTTTCTCTCGTTGTCTTCTTGCACCTTCCGATTTTCTAAGGTTCCAAGTCTCTCTTTCATGCTCATGAGCTCATTTACATACAATTCTGAAGACCACATCAAAGGGGTAGATGTAGGGTTGTATAGTTGTTTAGGATCTTGCACTACTTCCTCTCTTTCATCCTTGTTTGTTGCAATTTTTTTTGTTTTGCTCAGTTTTGGATCCTCTCTACCTCCTCCTTATGTATTGATTGTTTTCCTTGTATTTGATAATCTTTGAAAACAAAATTCCCTTTGTTGTTCGTTGTTTTTGGTAGAATCAAAGTAAGATTTTTCTTTTGAGTCTGCCTTAGCTTTTTGGCATGCCTATGTCGTAAGATCCCCTTATATTGCTTTGCATTCACAAAAACCAACTTTTTCCCTGTCCCAGTGCAAGAGTTTGAGAGTTTCCTGTATTTCCGTCTGCCATTGGTAAATGTGCCTCTGAAACAATGTACCTCTGTAACTCCAAGTTCAGATTGTCTTTGAAACCCTCATGCTTAACCATGGTTTCATGTGCCTAGAACACCCCCCCACCACTTTATAAATCTTGTCTTTTTGCAAAACCCGAATCCCAACCAATAGGTGTCTCAGGATTTAATCACCTTAGCCAACATACTCTCAGCCGTGTTAAAATGGAAGCTTTGGAACAAGGTATGGGTGGCAGCCAAGGCGTTGGAAAGAAGGGACGAATTTTTTTGGTCAGATATTGTAGTTGCAAGTGCCCTGTTAGATATGCATGCTAAATGTGGAAGCATACTCAAGGCATGCGAACTGTTTGATAAAATGTCTGAAAGAAATGAGGCCGCAATAACCAACATCTTATCCAGATGGGCGCATTTCATAGTGCTGTGAGATTTAGATTGGCAGTGGATGACTTTTGCATTGTTTGATTCTTGTTTTCTGTGCTGAAATGAGAGAGCCTGCTAACTGTTTGACAGAATGCCTGAAAGGAATGCAACCTCATGGCCTATGTTGAAAACACTTATATCTTTTAGTGTTATCCTTGCCTGTTCCAAATGGGAGCCGTGAAGAGGGTAAGCATTTTCATCATTGAAAATGTGCATTGTTATTAAATCTACTACCCCAAATGCTGCTGGCCTACCACAAATTGTATGACAAACTATTAGACTTCATCATCCCTCCCAACCGCCCACATAACTCATCATTTTTAATTTATTTATGGATTAGGGGAGAGGAACCGGTTGTGGTGCAGGTCCAATAATGGAAATAGTAGGTGAAAAGACATTCACTTTTTTAATAACCTATTTTGAATGATATATGAAGTGAATACAACCTAACTGTATTGTATTGTATCATTATTATTTAAACATGGATGCATGAAATGTTGAATAAGACAGTTTTAAAATTGGTCAATATTCTCTTATTCATTGATAGAACTAAAAATATATATTAATTTATATACAAGTGTACAAAAACCAAGTCTATGCAGTCAACTATTCATTAAGTAATATTTTCATTGTATGTACATCATATCTATTACAGTCACTTCAACAAGTCATTTCTCAAGACTTTCTAAACCAGATCTCAAATATAATGCACTATTTTTGATGTAAGAGTCTTCAATCCCAAGTAAACACCTGCATAACAATAAATGAAATTATGGTCAGGCTCACCTTTCATAGTGTTTAAAAACTCAGTACCATATGAACAATAAATTGTGTAACCAGCTACATAAAATAATAAAAATGACCAACTAAAATATTATCCATTGGATTAAATCCCAATAAATCTCAACCATTCGATTGAACTATCATATTGAATCCATGTCAACTAACATCAACCAATCAGAATTTAGGATGATAGAATAAAAGCTGAAGGATGGATTACAATTCCATTTGTTCATGCAGTTTTCATCTCTCAAAGTTGAAGAAGTGAGGAGCAGTGCAGTTCAGGTAAGACACTTATGAATTACAAACTATTTCATAATTCAAGCCCTCTATTTATTTTTTCAGTGTTTGCATATTGCAGCAGAGTTGTATATGCCAATTGCATTTGCTTTAAAGTTTCTGAAGTCTTTTCAACAAATCTAATTTGTGCATATCCTGCCATCATGGCATTCTATGAGACCACATTTCTTTGAGGAATTCTATCAAACAGTTCACCTACGTTTCCAACAAAAGCATTTTCTGCATATCCTACAGTCATTGGGGTCCAGAAGAACATATTTCTTTGTGGTATTCCATCAAACACTTCACGTGCTTTGTCCATGTTCCTGCATTTTGAATACATGTTTACCAGGGCAGTTGCAACTCCAGCATCTGACACAATTTCTCTATTTCTTTTTGCTTTAATGAATGTTCATACCCTGTTTCAAACCTCCTGTTTTGCACAGGCTGGAAGTACTCTGCCAAATGTAAACTGATCGGGTTGGGGACCAGTTTGTTGTGCACACTATGTGAAACAAAGGGGACTGCTGATTAGGATATCCATAGCTTCACATGACGTTGCAAAATCATATGCCATGTCAATGCGTGCAAAAACAAATACACTTCTTTGGGAACATATTTTCTTCTTCTCTAGTGTATAGTCATCAACGCTATATAGGCATAAGTATAATGTGTATACAAAAAAAGATGGAAAGTATTCTAATTACACGTGCAAAATTTATATTGAAAACATAACTTTAAATTGAAAACAAAGTTGTATATTCCATCGTTGTGTTGTATGTGCACACTATAGTAAATTCTGAAGTTCTTATTATGCTAAGTAAATTCTAAATACAATATGCAACTTTAACCTAGAATGTACAACACTACTCGGAATATACAACTCGTTGGAATATGACCACATCGCGTTCTATAGTCCAAATAGTGTTGTATATTGCATTTCGAATTCACTATATTGTTCATTTTTTCCAGATTCTCATTCTCTAGTTGAAAAGTATTTTTCCAATCATCACAATGATATTAGCATAAGTTTAATTGTATACATAGAAATTTGGAAAGTATTATGATCACATGTGAAAATTTTATATTGAAAACATAACTTTAAAAACTACATAGGAAGAGTCCAACGAATACACTAGAGAATGGTATGGCGGCAAAACCATGGAAAAGTCCACTACAAGCAATCATATTTATGCCATGGCGATTAAAAACATTCATGAAAAAATGAACAATATAGTGAATTCTGAAATGCAATATACAACATTGTTGGACTATACAACATTGTTGTGCTCATTTAGTCAAATATACATTGTCTATCCAAGCACTTTCTCTATTCAACATATTCCATACAAGTTTCATTGTCATAATGAAAACTACGGTTCAATTAATTCCTAAAAATGAAACAAAATCATTCATATTCTAGCAATCATCTTTCATTCAACAATTCCAAAGAATCATATTCCAAAGATTCTTTTTGGTATATTTATAGTTTCTTTTCCAACAATCATCTTTGCTTCAACAATTAGAATTGAGTTGATAACCATGTACTTCTATTTTGTATTTCATGTTGTGAATCGGGGATTTCATTTACACCATGAGAAAAGGTGCTATTACTAGAAGATCAAGGAGGCCCAAAGTGAGAGGTGTACAATTATCACATAATGTAAGTGACGAAGAGGATAATTCAGCACCAACTGGTAATGAACCGGAATGTAGAAATCCACCCATTGTCTCAGTTCAAAGAACATTTGCAACAAAGAAGCTTAGTGTCATCCGAGGTTGGACAAAAGAAGATATGAAAAAGGCGATAGACGATGTTGAGTTTAATGGGTTCTCGCTTAGATCAACAACAAAGAAGTATTCCATTCCACCCACATCATTACACTATTGGTTAAATGGTCTCACCCACACAAAGAGGAGGGGTCCTCCAACAATTCTAACCGAAGAAGAAGAAGAGGAAATTGTTGAATGGTGCAAAGAAATGGCTGATATGGGTCATGGCTTGGAGTTAATGCAACTAAAGGCAAATGTTGCTCATATTTGTGAAACAAGACAAAACCCCTTCAGAGATGGGTTTCCTGGTAAATCATGGT
The DNA here is from genome assembly GCA_018340775.1 of Taxus wallichiana var. yunnanensis. Taxonomy (NCBI): domain Eukaryota; kingdom Viridiplantae; phylum Streptophyta; class Pinopsida; order Cupressales; family Taxaceae; genus Taxus; species Taxus wallichiana. The sequence goes on from CM031244.1 coordinate 358,508,221, forward strand.
GGGCTGGATTCAAAAACGTCATCCAGACCTTGCAATCTGAACCACTGAGGGACTTGACAGGGATAGAGCTTTAAACTTGCGCCCTGCAATAGTAACCAAATTTTATGATAATTTGGCCAAATGCTATGGAACCTATTCATACGGCGCTCATAAAATCTGGAATTGTGATGAGACTGGTTTGCAGGCTGGGAGAAATTGTGGAGTGCGTGTAATTGCTAAGAGGGGCAGTCGTAATGTCCCAAAGGTAATACCAAAGAGCAGGGAGTGGATCACTATATTGTGTTGTGTCAATGCAGCAGGTTTGTCAATCCCAGGATTTTATTTGTTCAAGGGAAAGAGAATGATAAAGAATTACATTAAAAATTGTGAACCTGGAGCATGTATGGCTGCACATCCAAATGCATGGATGACAAAGGAATTGTTTTTAAATTGGCTATGTCATTTTGCACGTTCAATACCAGGAGGTGTTTCTCCAAATAATAGACACCTATTGATATTTGATGGCCATGGCAACCATGTAACATTACAAACTGTGGAGGAGGCAAACAAATTGGGCATTGATTTGATAACACTACCAACGACATACTAGTCATAAGTTGCAACCTCTTGACGTGAGTGTGTTCACCCTTTCAAGACATATTTTAGAGCTGAGAGGTCCAAATGGATGGCAGAGAACAAATGTGCAGATGTGAAAAGGAATGACATTGCTGAGTTTGCAAGTAGAGCCTTAAAAAGGCACTAACACCATCTAACATAATTGCAGGTTTCAAAAGAACTGGTATTTGGCCATTAAATTATGATGCTCTCCTAAATGACATGGCATGCAATGTCGGGCATTTGACATGCAAGGCGAGGAAGATGTTGATGTTGTTACAAACATTTTGAGCCTATCTCAATGAATAAATCCTGAATTAAATAATAGTGAAGAGGTGGTACCTGAAACTCAATTCATGCAAAATGTTGACTCAAGAGATGATATGGAAACAACTGCAACACATGGAGTGGAGCGAAACGGTTGTCTTGAAACCCAAGTAACATCATCAACAATAATGAGGGTCTTCAAATTTTGTAAGTAACAATGATTTGTCCTTGCCAAGTAAAGTAAACCCGCCACAATGGTTAGAGGATGCCATGAAAAACATGGGTTACAAGCTACCATCCAGCACAAAAGATCAAAGCTTAAATCTGCCTTCCTTTCCTGAAGGACTAGAACAAGAAGCAATAATTCATTACTATGCAGATGTTGGAGATGAGGATGAACAAGACGAAGTCGAATTTCAAGAGGATGCTCAGGAAAATGAAATTAACTTAGAAGTTATGCAACATGAACCTCAACACCCTGAAGAGATTGAAATCCAAGATGGACGTGGTACGTTACTTTCCCATTTTCTACGACTTCCAAGGGAGATCATAAACAAATCAGATGGTTCTATTAGACTGAGTAGGCATTCACAGATTTTGACTGCACCTGAGTACATGGAGCTATTGGTTGATGCGGAAAGAAAGAAGGAGGAACAAGCAAAACTAAAGTTAAGGAAAAAAGAATTGGCACAAGAAAAAAAGGTTGCTAGACTTGCAGCAAAAGAAAAAAAATTGCAGGAGAAGCTTGAAAGAGAAAGGGGGAAGCAGGCTAAGGAGCAACAAAAAGAGATTGAGAAGGCACACAAGCAACAAAGGAAAGAGCAAGAGAAGAGGGAGAGGGAACTTGCAAATCAATTAAGGGAATACGAAAAGAGGATGCGTGTAAGTTCTCCAACTGATCATGAAAATCGAAGGATTTTTCAAGATATGTTAAATATTCAAATTCTAGGTTATGCTCAAATTGGAACACCTCCATCACTTATGAATAACTCTTGTACATTCCCATCTTGGTATGTATCACCTCATTTACTTTGTACAAGTTCAAGCAGGTCCTAGTAGTTCATTTGCAATGCCACCATGGATGCAAGCTTCAAAGAGGGCAACCAACTCCTTTGTCAACAACAAGGGCAAATCCTTTATCAAGCGGACAACCAAATCCTTTATCGGGGGGACCGGATCCTTTATCGGTTGGGCAACCAAATGCTCACACAAGGGATTCTAAATCCCTTTTCAGCTCGGCAATTGAACACTTGTATTGACAGGAAAAGAAAATCCAAAAGCAGTATTGAAAGAGGGCAATATTACTTATACTAACTAAGATATTGAACATGTGCCCGTAAACAATGTTTTTACCCCATATGATTATGGTAGTAATTTTTTTGGTGATACCATTTTTCTAGATGTATTCACCGAAGTCTTCCAATGTAGTCTCTAAAGTTATATAGTGCAATATAAATTTTGCATATGTAATCAAAATACTTTCCAGCCCTCTATGTATACAATTAAACTTATGTCAATATATCAATATGATGATGCTCTATATTTTACACCCTATTTGGCGGTGTAATCAGAATACTGATATAAATTTTGCGTATGTAATCAAAATACTTTCCATCGTTCTATGTATACAATTAAACTTATGTTAATATATCAATATGATGATGCTCTATATTTTACACACTATTTGGCGGTGTAATCAGAATACCGATATAAATTTTGCGTATGTAATCAGAATACTTTCCATTGTTCTATGTATACAATCAAACTTATGTTAATATGTATAGTGCAGTGTTTAAAAACACTAAAGATCATTGCCTGAATGAGAACCCTCTCACCTCTGCATTTTCTTCTCATCTTCAAAGCAGGCCGAGCCATTGCCGAGGAAGGTGTAGTTCAGGAGTGGAGAAAACCCACGCTACCACCGCCATGAAATGTGAGGAGAAATGGTTGCATGATTTTTGCAAATGAACAAAAGTCGAAAACAACATTGAATGTGCTCCGCTTTCCATTTTGCGTGAAATCTCAATCTTTGGATTTGCGGTGGCAGTTCCATAAACTCGGGCCGGTGTATTAATGTCTAGTGGGTAAGCATTCATTTAATTGTCTCTAGTTGAACTACAACTAGCACGGCGAATGGACGACAGCTGGTCCCAACCAAAAACAATGCCAATTTTGACATCCCCCAAAAACGCGGCTTGTACACGTGGCGGTGACTGAAATGAGGTGGCAAAGGAATGTAGGAGGTCAAGAATTTAGTGCTGCACATTCTAGTGGTGTTTTTACTCGCCAGTGGCGTGACGTGGCACGATGGATCAGTGCAAAGATAGGGTGCACTACAACCGCGTGCAATGCGTTCCGGCAATGCGGCAGCCGTTGGAGCAACATGTATATATGAACCACGGAAGACACTTGAAACAGCTTAGACTCAAGATCGAGAGAACGCTAATACAGAAGTGAGCAATTACAACATAAAACAATGTAAATGGCAAGAATGAGAGTGGTAATGCCAAAAATGATGAAAATTATCTTCAAACTTTGAAAGCCAAAAAGGCATTGGGCCCATGTCTTGAAACTAGGTAGACACTTTAAGCTAGATAACCATTTTGAGCAATAAAATTCCATAGAAAGAAAGACATTTGTATGCAACAACCGAGATCTTATCTCTCGTGTTGAGCTTTTATGCCAACCATCTACAAACTATCATATTTTTTCCTATTATCTAAATTGGTTCTGTCCATAAATATCATGTCTAGAATTAGAGAAAGAAAATATTCAATAATCTGTCCGGGAAATCGAAAATAACCATACTTTGGGTATTGCTAGAAATCGTCGCTTTGATCACCGAAATTACTTAAACGGGTAATTGGGTATTAGAAAGTAGATTACATTAAGTCTAATGATGAGGTAATGCTGCTAAGTACTTTAAAAAACAATTGGGTACTGATACAAAAAGAAAACAATTAGATACACTAAGAGGTGAAGCATAAGTTACACTGATTGGATATTGGTGAAAGTGCAAATATGCTATTAGCACGGTTTGAATTGGCTTGGAATAGAACTAAAAAATGAAATATATACTGGGATATGAATTGAATACAGTTCATGTAACAAAACTATAACATCAGCCCAGAGATAAAAATTGAGAGTTACTTTACTTGATACCCAAAACTATGCGTGCTAAAACAAATGCGTGCTAAAATTCACCAGGATGAAAATTAGGAGTTCGTTGACATTAACCAGCAGAAAGTAATTAGTAACCAGCACTAAGGAATCCCATTAACAGTAATTAGTAACCAGCAGAGAGTGACAATAACCCAAGTCGAAAACACATGGCCACTGGCGGTATACCCTAGGGGATATTGTTATTTTTTTAGACTGAAAAGTTACTCTTTTGGATTGAAACCCGAGACTGGCACAAATACTTGGAAATGGCCTAAACCAGCGATTGCACACGAAATAAATCAATAAACCAATGATTTTACTCTTGGCTTTGTAAAATATGACAAATGAAAAAATAAATTTCTTTTGCTGAATGGCAAACAACAAACTTTCCATAATAGTGCAGTGTTTAAAAACACTAAGGATCATTTCCTGAATGAGAACCCTCTCACCTGTGCGTGTTTCTTCTCATCTTCATTGCAGCCGAGCCATTCTTTGAGGAAGAAGTCAGCCAGAGCCTCCAAAACCCACGTAACCACCGATCTGGGAGGCGAGGAGAAATGGTCGCTGGCGTTCTGCAAATGAACAGGCCGAAAACAACAATGAATGGGCTCCGTTCCCATTTTCCCCGAAATCCCAATGCGTGATTTGAGCCTGGCAAGTTCAATAAACCAAGCCACGCGCATTAACAGCTGGTGGGTGCGCATTAACATCTGGTGGGTGGCAGGTTCAATGAATGGCCGTGGAACAAACTACAACTGGTGCGGCGAATGGATGACACTTGGTCCCAATCAAAAACTACGCCTTTTTTGACATTCCCCAAAAATGCGGCTCGAACACGTGGCACTGAGGTGGCAATGAGGTGGCAAAGGAATGGAGGAGGTCAAGATTTTAATTCCCTATATTCTGGTGGTGTTTTTACTCACCCAGTGGCAGTGACGTGGCACAGGGACTGTGCAAAGATAGGGTGCACCACAACCGGTGCCTCTCCCCTACTATTTGCACGTCCATGCTTAAAGTTTTATTATTATTATTTTAAATTTTCCGTACCTTATTTTATTTTGTTATTTTTTTGTTTAATTAATTAATTAGTTTATTTATTCTATTCAGCTAGTTTAAATAACATTTTATAATACGTATAATATAATTTAAAATTTATATATACACAATTGATGATAATAATGAGGATATTTATTCCACGATGTGTCAAATGTAATATCAACAAACTAGGGCAAAACACAAGGATGCAACCTCATATGATTGGGTTGATACACTCGTGAACAAATGACCCCAAGTTCGATGACGCCCTCAACGACATCCACAATTGCTTGAGAAGTTGGCAAGATTAAATCTCATATCAATTGGGTATGTGTATAGGAGGGGGCATAACAAAAATTTTAGATGATAAAGTTTGAACTAGAGCGTCTTAAAGCTCAAACAACATACCTTATTGTATCTAACATTATTATAATTATTACTTTGTACTTATGATACAAGGCGAGATTAGATTCGTATTTCAAGGCACAAAATACGGTGACCGAGACGACAAACTGGTGCACAAAGAGATAATGGAAACCTTGCATATGAATTCATGACATCCACACATGGGATTCAACACCTCAAATGTTTGTGATGATTAGCGAGATGAGTTCACCGGCTCGGTATAATCGTGTGGGGAACTACAGGAGGGATAAGGGACCTCAAAAAATAGATGTAGATTTTGGTACTCATTGATGAGGATTATGAATTATGTAATTTATCAAATGAAGGAAACCCAATGGAAAAATATATTTTTCCTTCAAAACTAAAGGAGGCAAAGGTGGGGTCACTAGGGAGTCTTAAGCCTACACATACACATATATTGTGGATGAAGGTATACACAAGAGTATACTAATGGGGAAGATATAACTATAAATATGATGGGATACCTATTAGGTGGTGTCATAGGGCCAAAAGTTGAAAGAATCGCATCAATTATACGTAATTTATAGCAAAAATGAGGCACACATGGTATTATATTTAGAGATTATACTCGTGATTAATTACCATTGGCTAGATTAAATATTTTGACACTAACTTCAATGTTTGACAAGATCTTTCAATCCTCAACCTCAACCTTCCATTGATCTTTCTACTATGATGAATTTTGATTCTTCAAAAGGAATTTCATGAACTTGCGGTGGAGGTTAGAACATGGTTTGAGTTTAGCATACAAGGGGTGTGAGAAATGAGTAGATGGGAAAAAGGAAAAAGGTTGACAATGATCTATTTGGGATTAACGTTAATCCTAAGAGTTAGATTATGCCCCATACTTTTTTGTTCCATATTGACACTATTTATATGTTCACTTCAATCACTACCACTTTCGGATGTCCGCCTCAAACTATCGCACGTAGTCTTCATGGAGTGAATAAAAGACAACTAGTTTCCTCCTTACCAAATAAAGGCCTTCTATTCCCTACAAGTGTAAACATGATCTCAAAATATAATAGATTCAGTTTCACTACTTATGACTCTCAAAGTTTCCCCTTCACTTTAGGGTCAAGCAGGAGGTGTAATGCTCCCCAAACCCTTGATTATAGATAAGAGTTTGCGAAGGTGTAACAAAATAAACAAACCAAGCAGGAGGTGACGTGGTCATTGATAACTTCATATCATGGTGCTCATAGATTATGACCTACGTTTAATAAAAAAAAAAGGAACCATGAAATATGTGATAGAACGTCCAAAGTTGTGACATATAGGATCGAATGTTATCATTTTATTATAGCATGTGATATATTTAAATTGAGACGTAAAGCTTCAAAACTCTAGAGAAGATCTATATATTGAAAAGAAATAGTGATGTGGTATGGGCACCATTGAAAAGATAGATTAATTAAAAATAGGGTGACTAAATAGGTTGTCAAGTTCAAGGCCAAAATCATTTCACTAAAGGCACAAAGTAAATATAATGGGAGTAAAATATTTGTTTTAGAGAGAAAAAATTGTAGACCTCAAAATTGGTTGATACATGTGAGCTAGAGGAGAAGTTGAATGAATTGAAATGGGCTACATCGGGGTCACTAATGAAATGGCTTAGAAGAAAAATCATAAAAGGAAATTAGAGGAAGTATAAGAGAAATTGATATTCTTATGAAGGATCTTGATGAAAAAGAGTGCAATTGACTCTAATGTTAAAGAGGATATAGTCAATGTGTATCAAAACTTGTGGGGGCAATATAATAATATAGTTGATACACTATGAATTTTTTAAAACTACATCGATGGTTTATTAGTTTAGCGTGGGGAGGTGAAGTAGGTGATTGAGGATGCCAAAAAAATTTGGAATCAAGAGAGGAATCTAAAGAAAAATCTGCCCAACTTACAAACTTGGTGCACAAACTTTCCGATATCGAATTAAGGAAAATGCAACATGAGAAAAAGTACAATTTTTAAGGCATCAACAATCACATAGAAATATGTAAAGTGAGAGGCATAATTTGTAACATCCCCATTTTAAGACACTAGAACAAGGGAATTTTTTTTTATGCAACGTTCTCTGTATTGAATTATACAATTCAAACACACGTTCAAGTTTTAATAATTGTTCACTGTCCAATTAATGCAATTTGGATCACACAATTTCTTTTTAAAACCAATGTTCTCTGTTCACATAATTGCAATATGGAACACACATTCAGTGCCATTCAATCATATAACAGATACCATATGCTGCTGTAAATGACTCGAAGAACTACCGATCTCCCATTTTATGGCTCGGAGTTTCAACGATCTCTCATTTCATGACTCGGCGACTTACCGATCCTTCATGTTGATCCATGCATTGTATAATAAATATACAGGGTTCTATTACCGTTTCCAGTTATCGAAGTGATCCATTTAAGAATCCTATCTGAATATCTGTTATTGATATTCATCTGACATCCTGCATCTTAAACTAGGTGATTAGGACAACGCAACCAGCACTTGCGATACTTTGGCCAAAGATTTTCACATGCTTGCATGATCATATTCCTAGATGTGATACACATCATTAGAATACGTCCTTCACCTCACTTTGTCTGTTATCTAGAATGGTCTTTTCTGACCTCTGTCAGTCCTATCCAAGGTTAAGCTCTAACCCCTACTAGCAATATGAAAGAGTATAGGAAGACACTCGTGATGACTAAAGGTATGTAGACATACCATGTCGACCCTAGATGACTGCGTGTGTCTAGTTACCTTTAGTCCTCAGGAGTCACCTTGTATACGCGGTCACATTCCTATCATCGTCTAAGAACTTGGATCCAGCTTATGTAAACTTGATGATTTGATTCGAGAGGGCATTGTAACATGTCAGCCACAACATTGTGTCGTCATGAAGGCCCCGCCTTCATGAAGACACCATATTGTAGCTGGCATGTGCCAAGGTCCTACGGAATCCTCTCATCGAGAAGTACACATCCAGCTCGCGCGTGTTTTGATTATAATCTTAATATTTAAGATCGACTTTCAGCAGCCTTCTGCTGATCCTTAAACCTCGTTCTCATTGCAGTTGTATGTAGCTAAGAGAGACTTAATTTGTCTTCTAGCTTAATATACATCTCCTTCTTCATACCGAAGGATTGCATATTCTCTTCTTGGTTCCTTTCTTTAATCTTCGGACTAATCAGTCCATTACCGATAAACTTAATAAGTTTAACCTATTAAACTTAACCAAGTTTTTCCACAACTGTAAACAAATTCAGAATTCCATCTTATTAGACATCATTTAAACGAGGTCTAATTCTAAATGAACCTATTCATTTATTCTCCTTAACCTTACTTCTGTTAAGGTTCATAACAATAGATATGTTTTCCCATATCTATATTTTCTGAATTTAAACATTCGAGGCTATTAACGGAGTCCGAATACAAGGTTCGGCTGCTCCTAAGTTATTTGATATTCCTTAGCTTTCAAGCTAATCCCGAATACCTTTCAATTAAGAGATCATGTTTACCTAAATCCTTTTTAATGTCAATTTAAAATTCATCTTAACCCAAGTATGAACTAATTGCACATTTCAACGTAAAAGTTGCATTCAGGTAAAGAATAGATGTTATTTCCTTTTAAATCCATCCATTAACATTTGAATAATTCCAAATCAAGGAATAATGTTATATTCTCAAACTTATTCAACAATATCAAACTGATACAGTCATTAAAAATATCACACTTTTCCTTGTATTCATCCATCAGTTTTACAATCTATACATTTGCCAGTCCAAATGACTGGACTTTGTTTATATCAAACAACATTACAACTCATAAAGATAGAAGAATGTAATTTCTTCCTTTCTCATTTCCTCGTAGAGGAGTAATAGCTATCAATACAATCCATCTTCAGTTAATCAAAAGAAGTATCAGAAAACAACCATGTCTTCGTTTATACTCAAGTTCCATCTGCAAAATTACTTGCATGGGTCAGTTCATTGAACTGAGCATATTAAGCACTTGTCATTAAAATGAGGTGCTTTTAATTAACTGTCTCAATAAAAGAACCCTGCTTTTATGAAACGTTAATATGAACATCATTCAAGAATTAAGTACCGAAAAGGATGAACAGCATAACAACTCAATCATCTAATTACCATCCCAATCAGACAAAGGATTACTGCCCTCTTTCCCAAATAATTATTACAAGGAGTAATTTCCATCAAACAGTTCCAGATTACAACATCTGTAAGAACTACAAACACAATTTTGCAAACTGCTGTTCTAGCATAAATGCTATAATTTCCATTCCTTACAATAGTTATAATTTCAAAAGATAGAGTATAACTGAAGATTCAACCGAACTACTTTCCTTTGCTTTCATACAACTCATCGGAATTCAAACAATCAAACGCAGAAGAGAAAAGTAAACAACAATTAATGCAGATGCTTAAACCAAAGCAGTACAAAATTTAATCCATAATAATTATAGATTTCCAACTGTAAGAGAGAAGAAACGAACATTAATTCAAATTATCCATCCACACTCTCTTTCCTTTCCTCATAGCTGTACTGAGAATTTAATCCAGACGTGATACCAATCAATGATAACAATTCAGAGTGAAATAAATGAAATCAATAATCGAATACAAGGAAGAAGGATCATATTACCTCTTCTCACTGTCTAACCAAATATCCACTATTTAGAATAGACACAATCCAATAGTATGATTCATTCTGATTATTATATTTCACTCAACGGACTTTCTTGTCCAGATATAAACAAGCAAGAGTATACAACTAGTCTATAAACAATGCTTTGCAATCAAACAAGCATTTCAGCTAGACCTGAACAATAAGAATGTACAGCTAGCTACGAAATCATGATTCATATCATAATAGTAAAAAGAGTCATTTTATTTTGAACTTTCAAAGTAAGAATTCCGCTTCGATTCAGTTCTAACGAAACAACAAGAGTTCAGGCTGCGAATGGAGTATATATATATAATTAAAACAAACGTATTTATATAAAAAAAAACAGTCATACCCAGCTTAGTCTGGAATGGGTAAAAGTTCAGCAAACATATTATCATCATTTCACTGTAATGAGCGAGAAGCCCCCTTTTTTTTAGACAAGAATCCATTCAAGATCAGTTCATAACATCATATTTTCTCCAAAAGAAGGAAGGAAAACTAGTCACGGTCTTTATTTCCAAAAAAATATTAAAATGTTTTGACTAGCAAAGGAAAAACGATAAAAGGAATTCCCTCGTCCATGGCAAAATCGAATTCAATGCAATGAAAACAATCAGGAGAATTTAATTCACACAACAGTTCCTCCACATTATCCAAAACTTGTTTTTCCCCAATCTTTTCCTCTTACTGAACTCAGAAGACAATACTCGCATCTATATCACATGCAATGACTCAAACCCATGTAGGGTAATAGAAGCGGGTGCTAAATCCAACCAAAACAAACTCATACAGCAAGCCCAACCTCATTCATTTCATTCGTTTGCACAGAAATACTAAGCCATGTTCATTTTCATAATGACACTCAAACTAGAAGATCAAACCGCATCCATAATGCACAATAAAATCCACTTTCCATTACCTTCAGAGTTCAAAACAGCAAAGAGAAAACATAATTCATTAATAATCTCAATAAGAAGAACAATCATTTTCTTCAAACATCCAAGAATACCCAAGTCGTGTTCATCCTTATAATGACAGTTCAACCAGACATACAAAATTATCTCATCCTTTCATTTTCACAAGAATGCTCAGAACTCAGAATTGATATTCACTTAGCTAATGTATTTATTAGCACAAACCCATAATGGTAATAAAACGAATACCCAACACTGTCGAAACGAACCACACAGCAAGGACAGTATATTCGACTCAATCATTATGCAAAGAATGCTCAAGCCGCATACAACAAAAGAAAACGACTCAATCTCAAAATCATCTCAGCATAACAGCCAAATCAAATAACCAAAACCCCCATCATAAGAGCAGGGTCGTTTTAATGAGACGATTAAGCAAAAGCAAGCGGTTTAAGGAGAAGGGCTTAACATGCTCACAATTTTTCTTGTGGCTCGAAGAAAACCGTGCCCACAGGAGCTATTCTTCTCCACGGCGACAGTAGTAAAGCTTTCCAGACAGTCCCCTATCTTCCACAGGCTCCAAAAATAGCCTAGCTTCTCCAAGAACAGAGATAATAACCAAAATACAACAGGTTCGATAGAACTATGGAAGAACAAAATGTAGAGCAACTAAAAACCCAATGCATACAACAACAAACAAATTTTCTTTCCTCTATCCTTCTTCCAAGGCGAATCAGTCGCTAAGACCAAGGTAATTGAATGCATTGAATGCATTCCCTTTCCTAATTCCTCATGCCACCGCCGACTTAGGTTGGTGAGTCTCCAATTTCAAATTTTTGCGTAATTATAGTTTAGCTTCATAGCTAGTTGGATGCCTCCAACTTTTCCATGTTCTGCCAAATTTGGCGCCGCAACCTGTAAGGACATCATTCATTGTCCTAATAAATTTCCAACCTTCCCTCCTTATCCTTTCCATCCACATGGGTCCATACGTCCCCTTCCATAGGTTAGGAATAGTTTAGGATTTTTAATAGTCCATATCTAGGTCATTCGCCTAGTTCATAGGTTAGTAGAATTTACATCTATTTTCATCCTTATAAAATTTAAAATCCATATAGGATAGTAGTTTAGGGTATAGGATAAAACTTAGGGGTAGGTTAGGGTTTAATCCCCTAATATTTAATTAATTAGTTTCCAATCAAGTCTTTCCGCCTGACAGTCATATTCAACACTATGCAGGACGTTTCGTCCCATGTTCCACATACATGTGCCACTTGCATCCAGGCCCTTATCATCTTACGCTGTCTAGCGTTACAACAGTGTGTGGTTCGAGAATCGAACCTTTTCCATTGGCATCTACGTACCAGATATTCATCCCTGAAATCAGGTGCTGCAACATTTATATCAACCTTCAGTCTTTTAGAAGTAAATTGACAAAGCGATCACAAGAAGGCCACAACATACCTTGGATCAATGGAATTGATTCAAGGTGTGTTGTCAATCAGCGAATAGAGTTCATCAAGCATACGACAAGTCTGTTGTCTCATTAGCAATCACACAAGCAATAATAACTTCTGTCCCAAGTAACAAATTACAACAAACAAGGGTCCAGATTAGCAACACATTCCTCTAAGATCAAAAGATGTGTCTTAACATATTTATCTTCATTTCTGTAGTTACAACATCATGAAAAGTAATTACCATGATAGCTTACAAAAATCAAGGCGTTACATTCCTCCCTTCTTAAAGAATCATCATCCCGATGATCAAATTATCCAATTCAAGGAGTTTCTAGGACAAAATTCAGTTATTGTCCTTCCATTCATAAATTCATACCAAAAACAGATTCACTCTTTAAAACAGTGTTTTAAGATAACTGTAATATAGACCAATAATTGTCTAAATTTGGTAGAATTATCAGTTTTTCAAATTTCAATTTCGATCAAACAAGTATGGAAAAGCAGATCTCATTTCTTCGAGATTTTCCCAAGTTGCACTTTCTTCGCTAAACTAGTCCCACTGGACCTTACATTGATTCACTTCGCGATTTCTTAAGTACAACTGGTGAGTTCCCAGCACTCAAATGGGCTTAACCACGATTATTCCTGGGTCTTGGACCTGCAAGGAATTCCAATTCAGCACATGTGATAAATCTGTTACATATTTCTTAAGCAAAGAAATATGAAAAACATCATGCATTTGTGATAAAGCAGGAGGTAATGCTAGACGATAAGCTACAGGGTTGATTATTTCAACAATTTCAAAAGGTCCCACGTAACGTGGCGACAACTTGGCAGCCTTGCCAAAAGTTATTGAGCTCTTTTTCTTAACTCAAGAAAGACCTTTTCACCAAGTTTATAGTTCTTATCAACCCGCTTTAAGTCTGCATAACTCTTTTTCCTATTGGCAGCCTCCTTTAGATGTTCCCGAATCATTTTGATTTGTTGTTCCATTTCCGTGAGGATTTCTGCCCAATTACCTCTCTGTCCTCTACGCTGTCCCAACTAACAGGGGTTCTGTATTTTCTTCCATACAATGCTTCAAAAGGCGCCATTTTTAAAGAGGCGTGATATGTATTATTGTAGGCAAATTCAACCAGCTGAAAGGTATTCCTCCCATTTATACTGTTGGTCCATGCAATACATTCTTAACATATCCTCTAAAACTTGGTTGACTCTCTCGGTCTGTCCATCCGTCTCCGGATGATATGCAGAGCTGAAGTTTAATTTAGTTCCCAAGGCCGCATTAAGCGTTTGCCAAAACCTTGATGTCATCCTCGGATCTCTGTCCGATATGATCAATTCGGGTATTCCATGCAATCTGAAAATTTCATGTACAAATCTTCTTGCTAACACTGGTGCATCGTCTTTCAAATTACCAGCAATGAAGTGTGCCACTTTGGTTAATTTGTCGACGACAACCAGGATGATATCATGCTTATTCCTTGACATAGGAAATCCTTGAACGAAATCCATCGTTATCACTTGCCATTTGTACTGTGGAACGCTGTGGGGATACAATAATCCAACGGGATGCATATGTTCCGCCTTAACACGCTGACATTCCAAGCAGTGTGTTACAAATTCCACCACATCCTTTTTCATTCCCTTCCAGAAGTATTGCTTAAGATCAGCAAGCATTTTCGTAATGCCAGGGTGTCCAGAAAAAGGTGAATTATGAAATTCAGTTAACAATTTCCTTCTTAAATCATTTGCCAAGGGTATATACACCTGTTTTTCGAACCTCAGAATTCCTTCGCTATCAAAATGAAATCCTTTATACCTCACATCCTTTGGATCTGCAGCAAGTGCTTTGTTTTAACTTGCTGGAAATAAGAGTCAGATCCCAAGGCATCTTTCACCTCATCCTTAAACTGAGTTCTTAACGTTATAAGAGCAGAGATGTGCTTCCTTCGACTCAGAGCATCTGCCACTCTATTTTCCTTGCCTTTGATGTAGCTTATATCAAAATCATACTGAGACAGAAATTCTAACCATCTTCGCTGTCTTGCATTCAGATTTGGTGAGTGAAAATATACTTCAACCCCGGATGATGGTCAGCTTTTAACTCAAAAGGTTTTCCAAGAAGGTAATGCCTCCACATTTGAAGTGCATGTACAATGGTAGCGAGCTCTAGGTCGTGTGGAGCATAATTATGTTCATGTAACTTAAGCTTTCTACTTTCATAAGCTATGACATGGTCATTCTGTAACAGAATGCCTCCAAGGGCTTCTCTCGAGGCATCCGTTACAACCTTAAAATTTCCATTTGGGTCTGGTACAGTTAAAATAGGTGCTGTAGCTAACTATTCCATTCAATTTTTAAAGGCAGATTCACATTTGTCAGTCCAGACAAATTTCTTATCCTTCTTTTGCAGTGAAGTGATTGGGGCAGCAATTTTTGAAAAGTCCTTAACGAACTTTCTATAATATCCTGCCAAGCCCATGAAGCTTCTTACTTCATGCATGTTCTTAGGCGCAGGCCACTCGGTTATAGCTGCGATCTTTGAAGGGTCAACAACTATCCCGTTTTTGCTTATAACATGTCCCAAATAATGCACCTCTGCATCATAGAAGGAGCATTTAGACAGTTTACCGTACAACTTCCTCTTTCTTAAAACTTCCAGCACTATCCTTAAATGTTCTTGGTGCTCTTCGACATTTTTAGAGTATATAAGAATGTCATCCAAGAATACAAGCACAAACTTGTCTAGGTATTCTTGAAAAATATTGTTCATCAGATTCATAAAGGCGGCAGGTGCATTTGTCAACCCAAAAGGTAACACCGTGAATTCATAATGCCCGTACCTTGTTCTAAAAGCTGTTTTATGAATATCTTCTTCCTTTATTCTCAACTGATGATACCCAGATCGAAGATCGATTTTTGAATAGACTGATGCTCCACGCATCTGGTCGAACAAATCATCAATCCTAGGAAGTGGGTATCGATTCTTAATAGTTGCCTTGTTCAACATTCTGTAATCAATGCACAGTCTCAATGTGCCATCCTTTTTCTTTACAAAAATTACCGGCGCTCCCCATGGTGAGACGCTCGGTCTTATCAGCCCCTTAGTCAAAAGTTCTTGTAATTGAGCCTTTAGCTCTACCAATTCAAGAGTGGTCATTCTATAAGGTGCCTTAGATATGGGTTCAGTTCCTGGCTTGATCTCTATTGCAAATTCAAACTCTCGTTTGGGTGGAAGACCTGGTAATTCCTCCGAAATACATCACTGAAATCCCTTAATAATGGATATCTTTCCATGAAATCATTATCTTCCTCAGCATTTTCTGTCATTTTTACTGCATACAAGGTGCAGCCTCTATTTTTAGCCCTTTTTAGTTGCATAGCTGTTAGTTTCCTAACTGCAACTTCACGCTTTACACCTTGAATGACTGCTGCTTTCTGCAGGTCGTCAAAACAACAAATTTGTTTTTCATAACAGTCAACCTTTGCCTTATGTTCTGCCAACCAGTTAACTCCAATAATGATGTCATATGATCCTAAAGGAGTGACATACAGGTCAACTTCGGTGGAGAAACTGGGCAAGTCAAGAATTGCCCCAAAAAGGCACATTTCGACTGTATGGACAACATTATTCCCATAATGCACTGTCCATGTCTTATCCATCCGTTCAGCTTTCCTTTTTAATTTCATTGCAAGTTTAGCAGAAATAAAGCATTCAGTAGCTCCAGTATCAAAAAGTATGACTACAGGTGTACCGAATAACTTACCCGGAACTTCTATAGGCGTAACTTGCTTTTCGACTTGCATTAGCCACCGCAGTTGTGTGTATCTTATCTTTGCTGATCGCGATCATCTTTTTTTAGAGGACAGTGACTCGCGTAATGGTCCTTTCCATAGTTGAAGCATCCTCTAACTGGCCCTTTCCTAGGCTCAAATTTGTTACCAGCTTTAAAGTTATCACTCTGGCTTCCATAGGACTTTTGTCCATTGCCACTAACTTTTGCGAAGCTGTTCCGCACACTATTTACAGGTTTGTTCATTACAAATTTCTTGTTGTTATCCACAACAATTTTGTTTTTCACACCAAACCTTTTCCAAGGCCCCCTTTTGGGTGCGAGAGATGAAGAAGAGTTGGGAATCTTCTTCCTTATCTCTTCCCTATGAGCAGAAATTGCTCTCAATTTTTGTTCCTGTCTTATTTCCTTTTCAACAACTCCTTCCATGGTGGTTGGACCGTGGACATCCACTTCGCCACCAATGATGGGATTCAGTCCCATTATGAACTTTCGTATTCTGAACTTCTCATCAGCTTGGTACTGCGGCACATACTTAAGGAGTTTAGTAAACCCTTCCTAGTATTCTATCACCGTCAGCCTTCCTTGCGACCAATTCTGAAATTCAGTCATTTTCCTATCAAAATAGAGTTGAGGCAGCCACCGTTGCCTAAAGTAACCCTTAAATTGATCCCAAGTTATGTCTGATTCGACAATATTCAACTCAACCTTACGGTTGTCCCACCATGATGATGCTTCATGAGAAAACTGATATGCTCCCCATATCGCTTTGGTCTCCTCGGAGAAGTTTCTTATTGCAAAGTACTTCTCCATTTCATTGAGCCAATTCTCAGCTCCGTCCCCAAGCGTTGTTCCATCAAACTTTGGAGGACTTATTCTTTTTATGTCATTTGTAAGTTCGGCTGCTAATCTTGCCCTTTTATTTTCAGGATGATTAGGAGGATTCACATTACTATTATCAACACCTAGATTCCCTCCATTGGTGTTGTCCACAGGAGGTGGCTGATCATTTATATCAGCTTCTTCTTCCTCCTCTTCATTGCCCATTGATTATTGTTCCAAAACAGTCAAACGATCTCTCGTATCTAGTAGGGCAGCAAGGATTTCATCCAGCTTTTGAGCAAGAAATGCTTCTCCACCCAGTAACGGGTTATTCGCAAAGATTTCCTCTTGTTCTAACCATTTTCTGTTCAATAAGAAAATGTAAACCTTATTAAATTGTGGACTCATTAGGTCCAAGAGCTGCAACCTTCAGCTCTAATACCAAGATGTAACATCCCCATTTTAAGACACTAGAACAAGGGATTTTTTTATTTTTTAAACGTTCTCTGTATTGAATTATACAATTCAAACACACGTTCAAGTTTTAATAATTGTTCTCTGTCCAATTAATGCAATTTGGATCACACAATTTCTTTTTAAAACCAATGTTCTCTGTTCACATAATTGCAATATGGAACACACATTCAATGTCATTCAATCATATAACAGATACCATATGCTGCTGTAAATGACTCGAAGAACTACCAATCTCCCATTTTATGGCTCGAGTTTCAAATGATCTCTCATTTCATGACTCGGCGACTTACCGATCCTTCATGTTGATCCATGCATTGTATAATAAATATACAGGGTTCTATTACCATTTTCGGTTATCGAAGTGATCCATTTAAGAAGCCTATCTCGAATATCTCATTCATCGATATTCATCGACATCTCGCATCTTAAACTAGGTGATTAGGACAATGAACCAAGACTTTGCGATACTTTGGCCAAAGATTTTCACATGCTTGCATGATCATATTCCTAGATGTGATACACATCATTGGAATATGTTCTTCACCTCACTTCGTCTCTATTATCTAGAATGGTCTTTTCTCGACCTCTCACCGATCCCTATCCAAGGTTAAGCTCTAACCCTACTAGCAATATGAAAGAGTATAGGAAGACACTCGCGATGACTAAATGTATGTAGACATACCATGTCGACCTAGACAATCTCGTGTGTCTAGTTACCTTTAGTCCTCGGAGTCACCTTGTATACGCGGTCACATTCCTATCATCGTCTAGTAACTTGGATCCAGCTTATGTAATCTTGATGATTTGATTCGAGAGGGCGTTGTAACATGTCAGCCACAACATTGTGTCGTCATGAAGGCCCCGCCTTCATGAAGACACCATATTGTAGCTGGCGTGTGCCAAGGTCCTACGGAATCCTCTCATCGAGAAGTACACATCCCGTTCGCACGTGTTTTGATTATAACCTTAATATTTAAGATCTACTTTCAGCAGCCCTGCTGATCCTTAAACCTCGTTCTCGTTGCAGTTGTATGTAGCTAAGAGAGACTTAATTTGTCTTCTAGCTTAATATACATCTCCTTCTTCATACTGAAGGATTGCATATTCTCTTCTTGGTTCCTTTCTTTAATCTTCTGGACTAATCAGTCCATTACCGATAAACTTAATAAGTTTAACCTATTAAACTTAACCAAGTTTTTCCACAACTGTAAACAAATTCAGAATTCCATCTTATTAGACATCATTTAAACGAGGTCTAATTCTAAATGAACCTATTCATTTATTCTCCTTAACCTTACTTTTGTTAAGGTCTGTTAACAATAGATATGTTTTCCCATATCTATATTTTCTGAATTTAAACATTCGAGGCTATTAACGGAGTCCGAATACAAGGTTCGATTGCTCTAAGTTATTTGATATTCCTTAGCTTTCAAGCTAATCCCGAATACCTTTCAATTAAGAGATCATGTTTACCTAAATCCTTTTTAATGTCAATTTAAAATTCATCTTAACCCAAGTATGAACTAATTGCACATTTCAACGTAAAAGTTGCATTCAGGTAAAGAATAGATGTTATTTCCTTTTAAATCCATCCATTAACATTTGAATAATTCCAAATCAAGGAATAATGTTATATTCTCAAACTTATTCAACAATATCAAACTGATATAGTCATTAAAAATATCACACTTTTCCTTGTATTCATCCATCAGTTTTACAATCTATACATTTTCCAGTCCAAATGACTGGACTTTGTTTATATCAAACAACATTACAACTCATAAAGATAGAAGAATGTAATTTCTTCCTTTCTCATTTCCTCGTAGAGGAGTAATAGCTATCAATACAATCCATCTTCAGTTAATCAAAAGAAGTATCAAAAAACAACCATGTCTTCGTTTATACTCAAGTTCCATCTGCAAAATTACTTGCATGGGTCAGTTCATTGAACTGAGCATATTAAGCACTTGTCATTAAAATGAGGTGCTTTTAATTAACTGTCTCAATAAAAGAACCCTGCTTTTATGAAACGTTAATATGAACATCATTCAAGAATTAAGTACCGAAAAGGATGAATAGCATAACAACTCAATCATCTAATCACCATCCCAATCAGACAAAGGATTACTACCCTCTTTCCCAAATAATTATTATAAGGAGTAATTTGCATCAAACAGTTCTAGATTACAACATCTGTAAGAACTACAAACACAATTTTGCAAACTGCTTTGTTCTAGCATAAATGCTATAATTTCCATTCCTTACAATAGTTATAATTTCAAAAGATAGAGTATAACTGAAGATTCAACCGAACTACTTTCCTTTGCTTTCATACAACTCATCGGAATTCAAACAATCAAATGCAGAAGAGAAAAGTAAACAACAATTAATGCAGATGCTTAAACCAAAGCAGTACAAAATTTAATCCATAATAATTATAGATTTCCAACTGTAAGAGAGAAGAAACGAACATTAATTCAAATTATCCATCCACACTCTCTTTCCTTTCCTCATAGCTGTACTGAGAATTTAATCCAGACGTGATACCAATCAATGATAACAGTTCAGAGTGAAATAAATGAAATCAATAATCGAATACAAGGAAGAAGGATCATATTACCTCTTCTCACTGTCTAACCAAATATCCGCTATTTAGAACAGACACAATCCAATAGTATGATTCATTCTGATTATTATATTTCACTCAACGGACTTTCTTGTCCAGATATAAACAAGCAAGAGTATACAGCTAGTCTATAAACAGTGCTGCGTCAAAACAAGCATTTCAGCTAGACCTGAACAATAAGAATGTACAACTAGCTACGAAATCATGATTCATATCATAATAGTAAAAGGAGTCATTTTATTTTGAACTTTCAAAGTAAGAATTCCGCTTCGATTCAGTTCTAACGAAACAACAAGAGTTCAGGCTGCGAATGGAGTATATATATAATTTAAAACAAACGTATTTATATAACAAAAAAGCAGTCATACCCAACTTAGTCTGGAATGGGTAAAAGTTCAGCAAACATATTATCATCATTTCACTGTAATGAGTGAGAAACCCCCTTTTTTTTAGACAAGAATCCATTCAAGATCAGTTCATAACATCATATTTTCTCCAAAAGAAGGAAGGAAAACCAGTCACGGTCTTTATTTCCAAAAAAATATTAAAACGTTTTGACCAACAAAGGAAAAACGATGAAAGGAATTCCCTGTCCATGGCAAAATCGAATTCAATGCAATGAAAACAATCAGGAGAATTTAATTCACACAACAGTTCCTCCACATTATCCAGAACTTGTTTTTCCCAAATCTTTTCCTCGTACTGAACTCAGAAGACAATACTCGCATCTATATCACATGCAATGACTCAAACCCATGTAGGGTAATAGAAGCGGGTGCTAAATCCAACCAAAACAAACTCATACAGCAAGCCCAACCTCATTCGTTTCATTCGTTTGCACAGAAATACTAAGCCATGTTCATTTTCATAATGACAGCTCAAACTAGAAGATCAAACCGCATCCATAATGCACGATAAAATCCACTTTCCATTACTTTCAGAGTTCAAAACAACAAATAGAAAACATAATTCATTAATAATCTCAATAAGAAGAACAATCATTTTCTTCAAACGTCATGAATACCCAAGTCGTGTTCATCCTTATAATGACAGTTCAACTAGACATACAAAATTATCTCATCCTTTCATTTTCACAAGAATGCTCAGAACTCAGAATTGATATTCACTTAGCTAATGTATTTATTAGCACAAACCCATAATGGTAATAAAACGAATACCCAACACTGTCAAACGAAACCACACAACAAGGACAGTATATTCGACTCAATCATTATGCAAAGAATGCTCAAGCCGCATACAACAAAAGAAAACGACTCAATCTCAAAATCATCTCAGCATAACAGCCAAATCAAATAACCAAAACCCCCATCATAAGAGCAGGGTTGTTTTAATGAGACGATTAAGCAAAAGCAAGCGGTTTAAGGAGAAGGGCTTAACATGCCTGTTAATTTTTCTTGTGGCTCGAAGAAAACCGTGCCCACAGGAGCTATTCTTCTCCACGGCGACAGTAGTAAAGCTTTCCAAACAGTCCCCTAACTTCCACAGGCTCCAAAAATAGCCTAGCTTCTCCAAGAACAGAGATAATAACCAAAATACAACAGGTTCGACAGAACCATGGAAGAACAAAATGCAGAGCAACTAAAAACCCAATGCATACAACAACAAACAAATTTTCTTTCCTCTATCCTTCTTCCAAGGCGAGCTGGTCGCTAAGACCAAGGTAATTGAATGCATTGAATGCATTCCCTTTCCTCATTCCTCACGCCACCGCCGACTCAGGTTGGTGAGTCTCCAATTTCAAATTTTTGCATGTAATCATAGTTTAGCTTCATAGCTAGTTGGATGCCTCCAACTTTTCCATGTTCCCGCCAAATTTGGCGCTGCAACCTGTAAGGACGTCATTCATTGTCCTAATAAATTTCCAACCTTCCCTCCTTATCCTTTCCATCCACATGGGTCCATACGTCCCCTTCCATAGGTTAGGAATAGTTTAGGATTTTTAATAGTCCATATCTAGGTCATTCACCTAGTTCATAGGTTAGTAGAATTTACATCTATTTTCATCCTTATAAAATTTAAAATCCATATAGGATAGTAGTTTAGGGTATAGGATAAAACTTAGGGGTAGGTTAGGGTTTAATCCCCTAATATTTAATTAATTAGTTTCCAATCAAGTCTTTCCATCTGACAGATCATATTCAACACTATGCAGGACGTTTCGTCCCATGTTCCACATACCTGTGCCACTTGCATCCAGGCCCTTATCGTCTTACGCTGTCTAGTGTTACAACATGGTGTGTGGTTCGAGAATCGAACCTTTTTCATTGGCATCTACGTACTAGATATTCATCCCTGAAATCAGGTGCTGCAACATTTATATCAACCTTCAGTCTGTTTTAGAAGTAAATCGACAAAGCGATCACAAGAAGGCCACAACATACCTTGGATCAATGGAATTGATTCAAGGTGTGTTTTCAATCAATGAATAGAGTTCATCAAGCATACGACAAGTCTGTTGTCTCATTAGCAATCACACAAGCAATAATAACTTCTGTCCCAAGTAACAAATTACAGCAAACAAGGGTCCAGATTAGCAACACATTCCTCTAAGATCAAAAGATGTGTCTTAACATATTTATCTTCATTTCTGCATAGATTCTGACATCATGAAAAGTAATTACCATGATAGCTTACAAAAATCAAGGCGTTACACAATTTTTTTGAGTCAATAAAACTTCTTGTTAGAGGAGATTTAGAGGAAGATTAACATTCTCATTGGTCTAGCTTTGCCATTTCCTTAGAATAATAAGAAATATCTCATGTTAAAGGAGGAGTTATTAAAAATGTTATGGGAGAAAATAGATAAAAATACCACTTTATTATTTAAACCGAACACGTACATGATATTGCGGCAAAAATCAATGATTTGTTAAAACTCCTTTATACCTTGAATCGTGTGAGTGTGAGGTTGATTAGAGGAATCAATTCTTAAAGTGCTTTGAGGCAAGTACCAATTAATTGCGATTAAGACCTACAAATGAGGATTAAGACATGTTTCTCATATTATTTTGAGTTCTTAACTACCAATGTTATAGCCTCCGGATGTTCTTAGTGATTTTGTGGATGAATTCGAAACCTTTTATAATATTCTAGTGAACTAATTGTCAAAGTGAATGATTAATGATATTGTTATCTTTGATTGTATTAATAACTATTCCAAAATCTAAAAATTTGAATCTTTGTTTTATTTTTGTTTAGAAAGTGTGATTTGCATTTAGGAGATACCAAATTGTCAATGTTATGCAAATGTTATGTAATATTGAGTGTTTTTTGTTAGGTTCATGTGAATACAAAACTTTTAAATATTTTATGAACAACATTAGCTTGATTTGTATATTAAGAACTTAAAAATGTTAGATAGATAATGTTGCTTTCTCAATACTTAGATAAATAAATGTGTTCATTAAGAAGAGTAACATCTCATGCGACATCCCTCAAGGTATCATTCAACTTTAAGTCCCCTAATTCAAATTTAAAAGTAATATGAGCTTACTTTCTCATCTCTCAAAATTCCTTGTCAATGGAAGCAAGATGTCTAATGAATTCCATAGCAAATAATCGAATGATACTTCCTTTTGAATTTCAAAAGGGGCAACTTTGGCCCCATAAACTCTAATATCATACAATTGGGTTTAATCTCGATGGGTAGTGATAGAATTGATTTTTCCTCCATAAATAGAAGAGATAATTAAACATCTACAAGATTAGGACATGTGTGGCATGATACACTTCCCTCGTACACTCACAATTTTTCTGAAAATAATTAGAGACTAGAGCCTAAAAGTATTTATAAAGTTACGTTTTAAAATTTTTCTATAGGTGTCATCATCTAATGGACTGAGAAGGTGATCATCCTTTTGTAACCTTAAGTTTAAAGCTTTCGATCCCTTCACCTTAAAAATATATTTCACTTGGATGACCCCTCCAAGCCACCACCATGTTAAATTAATAGATATGAACTAAGAATTCTCTTTATAAAAGTGTCAAGGATGATTGTAGATAATTTTAGACTAATCGCATATGTCACAAGTAGTTGGCGTTTTCCCATTGTAATTAGAGAATAATTAAATTACACATTTAATAATAAAAATTCAAAAATACTTGATAATTTATATTACAAAAAAATATTGTGAATCTCATATTATTTATTTTTTAATTTTTCTACATTGATAATCTAGAAACTTCCCAAATCTTGAATTCAACACCTATGTTTTGTTTAAGGCAACCTAAGTATTTTTTTCTATCATATTTTGATTTTTATCTTGACGATGGGTAGAATTAATTGCTCTATTAGAAATAGAAGAGAATTACCCAACTATATGATATGATTCCGAGATAAGCATGACCCAGTTCCTCGACACTCACAAATTTACTCAAAATAATTATTCCTAATTCCCGTAAAGTCAAATTCTATGTATTTTGAACATGTGTCATAATCTAGTGGACCCACATAACTCCTTTGGAAATTTTAATTTTAAAGCATTCAAAATTATATCTCTTCACTTTACAAAGGTCTTATTATCACCAAATTACAACACCCCCAAATGGCCTGAGTTTGAATGGGGCATTCGGTGTAATTTGTGTAACATTGGGTTACCTCTCAAGTTGTGGGACTTGCGGGCTTGAGATAATCCTCCAGAGAAAGTTGGTTCTTGCTCCTAATCCTACTTGCCACAAACTACTCCTAATCCATGCAAACAAACTATCTAATCATAATCTAACCTTCCAAGGGCCAAGGAGAGAGAGTGCATGAAAATGAAAACTACACTAAGAGTGGTGATACATAAGAAAAAAGAGGTTGTTAACCAAGTATCCAACTGTTTGAAATGGAGAGAGGTGAGCAATGGAGAGGGTGGACAAGATGCACCACAGACCAGAGATAGATTCACATAAAACACCATTTCATATCCATTAAACACAGCTCCCAAAACCTGTAATAAACATCAAGAGTATGCACAATATACCTTGCAATGAAGAGAGGCAAGTAGAGACAATAAAACATGCAAAGGATGGACAAAATGCATCACAAAACACAATTTATTGCTCCAATAAGTTTGTAAAGTACATCATTAGTGGGCAAGAGGCAAGAAAATGCCATAGCGGAACTTAGAAAGGAGGCTTAAACTCCACATTCAACCCAACAGAGAAGAAAGAGAGAGGGGTAGGAGGGAAAATGACCAACTCTTTTTACAATGAGCCCCATGTTACAATTTATAAAATGTGAAAGAGAGAGAAAGAGTATTCACGAAATCGCCTTTCCAACCACTTGTAAATCACAATAAATGAATTGAAATGATGGTATTTGATTTGCAAAATCTCCCTCATGTTGTCCCATAACCTGCAGTTGAAGAAAATGATGCCCATACCCATTAATTGCACTTCCAACCATCATGAAATCACTGTTCTAAATTGGGTAGGTTTAAGACAAAATTCACCATCAAATCTTCACCAATTCCTAAATTTCTTCATTGTTGTGTGAAGGTTTCGGAATCATGATTCCAACGAGACCAATTTTATGCAATTCCATTGAGAAATGCTCAAGTTATGAGCTTTTGAGTGAATGCAACTACTTTGATTTTGTCGGGTCTTCTTTGATCATGCGAGACTTGAGAATTAAATTATTTGGTGGAAATGACTTTTAAAATATTTTCTCCCTCCTTCCAATGTTTCTTTCATGATTTGAAATGATTTTGCATTTTAAAAGTCAGGGCCCACCTTGATTTTCATTGCTTTACATTTGAATTGGGAGAGGAAATCAATATTTAGTAATTGAATATTACCACTTTCGGTGAGCTAGCTTTCCTTCTTTGCATTGGGCTAGGCCTGTGTTCTTGGGTCAAGTTGGTCACATCTACCCCGCCGACTTGTACATATCAACGACCTCCCCGTTACATACGTCCACGTCGCATTGGCATTGGTCCATTACCGCGACCTACCTTCGGTGACTCAACTCGGCTACCGGGTTGACAACTCGACACACTCCCAAACTAAGCGAGCTCACCATCTTACCTTTTCCATTTACGCCGAGTCATCCACCTTATGCCATGATGACTCCTTATGTATTTCATCGAGCCATTTTGATGTGTCGGGCTCCTCTTCATCCACGTCGGCGGGCTATATGTCTTGCATTGTGCCCTCGGGCCCTTCGTGTCTCGCGGACCCTATCCCTCATGCATGTTCGCAGGGGGTAGTGAGGTGGCACAGCGGTCTACGTGGTGTTCGTGGTGTTTGACCCACACTCCGTTTTCATTTTCGTTAACTCCGTCTCCATTCCCGTCCTGACAAGCTAATAAATATTGCCGGTTTTGCCAGCCTTTGTCGGCCATCATTTCAGCGACTCCTGTCAAATCACCTGCAGCTGTCACACGGTTCCAGTTTCAAAAATCATAGCTCCGCCTTCATGAAAAAGATATTACCCGCCATAGCCCCCTGTTCCATGCGGTTTCCATGCCCCTGGTTTGAGCTGTTCTCTGCTGCACAACTTTGATCCCTCTCCTTGCAGGTGCTTCCCCAGCGTCGCCTTATACGCACTCTCCAACCTTTTCATTTTCAGCCCGATTCCTCCCCTCGAGCATTTAATCCCTCTCCTTGCACCATTGCGAAATCTTCTCGATCCAGACAACGATATAGAAATACTTTCAAAATCTTGTTATATCATCCGCCATTTTTGCGACAGCAAAGAGGAAGGTGCAGGCGCAGTGCAGGCTGTTATTGACGCTGGAATTTGTGAAAGGCTTATGCAACTTCCCCTGTTTGCTCCAAAGAACGGATTTCAGAGGTGGGTTTCTACAATCTATGATTATGTTACATCGATTTGTTTCTGAAAAAATATCTTTAATCTATGTTTATGTTACATGCTATTTTGTGCTTCTCTTTTACATGCTATTTTGTGCTTCTCTGATTTGTGGTTTTACATGCTTTGTGGTTTTGAATGCACAAACCCCTTAGGCTCGCATTTTTGTTATTTCGTTTTATGAAAGTGTTTGCAGGTAAGTATTGACTGTTGTTTATACTTGCAGACGTCGTCTTCTTCACTTTAGTACAATGTTAAATTTAGTATTGGTTTATAGCTATTTTTATAAACCAATCTTGTTAAGGCGTGCTAGAACAATGTATGGCAGCGTTACAATACAAATACAAAATACCCAAATGAAAAGTTTTCAACTTATTTAACTTCACCTTTAAGGAGACAACACCAATTTAAAAGACAGGAGAATGCAATGTTGAAAGCTCATGGGGAGCAAGTAATATTCCCCGGAATTATCTTCAATAAAGTTAAGCATTCTTTACTGAGAGTATTAATTTCGTCTCTGAAACAACATGGCGCATTAAAAATCATACACCCTTCAATAATTTATTAGTTATTTTTATACGAATAACTAGTTTTATACAAATATAATATTTATAATGTCCATTGAAACATAATTTTTAAATGATTTATAACTATTTTTATACATTCTAAATTGGGTATATGTACCTCTAGCGTGTCTCCTATATTGATAACTAGAGCGCCTGGAATCGGCTCTACAGAAATCCACAGGTTCTTGTTAAGAATTTGTAAGCCTACCGATTCGTCATCTTGCATAAGAACACGGAAGAGCACTTCCATCAGAGTGTGCACTTAAACCTAGAATGAGATCAGGCCTAGATCAGGGTGGATACAAGTTCATCCGTTGTGCCTGCACATTTTCTCGCCATTATTTCTTCAAAATGTCGGGCTTTAGACCCAAATTCTCGATGATGAAAGACTCCAAATGTTGGCGAGTCTAAATACCTCAATTGAATAAGCTTCCAATGTATCCCTGCAAAACTCAAGCAAAAAACATCTCAGCATAGATAGTTGACATAAGTTAGCATTACCATTGTAGTATTGCAGGGTATATTAATAAAAACGTATAACCTGAAAAGTAAGGGTCTATCCGGCCAAAGGTTTTGTTTACGAATAGATTTTGGCATGGTAGCCAGTGCCATCATGTCGCACCAGTCTAGCTTCTGGTCATCTGAGAAGATGAAACCGTGACCATATCCCTGGATTGTGCCCGGCATCATTGCGTACTTCTCTTTCTCTTCCAATGGCAGTTTGAAGAACTCCATCACCACTTTCTTTATTCGCTCCAATAGTTGCCAGTCCAGTTCCATGATTCAAAACCTGAGAAAGTAAAATAAACACACTGCTAAAATTATTGTGGCCATTTAAGTAACAAACATGTTTGTAAAGATTATTACTGAACATTTGGAAACATCTAACTCTTAAATGTTAGCGAGTGGTAAAAAAGTATATATTTAGCCCAACTAACCTGGAAAAAACCCCACTCTTGACAGGCCTTGGAAAGTCTGGCCATCTCATGTTGCCTCGTAGAATGACATCCTGATACAATCCTCCCCATGTCAATGACAGGTATTTGAAGGCTAGCTGGAGCATTTAATGCTGAGCATCCAATCCTCTCTTGTTTGGGTCGAATGTATCTCTCTGGTTCAGCCCCGGGCTTCGATTTTACAAGCTCTTGCACGTCATCAGCCTTCAAACATGAACCCATCTTCACCATTGAAGAACTTGCCATGACACTTGAACTAACTAACTACACTTTTTGCAACCGTAAGTACTGTATAAAATAAACCTAAATATAACAACTCTATGATATTAACGGTATGTGGGCAAGCATTTATATATTCAATTAAAGCTCAGTTCAATTTGCATATTCCACTGAAGTGCGCCGACCAAGCATAGATTCCTTGCGGTTGTCATCACTGCTACAATGTCACTTGTCTTTGATTGCATGAACAATACATAACCTTATACCCAATGCGTTGAAGTGTCCAAAAATATTTGCAGCTCGTTAGTCGTGCTTTTCTAGCAGGCTCCTTCTCTAAAACGTCTATCTAAATGCGTCCTGCTCTTTTTTGTCATTCTGAGGCTTTTTTCCAATAATTTGGGGTGATTTGTAGTTTCTGTGCAGAGTTTGAAACTTTACGATACCTCCATGGAGTCATAAAACAGGGCTTTACAGAATACATCACCAATGCTCTCAGCAAGAACAATGTCTTTGTTTGAAATGATGTTATTCCTTGACATCACCATGGATGTAAATCCATGATTTTATTTCTCAGAATAAAATCAGTTGTCACTGCGTCCAATAATCCCTTCCATAAGATGGATTTTTTTAGGTTAATCTACACTCTGTGCATTTGGTTGATTTTCACGACTCAGTAAAATAAAAACAGTAGCTTCCCTAACTCATTGTGGAAGAAGGCTTTTGGTTGAGTGTAAGGGAAGCTCCTGTAAGGGATGCCTCCGAAAAATAAAAACAGTGGTCTTCCAATTTTTTTGACACTTTGCAAAACAAATTCACCATCAAAAGAAACACGTGTTTCAGGAATTTTGTTAAATAATTCACATGCTTCCACATTATGCATACATATCTACTAGGGTATTTGAAACTAAAATATCTGACAAAATTTCTTCTGTGCAATGCTTTGGTAGATGTCCATACCCTGTTTCAAAGCTCATATTTTGGTAGAGGATGGGAGTATGATATGAAAAATGAACTGAAGAGATTGGACACATGTTGGTTGCATTTACTGAGACACTAGAAATTATGAAATACCACTTCCATTATGCTTTGGTGGATGCCCATACCCAGCTGTAAATCTCTGCAACTTTGCATTAATATCCTATACCCATGTGGGTGTGATTCATCTCTTACACAAAAAAACCATTCACCATTTTATATCCTTTAATCCAACTAAATCCCACCATCTATTAAATTCCTCTATCCTTCATCAATACCCTTAAAATATGAACAATGTTCCATCATACTTTGATCGTTGCTCATGGCGTGCTCTTGAAGCCCTTGTTTTGACAGAGGCTAGCAGGATGCTGGAAAGATTTATGGAGTCTAGATTTGAACATGCCAATTGAAATAGCCCAAAAGTTACTAAGTTGCATATCCTGCAATCTAGGAGACAAAATATATCTCAGGAATTTTGTCGAATAATTTACATGCTTCAAAATTTTGCATAAATACCTACCAGGGCACTTCAACTGTTCCCTTCTGCATAGTACTTTGGCATATGTCCACACCCTGTTTCAAAGCTCCAATTTTTTAACAGTTTGCTAATGAAGATCTAAACAAATTGAAGATTACAATACCCAAAAATAAAAAAATTGTATAGCCTGTAAACGGGCTGTCTAAAATTGAAACTGTAATTTATGGCTAAAAACCTCAAACATGGAATTCGACTCATGAACAGAGTTGTACCTAGTCAAAGCACTATGTTTTAGAGAGGAAACTTTTGAAGAATGTGGGACTCTATTTAGTTCTAATCTTTTGTCAATATGTTTTTGCTTACTTTTTGTAGTGTAAACCTTAAAAGTGGGTGTAGGAATATAAGGCTTATAGTTTATTATTAAGTCTCTATTAGTTATGTATTAACTAATGGACTCTATTTAGTTTTAATCTTCTATCACTATGTTTTTGCTCACTTTATGTAGTGTAAACCTTAAGAGGGGGTGTAGGAATATAAGGCTTATAGTTCATTATTAAGTCACTATTAGTTATGTATTAACTAATGGACTCTATTTAGTTTTAATCTTCTATCACTACGTTTTCCTCACTTTTTGTAGTGTAAACCTTAAGAGGGGGTGTAGGAATATAAGGCTTATAGTTTAATATTAAGTCATTATTAGTTATGTATTAACTAATAGACGGTTATAGCTGCTTCAACCATTTTGTGACTATCTCTTGCATAATAAAATGATGGACCCAGAACTTATAATGTGTGAATTGCGATTCCTCTTCATTATTTCTCTCTTCACATCTTTTAACAATAGGGACTTAACATAATGGAACCCTGTTCCCCAAACGCAAGGTCTCTGTTATCATCTGATCAATGTGTAGGAAACTTAAGCCTCTAAGGAAAATTGTATCTTAACCAAATTACATAAATATTAGATAATGTTAATCAAATCATACTCACATCCTGAGTAAATGGTAATGACATGTAATCACTCCAAGTTACTAGCTCTTTCTTCTCTTCCTTGGACTTCTTGAGCTTCATGTTTTCTTCCTGAGATCATTGAATACATAAATGCTTTAGTGTCAGAACTAACTATATTGCAGTTAATAAGTTCTTCTCAAAGGAGAGGGGAATTCATTGGTACCTGTAATTGTTGTAGTGCAAGTGGGCAACCGGTAAGGTATTGAGCAGCTAGTGTCATAAGCATTGGTACAGAGTCTTCTCCTGGAAATCATGTTATCTGAGATGAGGTCTATAGTGAACTTCCCCATTATACTGTTTGTTTCATGTAATAATACATCCAGGACATCCTTCTCTCGAGTTTTGTTGCTATCATACTTTGTTCCTCTATCTTGTATGATTCTGTGCACCATCTTCACCATGTTTGCTTTTTCCTGAAACATGCTTTCATAATCATAATCGGTATTATTAAAATCTCCCAATGCCCATATCTTAGATTGGTGTAATTGGTAGTGATCAACGTGGAATTGAGTTTGAAGATATAAAATCCTACCTGCAAGGACTTGTAAAGCCTTGTTCCAGGGAATTTGACAGGAATTGAGACTAAACCCGAAATAAACTTTCTGAATTCTCGTTTTAAGCATTCTAACTCGTCACTGGGGTTAAGACTCATCAGGGCCTTCAACAACACCTGAAAAGCTATCTGTTCAATAAACAATGTATGCGGTTAAAACAAAAAATATTACCGTAATAATTATGATACTATGAAAATATACCACCCACATACACATGTATCTGTGTATGCGTATTGATTGCTTACCTTTTTTGTTTCATCTTGGATGTAAACTAGTTGACCATCCTTCCAATTTTTCACAGAATCTAGCACATACTTCTCAATGTCCACGGTTATCTGTTCTTTTAACTCTGGAGATTTGAGAAAACTACCTATGAGACCATGCAACCTTTTTGGCAATCAAAGACTTCCCCATGAGTTCATTAAGTGACTTTGGATAAGAAGGAACAAATATTCTACCATCATTTTGCAAAACCACCTTGCTCACTTCTGGATCAGTTGATACAATTGTGGGGCTCCCAAGAAGGTGGGATTTGAATACCTTTCCATATATGAGTTCCAAAACCAAGAGTTAGGCCTACAATAAAGCAGCACAAGGAATCTAAGATGTCAATCCCCATGAAAATGTCATATGCAAATCCAGTGTTGGAGCTGGACACACTAAACTTGGAATCCCAGGAACAAACAAAAACAATACACGCTTGTACAAAAGCCAGCTATTCTAGCCCACTTGTCCTCATTCACAGTGACAGAAACCTTGCAATTTTCTGATATAAACTTCTGACCACAAAGATCAATATTCCATGAGGCACACGTGCATAAGACAGAAACATAATTGCACTAACATCAACACCCATAACATGCAATTCTTTGTTTTTCATTGTTCATTATTTTTCCAAAACTTTAGAATGATGGACTAAATGAGTAACCTCTGAACACTACCGAGAGAAAAGCTGACAGCAAATATTATGGACCAATTGGTCTACATAAAAGGCCTATAGGAATTCCAATTTTTTTCGGTTTTGACAACCCTTAACTGCTTATTGTTATTGACTCATAGTTATGACAGATTAGAGGATACTATGGCACTGGATATTCTATACTTTCTCATATTTTTAATGTTTCTTAGTTCATGAGGCCATATTGGCAAATTAGGAAAAAGTGGAGAATACTATATTTATACTCAAAAAGTTTGACACTTCATTATAATAAAACCTATATCTTCAGTTGACAGCTTTTGTGTCATTTTTAATCTGACAGAAAGTAGTTGTACCCATTTTTTAATGTGGATGAGTTGAATAGCATAAAAAATGTGCATGTATATTTGTAACTCAACAATTACATATAGCCCCAATAAGCTATATTTTAATGAAGGTTATACAATACAAATTTCTTACTTTCATTCGCTAAAAAAATATTAAAGCTTATTTTGGAACATCATGGGACTGATATGAAGCATGGCTTTTAATATATGCAATTTGACATAGTATCCTATCAAATAAATTGTCTTCAAAATTTGTCAGCAATCTAAACAGCTAGATGTCAAGATGAAATGGGGACCTAAGCCTTAAAGTTTTGTTGAATCCACAGCTAGATTTGAGACCTTATAATTCTGATTTTAAATACTTCTTGATAATTCTAATGGAGCTGGAAAGCTTTTGACCAGAAGCCATATGTGCTTTACATCTCATGTTTTTTAAACTATTCATATATTGCTAAGGATGGGAAAAGAAAAGCCCAACGGCAGACTCAACTCAAACTGTACATTTAAATAATCTATAATCAAATGGTGGGTTTTTTTATAAGAACAAAACTATTAAATACATAATTTGACGTGAATATTCCAACACCGAGTTAAGTTGAATGTCTTGTGGCTCTGTTCAAGAAAGTGAGAAGACCAAGACCTCGAGTAGAATGCAAATAAAGTTGACAGAATAAGCTCTTTTCTTGTTAAAAGTATGGGTAGGTTGGAAGTATATCTGTTGAGTGTGGCCAAAGTCTCTTCGAAGTCCTTGTCAAAGTAGTTATCAATGGAGAGTTGACAATATCTCTATCTATATCTGTTGATTTATGAGAATGTCTCTATCTTTTGATTTTTTGAACGATATCTAAAAATGGCATTTCTGAGCTGATATAATCCATAAATAAATTGTCTTCATCTTATATTTCTCATCACTTTTCTAGAAAGCTACGGACCTGTTTCCATCATGTTTGCTTGGTAGATATAATCTTCAATTCTTCAGGATTTCCACAGGTACACATTGTAGATATTATATCAGGAATATACTGTGTTCTATTTTTTGATATAATCTTATTCTGGCAGATGATTTGAAGTTCCTTTCTATATTTTTGGATTTCAGCAGTCCTTTCTAATCTTATTGCTGGCAAATAAGCAATCATCAAAAGCAACATCTTCATTTGTGTTTAAAGGTATTGATGAAACTTTTAACAATGTTTTTTCATCAATATTGTTTATTTTGATTATGCATGACCATATATTATGTATTAATTTTAAATTTTAATTTTTTAACCACAAAGAAATCAAATCAAATGAAAGAAAATAGCGGTTGTGGAAAAAATCAACCACAAAAAAATAGGATGACAACACGTGCTGCAATGGCCTTTCTGAAACGGGTAAGGAAATGTGACTGTTTGTTTTTTATTGAAATATAATTTTTGAAGTGGATTATGTGTTATGAAATGCTTATTTCTCGACAACATAGTGTTTGTTTTTGTAACGTAAACATAGATTAACGATGAAAAAATTGAAGAAAAAAAAGCATTTGTTGATCAAACAAAAGAGAATTCAGATTTTGAAGAAGAATTTGACATGGAACTAAACATAGATGACAATAGTGATCAAAATGACGAAGATTATGGGGTAGAGGAGGATGATGAAGATGAAGATTGGGTGCCTAGTCCGAGCCATAAAGCATCCAATGAGTGCAAACATCAAAGATCAGTAAGTAGTGTTATTTATAATTTTTGTTTTGCATGAATAAAACACTTTTATTCAAGTATTCAACTTATGTTAGTATGTCTTAGATTTATTAGGATTTTCCAATTTCGTGTTCTTTTAGTGTCCATATATTTTTACATTTGCATAATAATTTCAACTAAAGAGTTATAGGATTTCCCTACACATCAATTGTTACTCATAAACTATTTAATTATTGGCTGTAAATTGTAGTATTTGCAGCAGTGTAAAATTATAAAAGAAATTGGAAAGAGGGACAGATTTAAGTGCATGGTCTTTCCTTGCTGCAACTATGAAATGCAAGGAATAAAATGGCATTTGAAAGACATCAACTATCACCGCCTCCATGATCACAATGGTCTCCCTCCATTACATAGGCGTAAGCCGGGTAAACGTGCGACCGGGAAGTATAAAAGGAAAACAAAAAAAACAGTACAAAATATGGTTGCAAAGCGAAGTGTTGACTGGCACTTGAAAAATTCTAAATATATGTACAAATCTAGGTTAATTGAGCATTATTGTCGGGAAGAAAAGGTGCAATATTTTTCATCCCTTAGCCAACAAGCTAAAGATCTGATTTCCAAGCTTGTAGAGGAGTATGATAGTGTAGAAAAGAGGGAGGAAAGAAGGAAAAAAACCCTTTCAACGCTGCAATATAAAAAGGATTTGATGAAAACCGATTGTACAAATTCTGAACTAAATGGACAAAAGGATAAGGTATTTACCATTTTTATTATAATTTAAATTTAAAATTATTTTAGTTTTGTTTATTCACATTTTTTTATGTTATTTTAAATTAACGTTTCATTTGTACAGATATTATCCAAGAAGAATCCATTAATGTTGATCATGTAAGGAAACATGCTTTCATTAAAAACATTAGTAGCATTGTTGGAATAATAAAGTGTCATTTTTCATTCATTAACATGTTGAAATCTTGTGTAAATGTGATTCTCACACTTTTCATGACTTGAATGCATGAATAGGACTCAACTGATGTTGATGGAGAAAATCTGATACAAAAAAAGAATGTAAACAACAATCCAATGGAAAACAAGGTACAGTTGTAAATTACAAATATAAATATTTGTGTTTTCTATATATTTTAAGTGCTTAAATCTTAATCATATTGCTAATTTGGCATTTATACCTACATCTTTTATATACAATTAATTATTATGTTGTTGCACTTGAAAAATTGGGTTTTACCACTTCAGAGTGATGAGGAAGAGAATAATGTTGAAGCATACACTTCAAGTGCATGGGTACATGAACCACCGATGCAAATAACACCTATTTCCATTAGAACAAAAGAAAGTGAGGGAAATGATATGAATGATAAAGAAAAAATCAACAAAGAGGATCATAAGGGAAAAAATATGGCCGATCCATTGATTGAGGTGACTGATTTTTCAAAATTTGTTGAGGTGGAACCGGGCAAACCAAAGAATGAGGCGAAGGACATGGCTGCCTATGAATTCACAATAGGAGAAGAAGTTTTTATGTTCCTAGAGCCTGACCATGCAAAAAAGGTTGGCATTGCTAAAATTCATGCAACTAAACCAGGAACAAAATGCCATGGACGATCTTTAGAAAGGGACTGCATTGTCATATGCATAGAAGAATCATATGTAGATGACGCTCCATTGCATTTTCCACATATTGGAGCAGATACTGTTGGTGAATCGAAGAAGACATATTGCATCTGGTTTAAAGATTGCTTGAAGGCAATTAACCAGAAAGAGGATGGAAAAGAGACAAAGGTGTGTTAATTTGTATTTTTATTGATGTTATTGTGTTTTTAGCACATTTGATTGATTTTATATCCAGTATAAGTATACTTATCCATTTTGTCATGTTTGCAGCGAATGAATGAATATTCAGATGACAATGTTGCAATTGAGGTAAAACTATGTTTTGATGTACATTATTTTTTTCCAATTGATTGACTATATCAATGATGCATTATTTATTTCAGTATTCAATAGAATTTTGAGAGCTCATATTCAGATTTTACCATGCATAGGTGACACAAGGAAATGAATACTGTAGGATTTTCCTTTCTAGTCTAATGTTTAAATTTTTTCCTACTTCCCTATACATTTCCTTCCATTACATTCTTATGCAGTATTCCTCTATGTATTTATCTTTCAAAACTGGTTTGCATTTTCCCTATAATATTTTATACGATGGAAACATATTATTCACGATGAAACTATGTACTTTTCATACCAACTTGGCTTCCCTTACTTGATTGTTGCAGCTATTACAGGAGCTTCCCTTACCCCAATATCATTTTACTTATAATTTTCTTTCTTTCTAACAATCATGTTCTTTAATTGTATTATATAGTATTTATATGAATTGATTGTTTGTAGAATGAAGAGGAACAACCAAATAAGCTTGTGGTAAGAAACGTAAAAATGTTATCCAATATTGTTGATTCCATACAAATTATACATAAAACGGGTCATGCTTCATCTGATTTGGTAAGTTACGTAAACTTAAGATTTACATTGCTAATTTCTTCTAGGAGTCAAATATAAAAACATTTAAAATATTTGTGTTTTTTTCTTCGAGTTAATGTAGGAAATAATTTGCATCAATAATCCTTCATTTTTGTAGCAACGTAATAGTGAAGGTGATACTGAGATGCAACTTTCAGAAAGGATCCATTCTTCCCAACAACAGGTGACCACACAATATCTTATTTATAATTTTGATAAAATTATTTTATCATTTACGTTTGCATAGTTTTATTTACTAATATGCCCATTGTTTGTAAACATATCAGGGAAAAAGATTAAAGGGTATCAAGAGTCTGCATCAGTTCACACACACCTTACGCCTGATGAGATGAAAGGAAATAAAAGAAAAATTCGAGGATGGATGGAAGCGCGAAACTCCATTGCTGTTAACAAGCAACGGAGAAATTTGAAGAGCTCTCAGATTTAATTTGTTGAAGTTTTGATATTACAATCAATTGTATCATTATTTGTAAAACAATTGCCAAGATACTCAGTTATGTCAAAGAAAAAATCAAGTTTAATGTTATGGTTTTTCTCCTTGAACGAGAAAATAATGTAAGATCCATATGTAGTGCCAATTTTATGCCAAAATCCTCTTTTGGCTCTTCTTCTGACATGACTTGTAAAATGTAATGAGTTTTTCCTGTCAAATTTATTGATAGCATTTATTATTGCTGTTGAGACTATTTATTTATTATTGTTGTTTTTCCTGTCCATATTAGATGAATGGGATTATGCATACCTTCTCTATACACGTGTATCTTATTAATAGTATTTAAAGTTATCGAGTTTGCTATGACCTTTGCAATATGTTGAAATTTTAGATAATCATGAAAAAATTAAAGTTCATTTGAATGGTACAGTGTCTGAATATCATATATTTGTTTCAAGTGTTCACTAGAGTGGCAATGGCTATAGAACACTAATGGAAGACCCATATTCATTGCTTTGGATGTGTCTGATGTTTCTTCCTTGCTCATCTGCCGGGCCAAGGCAAGCTAGGCATCACTTTGCAGTCACTAGATTGGAGTTGCATATCTTTCACTGGCTGTACTTATTCAAATATCACATTTTTAATGAGCAAATTCATCATATTAGTACTCTTCAGCTGTGGTCTGAACAAGACCAAATAACATTTCTATTCGGATATAGCTCAAGTACAGTCAGGAGATGTATTGGATACAACAGATGTGCAACTGAAGCACACCCCAGGAAAGTCTGAAAAAGAACATGGAAAAATGCTCAAAAAAATAAAATTGAAATAAAACACTTACCCCGCTGCGAAGACCCAAAACACATTACTTATATGTTCTCTGGTACATACCATTTTCTTTGCTTTTGGCCGAGAAATGTCTCTTAACAATTTTGTATGTTTCATGGTGTATATATAGAGAGATAGAAGAGGAGAGGGAGAGAGATGTATCTGAGCTGCATATGTCCATGCTCTTGTAAAAATTTGTTGTATCAGATATCTTATGTACAACGATACTTATATATCCACATAACTTAGCTTTTTACATTGATTTGATCCTTTGACATTTCCTATGGACATGGTTAATTTTTCTGATACATACTGAATTTCGATTCTGTGATCTCCAAAGTTGGCAGATTTGTTGGTGTCCAATGTTAATCTATAATTCAATGTATGCAAGTGTACACAGTTTCGCAAGGCATGAGATTGTTTTCCCTATTGAGAGCTTTTTAATCTATATCAGTGTCGTATAGATGGATTTTTTGAGGTTGTAGTACAGTGTAATCAACCAATAACTATTATAATAAATGAAAACAACACAAATATACAGAACACATCTACTGTTCACCTTGAAAGAAAGAAACTACAGGAGAGTCACTAACAGAAACACACGTAGAAACTGCAAGAGAGAAATTGATAAAAAATTAGAAAGATGACATTATTCTCATTATCATCAGATGTTTTAGTTTCAAGTGCCCTGACATGATCTGTATGCAAAATGTGCAAGCATGTGAATTGTTTGACAAAATGCCTAAAAGGTATGTGGTCTAATGAACTGTAATGATTGTTGGATGTGCAAAAAAATGGGTTAGTTGAAAATAACTTCGAAACTTTCAAGCAAATGCAATTGGCAGGTGCAAAGCCAAGCTCCACAAACTTTGCCAGCATCCTCCCAACATCTTGACAAAGGTAGTAATCATTGATAATGCAGTAATCAATTGATAATATGTTTTCTATTTTATTTTCTGCCTTCAATCTCTGAACATGATCTCTTTCTCACGTATTCACATTCATGTATTGCACTTAGATTGTTGAAAATGAAGTTTTCATTAAAAAAATTATTTGTGTTTACCGATATGGACAATATTTTTGTTACGCTCATATTTTTGGCTCAATACCCAAAGATAGTTACTAACGATGGTTTTGAGATTGATGAAAAATGATACCAAGAAAGGGACGTACCAATAGGAAACTATCTAAGTGTGGGGTAATGTTCTTGCATTTGCAAAAAAAATGATAGCGAACCCTTCAAAAGCTTGTTGTTTATTCATCTAATCCAATTCTCTTGCACCAACAGACAACACTGCTACCTTAGATGTTTAGTGTCGCCGACTACATGATAGAACAAATCTATAAGAACATTGTATACACATGATTAGGGTAACTTTTATAAAGAGATAAATGGATATCCTTTGTTAAAAAGTGACAAATTTGTATAAATATTGAAACTTGCATCATTTATTACGGATGACAACACAATACGTTGTTGAACTATTTTAATTAAAGTAGAAGGGCATAAGTGGGAAATTATTACAAAGTGATTGAATTAAACAACCTTGAATAGATACATAACATTATAAAATGCAAAATAAACATTAAAAATCCATTTTGTTGAGGCAACAACGTATTACGTTGAGAAATAACCTACTTTGGTATAGATCATGTAGGAGCATAAAAAGATGGTATCACAGTTTTAGATATTATAATGAGCATATCTTGTAAACTAATAATGTGTTTGTTCATCATTTCTCAAGGGTAACAACATAATATGTTGTTGAACTGCTGCAATCAAAGTAGGAGGGAATGAATATAATTTCTGCAACAAAAACTGAATATAATTTTTACAACACATAAAATTTAATTTCTGCAACAAAAACAAAATATAATATCTGCAATCTTTTTTTGAAAAGGATAAAATATTGATATTGATATGAGGGAAGAATGATTACAACATAGAAGTCTATGATTCAAGGATATATATTTGCAAAATGCACTCATAGATTTGCATATCAAACACAATTATATAGACATTGCACACTGTGGTTGAAAATATAAAAATAGTTGTTCTATAAAATTACCCTTAAATTCCATTTGTGTTGGTCTCATCTTCAAGTTCTTCAACAAGCCCCCTTTCCCTATCTCGTTCTGCAGCTCTTTTTAATTCATCCTCCCATGTTAGTCGACGTGATACACGACTCTTTTTTACAATAGGAAAACTAGCTTTCCTATTTGTTGGACATGGGCGCCTTCGATTCAACATCTTCTCTATAAAATCTCTCTCTCGATGAAGTGTATTGTTGAATCCATCATCTACGGGTCTAAACGGTTGTGCCTCAGGATGTTGCACACCTAATATAGAAGATATTTGGCTTCCCCTCAATCGGTTTGTTGTTTCCACAAGTGTATTCTCTAATAAAGTAAGAAATGACTTGTTTAGAGGACCAACAAGACTGTTATCTACTATTTTTCTGATCCTTCTCACTTGTGGGCTCAAGTGTTCATCTTCTTCATTTATAACATGTTTATCTTGTTGCAAAACATGCATAGAGTCTTCACAGGTGTTTGGAGGATTCCATGCTTGACCAAAAGGATCATCAACCACATGTTCATCTCCACATGCAACATTTGGAGCACAAAATAAACCCTGGAGAACATTACAAATTAGTATAATAAATCAAAGATTTGAATAAAAACCAAAATTAATAGAATTTAGATACAATAAATTACTATGTTGGAAAATCTTGAAAAACATTTTGCCTAGAATACCTGAACATTAAAGTTTTCTCTCGCTGAATTCTTTTTCATCATATTCACTTTAATTACGTGCTTACATAAGTACCCATTCTTTGACACTCCACATTCACACATTGCCAAATGTGGGGTTTGATACCATACTTCATAGTGACAAGTATCATCCGTCTGGCTACGAACCCATGCTAACCGTGGGTCAGAGGTATGGAAGGTGACATAATAATCAGGAATGGATTGTGCATGCAGCCATTGGTTATTTTCTAGTTTCTCCACTTTGAAGTTACGGTAGAACCCACTTTCCTTACAACATTGACTCCACCAATAATATATAAAAACAACTGTGATTAACTGATGTATCAGCCAGTCAACCCTGCGATGAGATGCTTTTCGAATGGAGGATAACCACTTACTCTTAAGTATAGAGTGATATGCCTCTATTGCAGCATTTGTTTCTTGCCCAGCATGCTTTAAAGTCCGTAGATGTCTCACCCACATTCCAATTCTTAGAAGCCAGTGTTCCTGCCAATATTTAATAAATTTTATCTCGTCAGCAAATTCTGTAACAAAATCTTGTGCCATTTGAATAGCACTCTCCTCATTATTTGAATGGTGCATAATTTCCCCCAACCTATTAAACATTACACGTCTTTTTTGATCTTCCTTAACCTTGGCAACAAGATTCTTCAACCATGCCCTCCTTACATGCCAGCTGCATAAGTATACTTCACACCCAAAAACTTCTCTGTATTTGAAAATGAATTGTATTAGAATTTTAAAAATTTGATAGCAAACTTAATATCTATAATTTAAATTTATATATTCTAACAATATACACAAAGAGTAATTTACAACCTAATAGCATTGATTTTAGTTGTAGCATCATCTACCATGAAAGCATTTAGTTTCCACTCATGTAACATCCCCATTTTAAGATACTAGAACAAGGGAATTTTTTTTTTTATAAAACGTTCTCTGTTATGAATTATATAATTCAAACACACATTCAAGTTTTAATAATTGTTCTCTTCCCAAACAATGCAGTTTGGAACACACAATTTCCTTTTAAAACTAATGTTCCCTGTTCACATATTTGCAATATGGAACACACATTCAGTGCCATTCAATCATATAACAGATTCTATATGCTGCTGTAAATGACTCAAAGAACTACCGATCTCCCATTTTCATGGCTCGGAGTTTCAACGATCTCTCATTTCATGACTCAGCAACTACCGATCCTTCATGTTCATTCATGCATAGTATAATATATATACAAGGTTCTCTTAACCGTTTCCGGTTATCGAAGTGATCCATTTAAGAAGCCTATTTGAATATCTGTTACTGATATTCATCTGACATCCTGCATCTTAAATTAGGTGATTAGGACAACGCAACCAGCACTTGCGATACTTTGGCCAAAGATTTTCACATGCTTTGCATGATCATATTCCTGGATGTGATACACACCAATGGAATACGTCC
This sequence comes from Taxus wallichiana var. yunnanensis, assembly GCA_018340775.1. Classification (NCBI taxonomy): domain Eukaryota; kingdom Viridiplantae; phylum Streptophyta; class Pinopsida; order Cupressales; family Taxaceae; genus Taxus; species Taxus wallichiana. The sequence continues at coordinate 358,551,050 of CM031244.1, forward strand.
TTCACCTCACTTCACCTGTTATCTAGAATGGTCTTTTCTGGTTCCTACTAGTCCTTCCAATTTAAGGTCAAATTCTAACTTCCAATTTCCAACTAGCAATATGAACGAATATAGGAAGGCACTCATGGTAACTAAAGATACGCAGACATACGGTGTCGTTCCCAATGACTCTGTGTGTCTAGTTATCTTTAGTCCTCCGGAGTCACTCTGTATACGTGATCATACTCCTATCCCCAGCCAAGAACTTAATATTCAGCCTATGTATTCTTGATGATTTAATTCGGGAGGGCATTGTAATATGTCAGCTATAACATTGTGTCGTCATGAAGACCCCGCCTTCATGAAGACACCATGCTGTAGCTGGCGTATGTCAATGTCCTACGAAATCCTCCCATCGAGAGTACACATCCTGCTCAAGTGATTTGGATATGATCTTAATATTTAAGATCAACTTTCAGCAACCATGCTGATCCTTTATCCTCGTTCCTGTTACAGTTGTATGGAGCTAAGAGAGACTAAATCCATCTTCTAGCTTGTCATGCATCTTCTCCTTCATACCGAATGGTTGCATTTTCTCTACTTGGTTCTTTTCTTAATCATTGGATTAAGCAGCCCGTTAAACAGACGTAATAAGTTTAACCTATTAAACTTAACCAAGTTTTTCCACAACTGTAACGAAATTCAGAATTCCAGCTTATTAGATGTCATTTAAACGAGGTCTAATTCTCAATAAATGTATTCATTTATTATCCTTAACCTTACATAGTTAAGGTCTATTAGCCCTGGATATATTTATCCCATATCCTTTCTTTCTGAATTTAACATACGAGGCTATTAACGGAGTCCGAAAACGAAGTTCGGTTGCTCCTAAGTTATTTGATATTCCTTAGCTTCCAAGCTAATCCTGAATACCTATCAGTTATGGAATCATGTTCTTCCTAATCCTTTTAATGTCAATTAAAAATTCATCTTTACCCAAGTATGAACTAATTGCACATTTCAACTTAAAAGTTGCATTTAGGTAAGAATAGATGTCAATTCCTTTTAAATCCATCCAAGGACAATTGAATAATTCCAAATCAAGAAATAACATTATATTTCCAATTTAATCAACAATATCAAACTGATATAGTTATTAAAATATCACACTTGTATTTGTATTCATCAATCCATTTCATAATCCATACATTTGCCAGTCCAAATGACTGGACTTTGTTTATATAAAACAACATTACAACTCATAGATAGAAGAATGTACTTTCTTCTTTTCACAATTCCTCGTAGAGGAATAATAACCAACAAATACAATTCATCTTCAGACAATCAAAAGAAGTATCAGAAAACAGCCATGTCTTCATTTTAATCAAGTTCCATCTGCAAAATTACTTGCACGGGTCAGTTCAATGAACTGAGCATATTAAGCACTTGTCATTAAAATGAGGTGCTTCAATTAACTGTCTCAATAAAAGAACCCTACTTTTATGAAACGATAGTATGAACATCAATCAAGAATTAAGTATCAAAAGAATGAACAACATAACAACTGAACCATCTAAATACCATCCCAATCAGTCAAAGGATTGCTGTCCTATTTCCCACATAACCATTACAAGACGCAATTTCCTTCCACAGTTCCAGATTACAACATTTGTAAGAACTAGGAATATAAGTAAGCATACTGCTGTTATAACATAACTGCTATCCTTTCCATTCCTTTCATTAGTAATAAATGCAAAGGATAAAATCTAACTGAAATGTAAACCAATTACTTTCCTTTCAGTTCATGCATCCCCTTTGATTCCAAGCAATCAAGTACAGACGAGAAAGCAAACAACAATAAATATAGTTGCTTATACCCAAGCAATTACAAAATTCGTTCCTAAATGATTACAGATTTCCAACTGTATGAGAGAAGAAAAGATCATTTTTCCAAGTTTTCCATTCACATTCCTATTTCTTTCCTCATGACTGTCCTAAAAATTGAATCCAAACGAGACACAAATCAAGATAACAGTTCAGAGTGAAACTTACAAAATCCATTCGGAATTCACTTTCCAACAACAAGAAATAGTTCCATTCATATTCAGCTTTAAATGAAAACAAGGATGAATTTATCGTCCTTATCAATACTTCATTTAAATCAGGCTCATACGAATACCATAAACAGGTTAGTAAAACATCGTATTCATCATAGGACAAGCAGTATAAAGATGCATACTATGTACTTACTGTACTAGAAGATTCCATACTTCTTTCACTGTATTTTAACCAAATAAACAGTTATACAGCCACGTAATCACTTATTCACATGACCTTCTATATCCATGAATGCATACAGTTCATAATAACAATTTGCACATTGTTGTTACCTACAGCAAGACCAATTCATATTGCACAGTAAAGCTCTATTATTGCTATTTCCAGAACTCAATCAGCAAAAGAGAAAAATTCATTCCCTTAACTATTTCAATAAGAAAACATCCATTTCCTTCAAATACAACAAGAATCAGTCAAGTCGAATTCACTTTTTTTTGAATGACAATGCAAAATCAGAGATCTCCTGAAACATTCCAAATTTCCGTTTGTACAGAAAGATAACAACACTCAGAAAATTAATCGAAATATCACTGTCACTTCCGTCAAGCCGAATCCAAATGATCAAAGAAACCCAATTATCATTTCTTCAGAATTAAAAACAGCAGAAGGAAGAACTCATTTCTTTAATAATTCCAGAAAAGAAACGATCATTTTCTTCAAAATGTGATAAGAACACCCTAGTCGTGTTTACTTCATAATGACAGCTCAAACCCATATCGACAGTAGAACAATTGTTCATCAATGTAAACAAACTTACACAGCCTGTACAGTTTCATTCTATATGCCTTTTTCAAAGAATACCCAGTTCGAGTTCTTTATCGGCAACCATTTCTACCCGAAATCCCATTCTTCTATTTCTCAATAATGTGCAGAACCCAGCAATGCACTTCTCATATAACAATATCCTTATTAATGAAAATCCGCATAGGATATCAAATGCACAAACAAGGTACAGTCAAGACAGTCTCAAACAACAAGATAATTCCCATAAATTTCATTTATTTGCACCGAATTTCAAAGCCAAGTTCGTATTCACGAAGACAGTTCGAATCAGAAGATCAAACCGCAACCACAAAACGCAATAGAATCGACTTTCCATCACAGCAAGGAGAAAATATAATTCATTTATAAGTTCAGAAGGAAAACAGTTACTTTCCTTAACTTTCACGAATACCCAAAACATATTCGTTCATTTCTTTTACAAAAGAAAAGCACAACAATAAAAGTATTACTATCACTTCCTTCAAACCGAGCTCATAATGCTCAAATAAAACCCAAATGCTATTTCCTTCAAAATCCAAATCAGCAGAAGGAAGAGGAATTCATTTCCTCAAAAATTTCAATAAAGAAACAACTTCAAACAACTCGCACAGTTAATACATTCCATAACTCAAGTTCTTATTGGAAAAAATGATTGCACAACAATGAAAAAACAACTCATACAGCCTGTACAGTTTCATATAAACATTTACAGAGAAATACCCAGTTCGAATTCCCCAATACTGTCAAACAAACCAACATAGCATGTTTGTATTTCCAACTCAAATTTATGCAAAGACAGTTCAAATCACAACAGCAAGAAAACGATTCTACCCAAATCATTTCCAAAATGACAACAAAATCGAATAAACCCAAAACCCGTTCGAAGAAGAAGAGCAGGGTTGTTTTAATGAGACGCTTAAACAAAGCAAGTGTTTTAAAGAGAAGGGCTTAACATGCCTGCAAATTTTTCCTCAAAGCTCGAAGAAAACCACGTCTACAGGTGGTATTTCCTTCCACAGTGACAGCAACAAGCTTTCCAAACAATCCCTTCCTCTACAGGCTCAGAAAACAGCCTTCAATTTCCAAAGAAACAGTGATAATCAACCAAACACAACTGGTTCGACTGAACCAAGAAAAACCAAATGCAGAGCAACTTTCCAAAAATCCGAACAAACACAAATGACCAACAAAATTCCTCCATACTCTTTCCAAGGCGGGCTGGTCACGAAGACCAAGAAATTAAATGCATTAAAGGCTCTGCCTTTTTCCTATTTCCTCACGCCACCGCCGACTCGGGTTGGCGAGTTGCCAATTTCAAATTTTGCATGCAAACCAAGTTTAGTCCCATAACCAACTAGATACCTCCACCTTTTTCCTGTTCCCGCCAAACTTGGTGCTGTCCATGCAAGGACTCACATTTAATGCCATTAAATTTCCTTCCATCCTTATCCTTTCCCATGGGTCTTCAAGTCCCCTTCTAGGTTAGGATTAGTTTAGGATTAACAATAGTGTTCATACCTAGGTCATAGGTTAATAGAACTTAGGTCTATTTTTACCATTTATACAATTTAAAAATCCACATAGGATAGTAGTTTAGGATGTAAGGTAGAACTTAGGATTAGATTAGGATCTAATTTCCACCTAACACTTAATTAATCAACCTCCAGTCAAGTCTTCCCGACTGACACCAAATTTCAACACTATGCAGGACATTTCGTCCCACGTTATACATACCTGAGCCACCCGTATCCAGGCATTTCTCGCCTTACGAGGTCTCACGTTACGACAGTGTATGGTTCGTGAATCGAACCTTTTCCGTTGGCATCTACGTGCCAGCTGTTCATACCTGAAATCAGGTGCTGCACATTTATATCAACCTTCAGTCTGTTTTAAGAGTAAATCGATAAAGCGATCACAAGAAGGCCTCAACATACTTTGGATCAATGGAATTGATTCAAGGTGTGCTGTCAATCAGCGAATAGAGTTCAGCAAGCATACGACAAATTTGTCGTCACATCAGCAAACATACAAGCAATAATAACTGCTGTCCCATGTAAACAAATTACAGTATGCAAGAATCCAGATTAGCAACACATTCCCTTAAGATCAAAATATATATCTTAACATGTTTGCCTTCATTTCAGCAGTTACAACATTAAGAAAGTAATCACCATGATAACTTACAAAAATTAGGCGTTCTGACTCAAGCATATGAGCATGTGCTCTATTCACCAACTTTTTCATCCATTGGGTTAAGTCGCTAGTTGTAGCTCTTGACATTATGACCCATGCAACTGGTAGGCCCATGTGTTTGGAATCGAATGCGAGGATGGTATAGAGTTTGAACTATGGAGAGTTGGCAATGCAATAACAATGTGAATTAGTAGATTATTGGTAAGAAAATGTAACATATTTTTTGCAGAATTTTTTTATTGATAAGATTATGTAAAAGAGAATACCTTCATTCCATTGGTCCCAAAAGTGGCGTCCATTGCAAGTATGTTGTTATGGCCATATTTTAACATCCACTCAAGTTGTTGCGGCATTTGAATGCCCATGATAAATGGCACGTGACCATCTTCCTCAACATTTCCTTCATACTCTTGGTATTCAAAACATATATTTGGATTTTGATCTTGCCATACTCTCACACTTTGGGCATCATTTCTATCATACATGTACTTTGCTGCTTTTATTTTTGTATCAATATTTTGAACATCATGTGAAGACAAGAAATCATCACGTTTTGTTTGCCCATCAAACAAGGCTAGCTTCTCATGAACCATTTCACGGTGCTTTTGCAACACAATATCAGCTGGCATTCCTAATAACAATAACTTTTCTACCCATTCTTGCAATTCCTTACTAATATGTGGCGCATAATAAGCTCGTGTCCCTTCAAATTTGTGATTTTTTTGGCCATGGCATATATGATTGTTGTTATCCACATGATCCATCTGAGGATATGTGATAAGTGCATATTCACTTCTTTTCATAAGAATGCGCACATTAAAATTGCATTGGCAACCACATTTTATATGTTTACGTCCAGGTCTACTCCCCGTCCCTCTAGTTGGAACCTTGGACTTATCATATGGCAAAGCATCCTCTTCTTTAAAGTCTTCAGGCCCATAGCTACACCAATATCTGCAAAATGTCACTAAAAGTGAGTCATAATAAAATAAACAACAATTTTAAAACTGCATTAAAAACATCACCGAACATTGCCACATCATACATTATATAACTGATGGTGCTATCAATTCGAACCCGGTGTGTACTTTCCCTTATGGGTGATGAATGACTCCAACGTTTGTAATAACTTGTTGGAAATGATGTCCGCTGACATTCCCCTTTAATAAAATCATCTACTCGTCCAACTTCTATCCATGCAACAAAATCCCCTTCCACTCCATGGTTATCTTTAACTTTGCTCCAAACTACATCTAATGCAGAGAACAGTCCTTCCGGAGGACATTGGATAGGAATGTCTAACAAGCGCTTCCACTTTGAGTCTCTCTGATTATACATTGATGTTAATAACACTACAAATTATTAAAATTTGGAAAAAAAATGCTCAAGCTAACACACTATACAATTAGACAATAACACTAACCATTTGATATTTATATTATAGCTGATGCTAAAATGATAGGACCTGCCTGCATTCACAAATGTTCAATATGTTAAAGAAATTGAGGATCATTATTAAAAAAATTCAGGTCAACAAAAAAAGTAAAAACGACATCAATAATCTCATAAAAACGACATCATACATATATAAGATTAGACAATAGAGTATCTTTTCTAAGTTATTTAAGGTTGAGAAATGTTTAAAATCAGCTGCTGCCGTATAGAAGAGAATTAACCCAAAAATAGCTCTCAAGGGTATCACAAATCATCACTAGCATCAATATAAATGGACTAGTAGCTAGGAGTTAAAAGGTAAATGTGGACAGTTAGGGCAGTCAGCAACCTTACTCAAAGTACTTGTCATTGGCTATATGCTTGGAAGTCAGACTTCAATGCTGATTGCTCGAAAAGATAGGTGTATGCATACAAAGAAAGATTGAGGGCACGGTGGTAGAGAAGAACAACAACATGAATATGAGAACGTGACATGCTCCTTGAGGAGGATCTACTGAGCTAAGAGGTACACCAACTATAATGAATATAGCTTGTAAAAATAACGTGTTCCACCGTTTAGTCCGGGTGACAACGTAGTACGTTGTCGTCGTGTCGAAATTAAATTGTGAGAGGATGAATTGGAAAGTATTCCAGTTTAATTGAATCAAACAACTTTTAATAGATTATTCAGCTGCTAAACAAACTTTAAAAATGCAGGTCGTCAAAGAAACAACGTATTACGTTGAGAAACCACCTTCTTAGATATAGATCTTGTAGGTGCACTAAGATCTTAAATTATAGTTTTATATAGTACACCATGTATCTTATGCAGCCTAGTAATGATTCAGGTCATCGTTATCATGGGTAACAACGTAATATGTTGTTAAATTGCTGTACTCATAGTAGGAGGGAAAGGATTTAGATCCTTTAGGCACATAAGAATGGTGCATTGCAGTTTTATACACTATAATGACTATATCTTGTAAAAATAGTGCGCTCCATCATTTAGTATGGGTGACAACCTAATAATAGGATTTGATACTTTGATGATCCTACATTGTACACACGTGGGCCAAAACCTGTGAAGGGAAGAATTGATCATTGAATGGTATCATTTGAAGACCTTGTTTGATGATAAATCGGGTGCATAACAGTCTCATAAAGGATTACCTCCACAAGGGAGAACAAAGATGAAGTTTTATATATGCATTCAAGGATATTTAAGGTTCATAAAAGAGTGTTGTTGAGTTAAGACAGTTTGCATGGAGACAAAGAGAGAGTGTTTTTTTAGAACTCGAGAAGAAATGGAGTGTTGAGGTTGGATAAATGGACTAGTAGCTAGGAATTAAAAGGTAAATGTGGACAGTGAGGGCAGTCAGCAACCTTACTCAAAGTACTTGTCATTGGCTATATGCTTGGAAGTCAGACTTCAATGCTGATTGTTCGAAAAGATAGGTGTATGCATACAAAGAAAAATTGAGGGCACGGTCGTGAGAAGAACAACAACATGAATATGAGAATGTGACATGCTCCTCGAGGAGGATCCACTTTGAGCTAAGAGGTACACCAACTATAATGAATATAGCTTGTAAAAATAACGTGTACCACCATTTAGTGCGGGTGACAACGTAATACGTTGTCGTTGTGTCAAAATTAAATTGTGAGAGGATGAATTGGAAAGTATTCCAGTTTAATTGAATGAAACAACTTTTATATGATTATTCAAAGTGCTAAACAAACTTAAAAATGTAGGTCGTAAAAGAAACAACGTATTACGTTGAGAAATCACCTTCTTAGATATAGATCCTGTGGGCGCAGTAAGATCTTAAATTATAGTTTTGTATAGTACACCATGTATCTTATGTAGCCTAGTAATGAGTCGAGGTCATCGTTATCACGGATAACAACGTAATATGTTGTTAAATTACTTTGTACTCATAGTAGGAGGGAAAGGATTTAGATCCTTTAGGCACATAAGAATGGTGCATTGCGAGCTTTATACACTATAATGACTATATCTTGTAAAAATAGTGCGCTCCATCATTTAGTATGGGTGACCTAATAATAGGATTTGATACTTTGATGATCCTACATTGTACACACGTGGGCCAAAACTCAGAAGGGAAGAATTGATCATTGAATGGTATCATTTGAAGACCTTGTTTGATGATAAATCAGGTGCATAACAGTCTCATAAAGGATTACCTCCGCAAGGGAGAACAAAGATGAAGTTTTATATATGCATTCAAGGATATTTAAGGTTCATAAAAGAGTGTTGTTGAGTTAAGACAGTTTGCATGGAGACAAAGAGAGAGTGTTTTTTTAGAACTCGAGAAGAAATGGAGTGTTGAGGTTGGATAAATGGACTAGTAGCTAGGAATTAAAAGGTAAATGTGGACAGTGAGGGCAGTTAGGAACCTTACTCAAAGTACTTGTCATTGTCTATATGCTTGGAAGTCAGACTTCAATGCTGATTGTTCGAAAAGATAGGTGTATGCATACAAAGAAAGATTGAGGGCACGGTGGTAGAGAAGAAGAACAACATAAATATGAGAACGTGACATGCTCCTTGAGGAGGATCTACTGAGCTAAGAGGTACACCAACTATAATGAATATAGCTTGTAAAAATAACGTGTTCCACCATTTAGTCCGGGTGACAACGTAATACGTTGTCGTCGTGTCGAAATTAAATTGTGAGAGGATGAATTGGAAAGTATTCCAGTTTAATTGAATCAAACAACTTTTAATAGATTATTCAGTGCTAAACAAACTTTAAAAATGCAGGTCGTCAAAGAAACAACGTATTACGTTGAGAAACCACCTTCTTAGATATAGATCCTGTTGGCGCAGAAGATCTTAAATTATAGTTTTATACAGTACACCATGTACCTTATGGAGCCTAGTAACGAGTCAGGTCATCGTTATCGCGGGCAACAACGTAATGTGTTGTTAAATTGCTGTACTCATAGTAGGAGGGAAAGGATTTGAAATTATTTTAAAGTAATATAATGAAACAAATTTGAATAGTTTCATAATACTATGATGTGCAAAAAAATCTTTAGAACTTCATGTCGTTGACGCAACAACGTATTACGTGGGAAAACAACCTACTTTTATATAGATCCCGTAGGCACATAAGAATGTGGCATCATAGTTTTATACACTATAATGACCATAGCCTGTAAATATAACGTATTCCATCATTTAGATTGGGCGACAACGTAATATGTTGTTGTATTGTTGTAACAAAAACTCTCTCAGGAAAAATCTTACCTTGAATATTAGATATAAGAATCTGAATTACCATTCAACTTATAATTTCTTTGTTTTCAATTAGCCTTGTTTCAAATAAATCTTGCAAACACTAACCAGAATTGTTATTCCTTTCAACTTTGATAGATGACTGGGAAAGTAGTTCAAAAACTTAATAAATTAATAAACAAGATGAGTTGAACTTATCACTGATTTTAAAAAATATAATGTTCTTACCTGATTTGCAATGTACAGATTATTTCCAAATTTTCCCTGTCATGAGCAATGTTCTTTTCTCATAGCCAACCTTCAGAAATCTCCTTCAACTTCCATAAAACTGAATGAAATATGACTACTGTTCTTTTTTGCAATACTTAAATAAATCATTTATGTAAAAATAATTAAAAAAAAGCAAACAGTGGCGCCAAAAGTGGAGTAAATAGTTTAATGAATATAATTTAGGCAGCAATTAATGGTAGCATTCAATAAATATTTGAAATGATACTTTGAAATGGCGCAGCATATTCAAAACAATAAATGTGAATAGGTATGGTTGAGCAGTCAGGGGAGGCGCTGAAATGACTTGGGTTGGTTGAGCAGTCAGTGGAGGCGCTGAAAAGACTTGGGTTCCGTTAACTTTTTTTAACTCCGTGAAACACTGGATAGTGCCCAGTCAGCAGCCAACTCACTACCCCCTGCGAACTTACGTGAGGGATAGGGCCGACCTTCGTGTCTTACTCCGCTGGCGATTTGGCACTTTGCATTGATCTCTCAACCCCCAACCGCCGCCGAGGCCTTGTCGAGCCCTTACACATCGGCGAGGTCTTAGACGCTGGCAAGCTAGCTATTTTCTACGTCGTCACTTTGCATTGCGGGCATAGACCCCCCACAACAAACTCCTCCCAACACGACTGAACCGATTGGGCCGCTCAGACCTGAATCGCATGCATGAGGGCCTCATCATCCCGTCGGACCTGTGATGAACCTTTATCATTGCGTTGACCAGGCCACTTGGGCCATTGACCTCTGATTCGCCCGCATCCCGTGCAACTCGGTGAAACCGGATTCAATGAGCCTTTGCCACACAAAAGTCCCATGGGCCACTTGGGCCAATTCGTCCTGCCATCCCCGCAAAGTTCTCGAACTTGCTACAATTGTGGCCATTTCGGGGCCGCTTGTCCCAACTAGCTCTGGGTCGCTTGAGCCATATTTGTCCGTTATCTCCGCATTGGCTTCTCAAAGATCTTGGCGCTTGCCGAATTTGCTAAGTGTCTTGTGCTTGCGAATGACTTGGAGTTCATTGTTTCTTTGACTCGGTTCGTGTAGTTCATCGGGACCGTGGACCTCTAAGAGCTCGGTATCTGAAGCTTGGCCTCTACGACGCGACCACATCACCCCAAGTGAATTTTGAATGTGATGATCCATCCGGTAAAGGCTAATAACTTGCCCCTTTTGACACCCATGGCTCGGTTGTGGATCTTTGACTCAAGCTTGGCACTATTACATGGCTCGTTGTTTCTTGGAGATTCGAATCCAAATGCCGCTTCGTGAAATACTCGTCCATTTTCCGAGCCTTGGTTTAGCTCTGAGTTCATGGTCAACTTGACTTCCCTAAGCCAAATGCATTCACCATGAGCTCATTGATTTTCAATGTAATAACTCGGCTTAACAATTGGCATGAGCAACTCGGTTTAGAATAGCTCGATCCGGGTAAGATGAGCTTGGTAGTTTTGCAAAGCTTATCAAATAGCTTGGTTAATGTCAATCAACTTGATGAACTCCACATTGCCACACAACTATGTCAACTTGGTCTCTTCTATACCCGGCTCGGTCCTATATGAAGATGGACTCGGTCTTCAAATACATAACTCAATTCACAATCAAGGGGTTCAATCTTCCGTCACATGAGCTTGATTTCTAACATAACCAGCTCATCCGAGTTTTGCAGGTAGCTCGCTAGAGCTTTAACTCAACTCGACTATGAGCTTGGTTAGCTCAACCATGACTAAAGTGCAACTCTTCCAACCTCCTTTAGCTCTTTATCATATTATGTGCTTAGAGGTGCTCCTAGACAAAATGTTGGATTTTGTCATTCCTCACCAAGTGGGCCCTTTAAGTAATTATCACAATATAAGCTTGCTTGTTATCCGGGGTAGTGCAATAGGATAACAAGTCTTCCGATTGGATGACCCCATCGGCTCCAGGCCATTAAATAGTTTAATAATCTTAATTATGCAAGTGTCGAAGGATGAGGGTGGATATTTTTTAATATTAATTTCATATGACTCAAGCAAGAAACTTTTTCCATTATAATAAGTGAATAATTAAATTAAGTATATAATAATAACTAATAATTTATTCAATAATCTTATTTAATTTTTTCTATATTGTGTCATTTATTTTTACCTTTTTTTCTACATTGGGAATTTAGAAACTTCCCGAGTTCGTCACCTTGTTTTCTTTAAAAAGAAAGCGATGTCTTCTTTCTATCATATTTTGATTGTTATCTTGATGATGGGTAGAATTAAGTGTTCCATAAGAAATAGAAGAGAGAATTACCGAACTATATGATATGATTCCACGTGGCATGATCCGGTTCCTTGGAAACTTGCAGATTTCCTCAAAATAATTAATCTGATAGTTCTCGAAAATTTAGATTCTACAAATTCTTGATATATGTCATCATCCAACGTATCTACAAAGTTTATGGTCCTTATACAAATTTAAGTTTAAATATTATGATCCCTTGGGAACATCTTCCCCTTGGATGATAAATGGCGTAATCTAGTTCCTTCTTCGAATGACTAGAAGGAGTTAAATTTCCAAATGGACATATTCCTCATCAAATCTTTACACGAAAATTTTCCACTGTCAATATTAAGTGTTATCGAATAATTTTTTTCGTTGAAGATCTCTGATAACAATTATAAAAACATCAAATCCTATGGTGCTATGAGATTCCTCCATGCAACATCATCATGTGAGGGATTTTAAGGTATTTTCAATAACAAATAATGTGGAGAAATAAAACATTCCTATAATAATAGATCAGTTCCACATGTCTTGAATCTAAAATGGTCGAGACTACCTAATTCCATGTACAATGGATGAACAACACTTTTCTTCATTGATTAAATTTTGGGAAACTCCATTGGGGCCTACGAAACAACATTGTAGAGAGGATTATCAAGGTGTAAAAACACTAAGACACAACACATGGACAGTTGATAGAGCTCAATTTCAAAATCAAGAAAATATGCCACTCTTTTGATTTGGTTTTCACTTCTCATTAATAAAAGTGAGACAATCCTTCATGGGTCATATTTCACACTCTCGAATAAAGATAAGTTATAAATAATCTTGCTAAAGTTGCAAAATTTTGAAAAGCCTTGATATTTATATTAGTGCATGAGATTTTATCGCAGATTGTTACCAAGAAATTTCAAATTTTCAAAAATGTTTCAAGTTTTGGTGTTAGTCAATATATCATCAAGCATTGTAGATCAATAATTTATAGAGACCCTATATATGGAAGATGCAATTAAACTACTAAAAACTTACAGGTGACATCTACAAAGAGGTGGAGAATGCTAAGGTTACAAGGAAGGCAAAGAAGATGGGGTAGTAAAAAAGGATTATTATGAAGATTTTAACTCCATTAAAATGTCAAGTCTCCATAAAGTCGCTGAAAAGCTGAGGTATTCCACTACATATGGAAATTTTAAGGGTTTCTTTGCAAATTATATTATAAAAGATGATATTTTGGCTTCTCTAACTAGTGGTACCATTGCTATTGTAACTAGAACCATGTTTAATGAGCTTTACAAGGTTGGGAAGCCCACTTACCTTTACAATAAAGATTCAATAGGAGAATGAATAAATGATATGACCATGAAGGATTGGAGCGAAGACCTAGATAATTTTAAGAATAAGAATAAAATGAACTATAATGTTTCTCATTTCAAGAGGGGATTCAAGCTAGGAATGATGTTATTCAATAGGTTGGTTGGGATTCTAAGATTTATCATATCAATCAATATTATATCCCATTATTAGGAAAAATAATCAAGGGTGAGGGCATCCCGATTTTGGATGAATCATTTCCTCCAATTTGCAACAGGATTGGGAGATGGCACATGTAGGTAAAAGTTTCTAGATGATGTCATGTATACTAGATACATGTTGTGTCACCCTTGATTATGAACATCATAACTTGCCTAAATGGACCCACACCACCGAAGCCCCGATTCATGTCCTCTTAAATGCATTATATAACCATAATTTTAAATACCATGTCTATCAAATCCAAATTTTTCTTTTATGTATTTTTCTATAAGGCCACCCATGGCACCCAAATTCACGGACTATCCCCAAAGATGAGAGCCTTTATAAAAAACATTAGAGTCTATTAGGTACTTCTGAACATATGCACATTTTAAGGATTTGGTACTACAACAAATGCACATTTTTAGGATTGAGGGAATTTTGACGGCTCTTACTTTGTTGCCTTATCATGTCCTAGATCAATTTATTGTCATTGAGATAACACATTCATTTATAAATAGAGTGGGAGACATGTGCAATATTATAATTTATAACCCTAGCTCCTTATCCCTTTCTCTTTTCCATACATAGATTTTCAAACTTGACAAACCATACAAAAAAATTCCTCATTCATGGACTATTTAACCTCTCTTTCAAAGGAATTAACAAAATGTGGGACCCCGGAGGAAATGTGAGAATACACTTGTAGGGATTGCCAATAATATTGACTTTGGCCTATGTGCATTGACACAATCTAGATGATTCCATTTATCTTAATATAAATAATGATCAAGAAGTCATTGGTAAATTGGAAAGAGTTAAGATAACAAAGGAAAATCTAGTTACTCCACCTCCTTGCTTCATACCTATTTTTGGGTCGAGTATTCGTAGAGAGTAGTTCCTAATGTGAATAACAATATATCAAGAGGGTTTCTTTTATACCTTTTTCCACATTTGCCACCAGCCAAAGGTAATATTTTCCGCTAAACTTACTATATTTTAGCTTCTTCTCTGGAGTTTGTTTTGTTTGTCTCTCCCATTGTTTTTATCACTCTTCCACTTCCTCAAGCGATAATATTACCATTTACTAATACCACAATGGTCCCCACTTTGCCAATATATCCCCACTATTGTAGTCTCAAGCAAATAAGCACTTCCAAGTTTGTCTACCACAATGATAACATTTCCACCTATCACTATGGTCCCCATGACTATATCTAAATCTCCAATGCCTATGAATTCAACAATTGTCTCCTTATCTTACTCTTTTCCACATATCAATTCCACATCCTTCTCGGAATATTGTCACTTCGGTCACGAGTATGCTCACTTCTAGAATAGTTACAATTCCTCATATTATTATTGTTACTTCCTCATAACTCGTCACACAAACTTCATTACTCTATCAAGTTTTCGCCTCTCCTCCACTTTCCAATACAACCATTAGGGAACCACTCACACTTTGCTTGGGTTTTTACATACTATTGGGGCGAGTGAGGTTTTTATACCTTCATTTCAAATTCCCCCTCATTTCCCTTTGTAAAAATTACTTACTTGCCTTCCAAATCACAAGTATTTTCAACTTCGATAACCTTCACTTTTGATATATATACCTCTTCTCTAATATTGTTCACATTTTATTATCTTTTATGTCTCTCGTTGTGACATCCAGGGCTTCGCCCACCTCTTTCCTTCCACCTTGTCCACTCTCACCATGGCTCCATCAAACCAACTTGTTACATCTCCTCTCGGCCCTTAAACGAGCCCTTCCAAATCCATGATTAAATAAGAATATGTTGTTATGCAATCAACTAAGGTTCATATTGTGGATCCAATCTCCTATCAACCACTTCAAATAAAACTAATATTTAATAAACCCACCAATACTTTGAAAAGGGTTGCCACAAGAAAATCATAAGAGATGGAAAATGAGTCATAGTTCAAATAAAAGAGGAGGTTTTCTACATTATTAAAAAGAGGAAAAGGGGATACAACGAAGAGTTATATATATTACTCATGGCTAACCCATTCTCGGTAGTCAAATATTCTAATAGAATGATTGAAGATAAGGTTGAAAAGATGAGACAGGAGTTACCTTGGGCTCACTTCAAAGTTTTCTAGTATCTCCTAATATTAATTCCAAGGTGCACGAAACTCTAATAAGTTTTTTCAATTCCTTTACTCAAGTATAATGAGCTAAGAGTAAGAGTGATAAGATGATGTCCAATTGGAGGGGACTTATTTTATAGCTCTATGAATTAGAGTGAAAATTGAGCACTCTTAATGAAATTTCCAAACGAAAACTTTTTCCTAATTTGAATTTTCTTAATTTGAAAGAGGTAGTTTCGTATGAGAATATTTTGGCATTAACTCAAATGGATTAAGGGGATTCCACGGGATTGCTTTCTCGGGATATCATTATTTGTAATATTTTCTTGGGGTCGTTGTATCCTTGTTTTTAGTGCCTAATTCTGCAAGGATAATAATTTTGTTTATCAGATGGAAGAGTTTGAAAACATCCCTAGGGAACATGTAAAATCATTTTCCAAATACATTACTATTGTCGAGGGTTTAAGAAATATTACCCATGAATGATTAATTTGTAGATATAATGAAAAAGTGGAGGTCCAATACAATTAAAGAATTCCTTATCGATGTATTCATTGATAAAGCGCAAATCGTCTCTTGACTATATATAAAAATTTGAGTCAACTTGTCTTTGATGTTCAAAAGATGGATAATGACTTCTAGTTATGCATAGCAACATGAGAAAAGGGAAAGTGGCCAACACCATGAAACATCATGGTCTATGTTAGGGTTGATCATACATAATTGCAACTCCATCAAGATTGCTAATTTGGTATTTTTGTTTAATTTTTTTAAAATCCAATGTTAGATGAACATGCAATTTTTTTAACTTTTAGTTGTTTTTATGTTGCATATTACAACTAAATTTAAGAGGATGGAACCATATACATATACATATAGATATATATATATACACACACACACACACACACATACATACATATACATATGTATGTACACACATACACACACACACACACACACACACACACGTATGTATATGTATGTATACACATATATGTATATGTATACATATACATATACCTACATATATATATATATATATATATATATATATATATATACATACACATATACATATACATATGTAGGTATAGATATATATATATATATATATATATATATATATATATATATATGTGTATGTATGTATGTATGTATATACATATATATATAGATACATACATACATACATACATATATGTATACATACGTATATATATGTATACATATATATATATATATATATATATATATATATATATATATATATATATATATGTATGTATGTATCTATACATACACATATGTATATGTACATGTATATGTATATATGTATATGTGTATATGTATGTATATGCATGTATGTATATGTATATATATGTATACATATATATACAAATATAAACACACACACACACACACACACACACATATACATATACATATACATATACATATACATATACATATACATATACATATACATATACATACATACATACATACATACATACATACATACATACATACATACATGTGTGTGTGTGTGTGTGTGTGTGTGTGTAATTATTTTTATTTTAATGATGATGAAGATTGAAGATTTGAAGTAAGGAATATCTATGTCGGTTTATTTTGTGAGTTATGCTTTTTTTTTTTTAATTTAGGGTTGAAGTTTAGTTTTGATATAATTATATAAATTTTATTGTTTTTCATTATGTTTTGATTATGAGAAATTAAAGAAGAGAAATTCTATTGTTTCAAACTTGAAATCATATAGATCACTTTGGTATTGGAGTTGTTGAGTGTGATTTACAATTTACAATGGTTGATTGAAACATGCAAGTTTTGATTTCATATTTTCCATCAATTTAGTGAGTTGAAAAATTTGGACAAGCTGTCATAATTTCCAATCCTTTTCATTCCTTACCATTGTTTCCGATTGTTTAAAGTGTTCATGATTAATATTTCATGTAGGGACTTCACTCACAAGTACTCTTATACTCATGTTTGTAATAAATTTTGAACTTGAGAAATAATATGAGCTCAATAGATTATGATTTTAATATTCTCAATGAATGTTAATAATGACGATGAACTCTTATAAGTTATAACTTAAAAGAAACAAAATAAAAATCCAAAGGTTGATTTGGGATCTATAAAGCATTCTCTCATCTTGTTTGTACCTAGAATCCACAAGTGGAATAACGTAAAAGAGGTCTTGAAGATTACCAAAAACATTTATGGGTGGCTAGAAGTTGGGATATGATGTCACTTTAGGCAATCGAATGATATCACTTGTAAATGTGTTGGAGGAGGATGAGTGGAGGAGGACGAGGTTGGACCATTTGGTTTAGTTGGTTAAGCTATTCCATTTCTATTTTTGTGTTTTAATTTGAAATAACGTCGATGTATGAATACAAATGTGTGTTTCATAACGATGTTTATAGTTTATTACGACAGGGTTGAACATAGGTTGCCACCCATTTTAACTTCTAATTTTGTATAAAGTAAATTAGGTGGGAACAACATCGGCTGCCACCTTGTGTAACACCCATAATTTACACACACAAAAACAACAATAAAATTACCAGGATTTTTTTTGACTTACATTGCTCACTTGACAACACCACAAGGGTTCCAAGAAGAGAAACTCAACAACACATCAGATGCTTACATAATTCATCGGCTCACATAGGCACACAACCACACCATATACATGTCGATGCCACACTTTCCCAAAAGAACGAATACTAGCAATGACCCAACCACAAGAAAAGGACTCAAAGATTGGCAAACCCACAACACATCATTTCCTTAATTGCATCTTAGTTACGATTAACATTCCAAGAACATTATTGTGCAAGGATAATTTTCTCCTTTTTCCACCTACATATTCTTAAGTTCATTCTACATTTAATTTACAGTTTGACCATTTCAAGTTGGCTCTTTATCCTTTACGAAAATTTCCATAACTTACATAATTATTTGGCATATTTCAAATTGCATACAAAGTACTTAATTCTCTTGTTCTTATGTTAAGAATATGCTTCTCAAACGTTTATTCAATGTTTAGATTTTACCCTTGCAACTCAAGTGAATCTGACTTGATGTAAGAAAGTAATATTAAGATTTAAGGGGGGGATTAGAATCAAGATACCTTTTTTTCCATAAACATTCTTCGATCACGGTATCTTTATTTCCCGATTCAACATTCCCACAACAAGAAATTGTATATATATATATATATATATATATATATATATATATATATATATATATATATATATATATATATATATATATATGTATATATGTATATGTATACATATATCTTTGCATTTCTCGAAGTTTGATTTCACCAGGGAGATTGATATTATTTGTAATACATGAAAATGTTTAATTGAGTTATAAGGACTCCAAGAGTGACATTATTCCTAACCTCAAATCTCGTTTTACTCTTATATGCTTTACTCTTATATCGCACTATGGTCTCATTATTAGCATTGTTTTATAACAAAAGGAGTTACGAAGTAATGTATAACATCTAGAAGAAGTACATGATTGGAAGCTTTAGAACTACACACGAACCACAAGATTTGTTTTCAAAGTAAGATCCCATGTTTTCACATTTCACGATTCTGCAAGAGAAATTTCTTTCATTCCTAATGTCATAAAAGGCATAACAAGGGATTATGGAACCAAGTTTTCAGTTTCCTGGTTTCTCTTAAGTCAACATCTTTCAAATCAATTTCATTTGCAAGGAGTTACTTACCATTTTCTACCCACAAGGAATTCATTCGATGATGAAGAGAATTTCTAGATCTAACTTGGTAGTCGACTAGGATACTAAGGAGGTGTTAGCTCTACTTACTCCATATCATGCAGGGTTACACAACATAGTTGTTGCTTCGAACAATGACTCTTAAGTTATAGAAATGAACTAATGAATATATTTCTTAGGTGTAGTACCATAAATTTTAGTTGTGAAGATTAAATATCTTTTAAGACGATAGCACTTTGCAAACTAATGAGGCTAGAATGAGAGGGAGGGTACAACAAGATTAAACATTAACTTCGTTAGATAATCCCATCTACTAAAGGTTAATTTCAAGAGTAGTTGGTGATCTCTATCACCTAACACGTAAGTCAGACTTGAAGAGAATATATTCTTCTTACTACACACATGATAACCAATCCTGGAAGGGAACCACTTACTATAGATAACGTTTGATCAAGTCGTTCTTAACTGATGGTTTCACGATGATGCCGCTAAACATAACGACTATGACAAGAAACTCAAACTAGGGGTTTTATTTACCTAAACTAGGAGGTTCCATCGAGTGCAAAGTTTAAGTTCATTCTATGGTTTCAATTTCTTCTATGGTAAGAAGGATCACACATGAAGACATGTTATGCACGAATCTTATACTAGGGTTGAGTGTTTCGATTAAATCTCTTTATTACATTTACAAGGTAAGAATAGAACACACTAATTAATCAATCATTTATTGAACATTGAAAATGCACTACAAGATATTAAATTCAAATTCATTTACCATATATATATATATATATATATATATATATATATTTTATCACCTTTTTACCATATGTAACTATGAATCAAATTGAACCTATGATTAAATGCACATTTCCTAAGATATCCATAAAACTAGCATCTCATACATATTAGCAAATTTCAAATATAACTTTTCTGTAACATGAGACTACATTATACATATATTCATTTTACAATGACCTATATAAATTACAATAATAAATAATGAATTACACATCGCCTTTTCGCCATCATTCTTGCATCCTGCAAAACCATGTGAGCATGAAATCAACGATAATTTACTGGCATGGAATCCACCCTAATCTAACATAATTAATGTCTTTAGTTTCCCATTTACATATAATAATAATTATAATTTGCATTCGAAAGAAAAGGTTTAGAAACATGTATTCATTTCATTTCATTTCACTTCATTTCGTAACCAAGGAGAGAGAAAGAGAAGGGAAGAGAGAGAAACACCATTTTGCCAAAAGTTCAATTTCACACAAGTCACACAATAAAGTTTTAAATAGTTATTTACAAGTGTCAACAACTTTCCACGATGGTTGGGCAACCCGACATGGGTCATACAACTTCCTTCTTACGTTTCCCTACTAGCTGCAAAACATTCAATTAACGCTCAGAAGGCTAAGAAACCAACTTCAAACATTGTCCTCTAATGAGAAAACACACTTCGGTAAGTTTCTACATGTCCTCCTATACACCAAGAATTCACAGGAACTGACGGAATTCAAAATCGACAAACGGGTTTACAAACGATGACATGCTTTCTGGAGCCTCCGGTTGTAATTGGTCTAGTTTGACCTAGTCAAACTATGACCAGGAGCCTACAAAATGGCTTTGCCAAACTATCAGGAAAAGTGTTTTTCCTCAGGCTAAAATTTCCAGGAAATTGTCTAGTAAGAATACTAGAGGTTTGCGAAGACGGATAAGCATTTCACTGTTTAGGATTCAATGGCGATTCAAAATGAAAGCCAACTTTTTAGTTTTAGTAGCTTCTTACAACTGCAAAATGGTGTAACATTGCTCCCAATAGGGCATCAAAAAGATCACAAATGATCATTCGGGGTCAAACCAAGGGTTAAGGTGACTCCTCACATAACAAGGTAGATGTATGAAGCTTAACATCCCATTTTCGGAGTTACGAAGGTTACTTTACTGAGTCTCCGAAAAACACAAAGTTATCTATTTAAACAAGGAGATGGTCAACATATTTACTGGGAAGTCAACTTCATCTTGTCGATAAAACAATATTGTAGTGATCTAGTTTGGGTCGGAAGTTTTCTAAATCACCTCAGAATGAGGGTTGAAGTTCATGGTTGACTACAAAATGGTTATTTTGATTACATGAGTTATAATATGACATTTTATTGTTTTGTAACAAGTTAATATAAACAATTAAATGTATGATAATTCTAAGCTTTTAAAATTATATTTCATCGCAAAAGAGAAACTAAAGTATGAGAATTACGAAAGACAAGGAGAGATGAACCATGCCTAGAAAAAAAGTTAGTGTTCGCCACTTCAGAGTTTGGTGAAATACTTGCTAGATGCACTTTGACTCGGATTCCCATTTCTTTTCAAAACTCCCCTTTGGGTGCTTCTTTCCACCAACACAAACCACGAGATCACGTCTCTTTAGGTCATCTAGTCGAACGGTAGATAAGGCCTTACTAAACACCCTTTCCTTGAAGCTCTCATTTTCAGACAAGAAGACAGTGTGATGGCCTAGGGATATTGAGTCTCACTTTACACCTTCTAATGGCATTTGATTCAAAGTTTTGAATACCTTTTGAACAGACCCATCTTGCACACCACGACCCACATTAAGATATCTTAATAAGTTGGAACTAAAAGGAGTGGGAAGAGTCAATTTCTAGTCTTAAAGGTGATCTTGGAGATAAATTTGGTTGAAGTATGGCAGTCAACACATACACGGAGGTTATTGACAACTCCATTGGTTGTCCCAGGGCATGACTTAACAATCTAAATGCAATTTCCAACTTCTCACGATGGCGGTAGAGGATTAATTCCTTTTATCCCTCATCGATTTCCTTACCATTCGAACCCCACCTGACCTATGCACTTATGCATAGATGTTTGATAGAAGAACATAAGTTGCAACATTTTGACAATCCAACTCAAAAGAAGAGTTGCTGTAAATTATTGTAACTCCATATTCTTATGTCTATATTGAAGGGTACCAAAAAAACACAACCACACAACCACCATAGGTTCAATTGGTGTGTTGATGATAAGTTTAGAGTTTCCTCAAGATAGCCAACACCGCAAGGAATGTCAACCAAGCAGACATAATATTCAGTTCTAGGTGGAATGCTATAAACAACACATTGCCATCAAAGTATTTATAACCCTTTTCCAGCTTTCCCACTTGAATTTTAAATAAAACAAAAATGAAGCTTACATGGTCATGGCGTGTTCCATTAGACCACATCTCATCCACATGGGAAAACTGCTGCACCTTTGGGTTAGAGGTCCCCCTTTTTATGAAACAGACCGGGAGTATTTGGCAAAGGGAAGGAGGCTCATCCCCAGCGACTACAACACCTAACAAATATCCTTTATCCATATGCTCTGTTGGACGCCCATAACCTGATTCAGGCTTGTATCTTTCACAGGCAGGAGGTTCTTTAGAGAAAGGGGCATGCATGGACTAGTGCAAGAGACAAATCTTGCGGAAGATACGCAAAATAGCGAGAGAAGAGCACTTTCAATGTATTAATCAATACAACAATTACTGAAAGGAAGGTATAGGGCAGGAAAATGAAGTGTTGGCCATTTTCTGCCTTAAAGATGATGCGCTAAGGTTACAGTGCCCTTAGCACAAAGCAACAAAACAATCGTGCCTCCAAACGATACAACTACACCTCCAAATCCTCGGTCTCTTTCTTCTTCTACGCACACCAGGAAGAATAATAATCAGTTGTAGTTGATTTCCTCTCAGAGGTAATTGAACCCACTTTAGCGCAGATACATGTGCGTGATCAAAGTTCACAAGCTTTGAAACACATCCCCCAAGGTACTCCACCTGTAACATCTACCTAAATGTCTTTCCCTTCTTCCTCATGTCTCCACTTTCTCACCTGACCCAACCACCATGCTCCCTTCCTAGAAAACCAACCCCACGTCCCTTCACGTGCCTTCACATGGGGGATCACCTACTTCATTCCTATCTCCATCAAAATTTAACTCTTACCTAATACCAAAGAAAGAATTCGGTCCAACTTTTCTCGTTATGTTATTTTTTAAAAATTATTATTATTATTATTTTATTTTATTTTCTAAAATGTGGTTGGCACTACACCTTGTTTTGACCTACTTAAGGCATTTTTGTAATGCTTTATTTTCTATAAAATATATGGGAAAGGGACCCATCAACCCTTATTTACTTATCATTTTTTTGGATGAATTAAATTTATAACATGAAATCCCATTAGTAGCCAAATGCAAGCATGCATTTTTCTATCTAAAATGGTATATCTAGATTCATAATTGTCGTGTCAAAGTAAATTTAGGTATGTTTAGGTCGTGGTATTGCTTTACAATTCTTAATTCTTTACTAAATTTAGTTCGAAATCTTTTTGGAAAGTTATTAGAGCATTATTCAACACGTGATACACACTCAAAGACTCCACTACTACAACATAGACAATGCAAAAACAATTAAGAAAAGAATATTAAGAGTATACAAAAAAGTTAAAATAAATGCGATTATATTGAAAATTTTTGATACTCTTTGATAAACATTAAATACAAAGTTACTACTTACTATCTCAATAGTTACTACTTATAATCACACTTACAAAATCACAAATCACAAATTACTATTGAGAAAATGTATGTTCTCAATTTGATTATGTGTGCAATACATACTACATACCTTCTAGATTCCAAATTCATGTGATTTAAGAGTTAACCCTTGGAAGTTGGGTTCCCATTATCAACTTTAATCTTCAAATTTCCAAATTTCTTGTTAGCAAAGATTTTTTTATTCAAATAGTGTATATGTGGTCTTCATCATCTTCATCTGTTTCAATATTTTTAGGTTGATGCATAATTTATGCTTTAAAATTTGTGGATGTATGTATTGAATTGTTATTGCAATTATTAACCGTGCTCCCCTTCTTTCACAAAAGGATCTCCATATTGTCAAATCCTTGACAAAATGAAAATTATGAACATTGTACTTCAATGAATATAACCTCAAACAATTCTTCAAATTCATGTCTTTTTTTTTTCTCAACTTTAATTTCAAGAATCCCAATACACTAGATACTCTCACATCCTCCATTGACCATAATATCATTGTTGGACATAAGCATACCAATTTGAAATGTTATAACATTGAGTCACACTATATTTTTCGTAGACAAAGTTTTTCTAAAGCTTTGTTATGGCTCCATCTTTGTGAGGTTGGTCCATATTTTTAAATTGTTCCATCATGGTTGTGGAAAATCATGCAAATTTCTCCCTTACTTGATGATTAAAAATCACATAAAGTTGTATAGTTTTGGACAAAAGGCTATTTTTCATCATCTTTTTAAACAATGTTTGAATGGTACTTCCACTTTGAGTAAGTCTTGACCGAGTTTGCATGTATTCATCATATTTTTTTGTAATATTTGCATATAAACACTCTTCCTTTGTTTTCCATCTTACAATTGATTTCTCCTCTCCATTAGTAATTTTCTTTCATAATTCTTACCAACATGATTTTCTATGGTGTCTACTTTAAGCTACATCTTCTATCCCTCCCCTTGTATTTCTAACTACATATATTACATGTACATTATATGGGACCTTCATTTGTGTCCTCATTTGCGACCAGATTCAGTAAATGGATACTTTGAAACCAATTCAATTTGAATTTTCCTCAAGACATATCCCACTTTTTCCTTTTTTCTTTTTTAAATTTTCCAATTCGTTGACATTGTTTTAGTTGGGCCAACCATAAAGGACGATAGATAGATAATTATTTTTTATATTAATAAGCCAACCTTGACCCCTTGCAGAGAAAGATAAAGGACCAAATAGAGTGTTTGGAGGGGGAATGGATGATAAATTTCATCGTGTGGGATCCATGATTAATGTTACAATTTTTTATCTTTCTACCTTTAGAGTTTCCTAAATCAATACAAATATATTCGTTATTAAGGGAATCTCCACTACATGTTTCATTAAAACTTGTGATAGATGAATTCCCTTTGCATCACAAGATGGGGAATATGTTTTCCTTGTAATATTCGATTGTAGGAGTTGTTTGTTCTAAATTTTCAATATTATTAGAATATGACAACACGTTTCTGCATTTCGTTGGGATTGTTAACCCTTTCTTGTTCCATGATAGTGGTTAGACATTCTTTCCCAATTGGCTAATCCAAATCTATAATTAGGAAAATTGATTTGCAACTTTTGGATGCTTTACTTCGTTGTTAAAATATAAATATAAAAAATCTTTTAAATTTCATTTTTAAAATGTCATAATACTAGTACAACCAAAGCACAATTATACAGAAATGATTTGTGAGATGAAAAACTAGAAGTATAAAAGATTCTTAGATAGTAATAACATATAAGTAAGAGATAAGTGACAACCTTTGAATTACTCCATCATTGCATCAAAAATTATAATGTAATTATTGTCTTATAGATCAACAAAGTGTAGTAGGTATGGTAGAGACTACAATACAAATAATGCCATGTGGCATGATCAAAACTCTTTTTGGCACACTATAACCAATTCTCAAAGATGTATTGGCTTTCAAAATTGATACTCCGTAATAAGATTTATAAACTATAAGCTTATTTAATATATTAATGGGTGATATGCAATTGTAATTTGATTTTGTATTTTATGATTAGGGATAATAATTTTCATTTTAATAATAATAAGATAAAAAAACATTTCCCATACCTTATAAGATATATTACATGAAAGTTGGTATTTGAAATAGAATCCTTAAGAAAACTGCAATGTGCAATATTCACTATACTCAATTCTAGGAAATAGGAGAAAAATATTGCATCGTGTGCCACACATATTCATAGAAAAAAAATTAATATAAAAAATAATATGCATTATGGAGTTGAAGTATCACAGACTACTTGTGCTCAAGCTTTCAATCACTTGATGTACCATGTAAAACAATCACAACCAAAATCTCTATGTTTTATACCTAATTGTTGTTGGTGATTCACAAATTAAGTAAGTGGAGGGAACATTTTAGTATCGATTCCCCAAAATTGTGTTGAAAAAAATATTGGCGATTCTTTGATAATCATGCAAGCAGAGAGAAAAATTTAGTGATGATCCCAACAAATATGTAATGGGAGGGGAAAACTACTCATAATTCCTAGCACTAATGTAACGAGTTTATTAAAAATAGGGTGATTTTTCTTCTTGTGCTCGATTTCCCATCTTACCTTCCTTTTAGATGGTTTGGAGGGAAAGGAATGAATATTTGGATGCATATTTCATGTGGTTTAATCACGGTAAGTTTTTTTGGTTGATCGATCCATCCCAATCCCTCCTCTCCTTACAACATGTGATTAAAGAGGAGGTTTAAGCTAAGGATGTCTTTTTAACTAGTGTCTCTCGTAACATTAGAGGGAGGTTCGGTATGTAAATATTTGTATTCTACTCCTTAGGTATCTCTAAGATTTTTTTGGTTGGACTTTACCCCCTCTTAATCCAAAGGAATGAGGCCCAAGGTGGATTCGAGCTCGATGACTAAACATAAAGGACAAAGGTGAATGTTGAAAGGTTGAGATCATTGGAAGGCCGAGGAGATGTTGTAAAATGGATTTCAGTGGACAATGGAGAACCTTCTTTCTAATAGAGAGAGAAGACTTGGTGTTGCTTGTAATTAGTTCCTTTGAGCTTTTTGGTTGGGGATGGTTTGGTCTCGCTTTTCTAGTGGTCTTTCTGGTAAGAAATGACTTTGTTATGCATTTGTTGATAAAGTGTTGCATGTTTGCAAACCTGTCCACTAAGTGATTTTTGAATTCACTATTTTTCTAGTGTTACTGTTTTGTTTTCTATTGTAATTACTGTTTTACTCGGTTCATATGAAAAAGTGCAACCCTTTCAAAATCGAAAAAAATTACTTTAAGATTTAAAAACACAATATTTTTACATGGAATAATAAAACACGCATCAGAAAAAAATTTCACCTCTCGATGTCCTATTTAAAATTTAATAGAGTTATCTTTAACAAGCATAATTTTTTTGAATTTAATTTAATAGAATTATCTTTAAAAATAGATGAATTTAATTTAAAATCAAATAGATCTTTAAAAATAGATGAATTTAATTTGCTTATTTTGATGAAACTAAAAATAGGTTTCGATCCGTTGGAAAAGTAAAGAAATTAAGCACCGCCTCACCAAACTTGTAATAAGTATCCCTCGACCCTGCATGTCACTGTTGCGCTCTCCATCTCACTGAGTAGGATTCAGCACAAATGGAACTGAAAACTGTATTATTCCTCGTTCTTCTCTTCATATGCTCATCATCCGCAACTGCAGATGAGGACTCAGGTACACATTTATTTCTTTCTGTCTTATTATTTCTATCCTTGTTCAATCTTTAGCAGGATAAACTGAGAGTATGGCTTGGCAGGATTGTGCGACAAAATCACATGCGGGAAGGGAAGGTGTAAACTGTTTGATTTATTTATTCCCATTTGCGAATGTGATCATGGCTGGACACAGCCCGCCATCAGATTTCCCCTTCCATTTCTTCCCTGTGTCATACCCAACTGTAAGACCATTTTTAACATATAATGCTTTGTTGCCTAGGGTTTCTTGCCTGCGGTTTGATGACACAATTTTTGACAGGCTCGTTCGACGCAACCTGCACACCCTCGACGGCTCCTTCTTCTTCTCCGGCTCCTTCTCCTTCCCCTTCTCCGGCTCTTCCGCCGGGCAAATCTGTGCTTCACCGTAAGTTGTTTATTTTCCCTTACATTATTGCGCTGGGGTTGATTGCCGAGTAATGCCGAGTAATTAATTTTTAGCCCTTGTTTGTACAGCCTGTGAGTTTGCCCTGTGTGGAGAGGGCTTCTGTGAGAAGACGTCAGATTATGGATATAAATGTAATTGCGATAGGGGATATGAAAACCTTATTAATATGACGACAGGCCCCTGTATCAGGGAATGTATGCTCTCCATCCCTGTGCTCTATTAGTTCGAATGTCAAACTATGAATCTCCCTGCCTGCGTTTAACCTTTTCTGTTTTTCACAGGTTCTGTAGGCGCCGACTGTTGGGACCTGGGGATAAGCGTTGGCGTTGGTGGGAGTGGGTATCGAACCGCAGCTCCTGCTCCAGGAGCTCCTACTCCTCCACTGCATCACCATCAACTTTCCCCATTTTCCCCGTTTATGACAATAAAGGTAAATTCAATATGAACTCAGTAAATATTGTCAATAAAGATCCATAAGATACTCCACTCATTATCTTTCCTTGTCTTGCAGGATCTGAGAAGGATATTCCGTGCCGGATCGCCTCGGCAATTCTCTCTTGTCTTTTCTTCCTCCTACTAGGCATATACTAAATGTATATGTCTTTCCTGTAGTGAGAATGTTTTCTGTTATGCTTTCTCAACCAGAAAGCACAGTTACACATTAATGAGTATCTGTTTTCTGTTATGCTTTTTCTGGTAATGAGTATCTTGTAATTTTATTATGTACTATAAAGTCAATATATTATTTTTTAAATATATTTATATCTTAAAAATGAAAGTGTTCTAATCAGGCCTGGAATTTCAAATTATCTGTCAAATCAAAATTTATTGACGGCTTAGCTCTTTCCGCTGGCTGTAATTTCCAGTAATTTTTATAGATATATCTATAATCTGTTCATAGATATATAAATGGGCATTATGTTTTTATATAAACCACTTAAAAAAATTTACAGTTTTCAAAAATTTTAGCCTGTCACTATCTACGGTTTTTAAAAAATTCACCTGTAAAATACAGTTAAAATCACAAAAAACGGCCTACACCCTGTCAATTTCCAGCCCTGGTTCTAATGATTCAACAAGATAGTATATCTGAGATAGGAAGAATATCACCAGAACAACACATGAGTTAATGCCTAGGGGAGAGGACCCGGTTGTGGTGCAGGGTCCATTAGTGGAGATAGTAGGTGAAAAGACATTCACCTTTTTAATAACATATTTTGAATGATATGTGAAGTTAATACAACCCAACTGTTTTCTATTGTATCATTATTAATTAAACATGGAAGCATGAAATGTTGAATAAGACAGTTTTTAAATTGGTCAATATTCTCTTATTCATTGATAGAACTAAAAATATATATTAATTTATATACAAGTGTACAAAAACCAAGTCTATATAGTCAACTATTCATTAAGTAATATTTTCATTGTATGTACATCATATCTATTACAGTCACTTCAACAAGTCATTTCTCAAGACTTTCCAAACCAGATCTCAAATATAATGCACTATTTTTGATGTAAGAGTCTTCAATCCCAAGTAAACACCTGCATAACAATAAATGAAATTATGGTCAGTCTCACCTTTCACAGTGTTTAAAAACTCAGTACCATATGAACAATAAATTGTGTAACCAGCTGCATAAAATAATAAAAATGACCAACTAAAATATTATCCATTGGATTAAATCCCAATAAATCTCAGCCATTTGATTGAACTATCATAGTGAATCCATGTCAACTAACATCAACCAATCAGAATTTAGGATGATAGAATAAAAGCTGAAGGATGGATTACAGATTCCATTTGTTAATGTAATTTTCATCTCTCAAAGTTGAAGAAGTGAGAGAGCGATGCGGTTCGTGTAAGACACTTATGAATTACAAACTATTTCATAAT